>VXBJ01004057.1:59960-339383 GCA_013400055.1 Nycticryphes semicollaris
GGGAACAAACTGTTCTTGTTTGTTTAGCGTGTGGGATGCTTCTGTGCTGTCAGTTTCCTTGAATTAGTAATTCAGGCCTCTATACGGAGAAGTTGCACTACACAAGCAAAGCTGCATGTTCACCCCATCTTGGAAGCTGTGCACACCAGGAGTCTAAGTTGGCCGAGCTTTAAATTGGCTAGGTTCTTTTCCACTGAAAAGCCCTCTTAATATTATCAAGAAGATAGCAAAAATTTCTGCTGGGTCTGCACTTTTTACATAACTCAAGCTCAGAAGAGAAAATTGTCAGTCCTTCAAAATCGGTCTGTTTTCATTTTAGGCTGCGTTATTCCAGAAAGCTGTGAGAGTTTGTTAATTCTGAAAATGTGGAATTTGTGTGTAACGTGTTCCGAGGAGTTAGGGTATTACTTCTGAAAAGTTAAAGGTCATGAATGAATGAAGCAATCTAGCCTTTGAAAAGAATGCAACACTTCCCATTAGGGCCAAACTTTAGAAATAGCCCAGTTATCTTGTAAACGCTTATGTGAAATTGCCAAAATGGGACGTAAGCTCTTGAGAAAATTGGGTGTATAGTTGACAGTTAAGCATGAGATGGAATTAAAAAAAAATAAATCCTATCATGTAAGTGATCTGCTAGGTGTCGATTTAGTAATCTCCCTGAAAACAGAAATGCAATGTATTTTTCTGCTGTAGTCTGTAGCAGACATGCAGCATCCTCTTTGTTTGCAAACAAATAGCTGATTGCTGTAGATTTGTTAGTATATGTTACAATTGCTATTCCTCATCTTGGTGTTCTCTCCATCCTGTTTGTGCAACAGTACCTTGCTTTGACTATTTAGCAGTACTATTTCCTGACCATCGGTGTTAAAGAAGCCATGAGTTTGATTTGAATGAATACTGACTCTTGAAGTCAGGATCAAACCACAGGGCTTGTAGTCTAAAGTGTCAAAATACAGAATTTACATTGTGTCCAAGTAAATTTGTATTTAGTTAAGTAAACAAGGGAAAATGCTTTGCCCATTTTTAAAGACACTACAGTTGTCCGGATTTTTTTGGTAAAGGCATGGGAAATAAGCAAGATTGCAAACTTGTGATTGAAGAATAAGTGTAAAATAGAATAAGTATAAAAGCACCTTCAAAGCTGAGCGTAATACCGTTATATGTGAAGAGTGTGCAAAGTTAGAAGCTCAAATTAAAATAGGATTTGTTTACGGCAAGAAATTAAGTGGTTTTGGCTCATCTTAAAAATCCATAAGTACCATTTCCAGAGTCACTTTGTCAGCATACCAGTTTACAATTATTCTAACACTAAACACAAAAGCTTTTAGAGAAGTGATGCTTTTTGTATCAAGTGTCATAGAGAACCAGGGAGCCATTAGGCATGACCAATGACCATTGTCAATGCTGTTTTACTTTTCCTTTATGATCACTGACAGACGTTTAAGAGACAAGTATTTTTTGTTTGACCAAGATCGAAGCCCTGATTTAGTGATTTCGGGAACAATTGAATCTTTCTCTTTGGGAAGTGAAAATCATGTTAAAACACGTTCTTTTTTATTTCTTTGTAAAGATATCAGATATATTGTTTGCATAGGTCAGGCAATCTCAGATTTACTAGGAAACAGCAGAGGGAAAACCAATTGGAAAAGTTCTGGTTCATATAAGATTAAAGACTTCTACTTACAGTTCTTATTTCTGCATGTTTCTCTTCTAAAAAAGAAATTAGTGTTAGTATTAAGTAGGAGATCTGTTTTAAGATGCAAGTTTATGTATTGCTTAATGCTTCTACTTTTTCATAGGAAATAGTTAAATTAATCGAATACAGAGAGTATCAGCACAGGGAGGAAGTCAAATATGTAGGGAGTCAGGCCAAACTGGAAGCAGTAGTAAGCCCAGAGTGGTAGGGAGTGCGTGATTAAGATCCTCTCACCTGTAGCTGCCCAGGCCTGGAGTCTTGTGGCAGTTTGCTGGGACTGGGGAGAGAGTTGAGGATTCACTTCTGAGAATCCTCAGACATCACCATGGTAATATTCCTCATGGCAGCATTAATTTGATTTATTGATGCTGCAGTTCCTCTTTTGAGCAATAGCAAAACTTTGGCACCTTTGGACCTTTGAGGTCTGGGTGAGGAGCTAGCAGCGGAAATTACATTCCAATTGCATGGAGGAGGGAAAAGAAATATAAAAGTCGCAGTGGGATGCTTTGTACCCTAAGGCAGAATTGCATATATTGCACATCCTCATCCTACTTTTACCAGGTTTTTGGGCTGCACTTGAACATGCTGTAATGTCATAAGGGCTATACAAAAATGTCTGTTTCTCAAGGAGAGGAATATATTTAGCGACAAACCTTTTTAGACTGGGTTAATTCTTTTTGAATTTAGACTCTTTCCTGTGGTTTCCATTGTGAGGAGTTTAGTGTTAAGAACTGAGAAATATTAAAGAGAATAATGAGCCATACAGATAAAAGGAATCTAGTAGAGAAGAAAGAGTTGCAGGGTGGTGCTGTCATCTGCTAAGTTACTGCTAGAGTAATGAGGCTAATGAACATAGTTTCCCATGTTTTTCCCCCCTGTAATCCTTCCAGTGTAACACTTGCCTTTCCTGATGTACTATGCCAAGGTCCTCATCATGTGTCAAGGCTTTTGAATACCTTTCATTTTGCCTCTGCATCTCCTGAGTGTCTCTGAAGTGTCCTACACTCTCCAGTGTTTCTGACAAGACTTTCCTCCCTCTCTTTCCTCATCTGCCAGCTGTTTGGTTGGGAGCAGGCAGCTGCAGCTGCAAGTGCTGTGCATGGATTTATCGTCTGGTTGGCTGTCCCTGTGTTTGGTGGGGTCTGTGTTTGTGCTGTGCTTGACTGCTGATTTTTAATGTAGTATAGAATCCTAAAAGTATTAAGTTCTTAAAACTTTCTGTCAATTTTAGCTTAAATTAGCCAGTGAGTTTGTAAGCAATAGAAGGATGGGGCAGGAAATGAACTGTTTAATTATATAACCCTCGTTGCCTTGGGAAACAAAGACAAAAATTTCTGTACAAACCTACTTTTTGTTTGTGGATTTTAGAAGAGAGAGGATTTAGAATGCTGCTTCATGTAGGCTGTATGAAAACTATGCCTAGCTCCAAGTTTCCAGAATCCAGAAAAAGAAACAAAAGAGCAATGGGCTGTGTACAGTTCTTAAGCAGGAGTATTGTGTGTGTAGCTCACAGGTTGAATCTGGCCGAGGGAACAGTTTTATCTTGACTTGCAATTTACCTGGGATATTCTGGTGTCACTGCAGCATGTACTAGAAGGGTGTAAGATGACAGAATGATCCTCAAGTTAGCACTGACCTGAATTGGTCGTAATGCTTCTGAGTCCAGTTTGGTGCAGCCAGGGCAGGGGTTGAGCAGCAGCAGTAGTATTAAATAAAGGCTAAACCTAAGAAGCCCTATTTTGAACTTAGGCCCACATTTAAACACGTTTGTTAAATGTGAGCTGGATTGATTGTCAGGGTATCAGATTTGATCAGCCACACACAATCTGTTTAGTGCTGTCTTATGCCCATCCACTGTCTGTAGTGAAAACTATTCAGCGAGTGTTACCTGGTATTAATTTTTTTTTTTTTAATTGTCATTGTAAGGACAATTCCCTGCATTATTTGCTGATGACAGTAAAACCTTGTGCCATAGGCAAAATTTCCAATTTCCTAGTTGGATTTGTGTTACATCATCATCACTGTAACATTATGATCTGTTGAAATAAAGCATGCCATTATGTCTCTATCACCTTTTAGGTAACAGAATGGGCTACCTTTAAAAAAATTTAACCTCTAATGCCTTACAGACTTGTTTTTGACAAACTCCTCAAACATGTCATGGGCTGAGATAAAACTATTGTACTGGATATGAGAACAGTTGTTGTGTTCAGAGTGATATTCTTCTTGATTTCTGTTCATTTTTAATGCTTAGCACCTTTGCAAATTGGAACTCTTGGTGTTCAAGGTAGGCAAGCAGGAAAGCGAACACACAGGTGTTGCCAGATTAAAAATGTTAATTTATATTACTACCCATCAAAATACAGGGGATCTGAAAGAGAGGAAAGAGTCTTGCTGTCTTCCAGAGAACTTTCAACTGCTTTAACCATTAGGTCATTTTTCTGTTCGCCTTATTCCCAGCTTGATTCAATTACGCCTCTTCCAGCTTTTGTAATGAATGATGCGAGGGATCCACAGCTGATACTCTTAGGCTTTTTCATCAATGTTGTCAGTTTTTGAACTGCATAAGGCAAAGGTCCTATATTGTATATAAAACTAAATGTGCAGCTAGAATTGAAGTGGGGATTTAAAGTCAGCATTAATCCTTGTAATTCCTAAATTTTGAATGTTTAACTCTTGGAGATGTTTTCTGATTTCTGTATAAACCTGTCTCTAGAGTGAGGCGGAGAATCTTTGACGTGATTGTGAAAGTTAATTGTAAGACAGCAAATGAATGTTGAGGTTGTGAACTAATAGGTCACATTCTGCAGGGAAATATATTCTTTGATGTGAAAAGTGGTAGGTTGAGCATGTTTGACACACATAGGTATTTCTGTTTTGTAGGTATTCCTGTTTTGTGGTTGAAATTAAGCAGTTTTCCTACTAACTGGCATCTTTTGAAATATAAATTCTTGGCAGTAGTACAAGGTGTGTTTGTATCACAAACTTACTCTTTATCTGAAAGATGAGAAATTGAGTTGCTGACACTATTTCTGGGAGTGTATTTTTCTCACAATTTCTTTGAGTAACTGAAATTACTAAAATATTATGTACACTTTTAAATGATACATATGTCCATAGATCATTAATTATTAAGAAAAAAAAAAAACAAAACCAGAGAAATATCTTCTTTGTTTACTTTGTTGTGAAACTTTGGTCTAGAGTGGTGATTCAGTGACATTAATTAAAAACTGTAGGAATTAGCTAGGAGACATTCTAATTTGTTTTCCTTTTGCTATTCACTTTCATTGTTGACCTCTTTCTTTTTATTTCCAGAACATTTGACAGCAGTTTACATTGCTTGGCAATCTACATTTAATCTTGTCAATTGCAGTGAAGTAACAATTCTTCTCATAGCTGCTGGTTCTCTTTCTTTTCTTATTTAAAAATTATCCACCGGTTTTAAATCAGGTCAGATCTGGACCATTTATACAGATCTTTCTGTTGCTAGTTATATTTACTGTATCTCTTAATTTCTATTAGTAAGACTTATCTGACAAAATCTCTGAATGAGAACAAGGTAAAGAATTTACAAATTTTTTTTTTTAGTGACAATTATATTTCATTTGTTAGTAGGGAAACAGAAGTACCTTGTCATTCTGCATAGAAAGGAAGCTGAGATAATGTGATTCTTGTGATGGGGGAGTAGGTCCCCGAGTACCTCTCTACTTTATGACATTGTCAGCTTAGAAAAATCTGTGCTATCTTCATTTCCTTTTTGCTTCTGTAAGTCCATGGAGATGCCTCCATTTATTTCAGTGTGGGTTAGATCAGATGGAAAGTTTGTTTGAGAAATGGAAATGGCTATGCTATTCTTGATTAATTATCACTGATTGCTAATTCATTGATCACTGTCATTGGCTCTGTTGATTACAAATATAAGTAAAAATTTAAATATTTTCTGTGTGAAAAAAGTTTTAATGTTTGTCACTGCTTTTAAGGTCAGATGATAACAACAAACTAAATACTCTTAATTATAGTCAGGACATGTAGATGACCCTATCCTTAGGATAAGAAATTAATAGATACTAATCATTTTAAGTGGTACTAGCAGAGGAGATAGTCTTTACAGTAGGAATTTGTATTATAAAACCAGAACGCTGATTTCTAACTTTTGCTCTTGAAAACATCTGGTCTTGAACATGGCTGTTGCTAATTTAATCTGGTAGTTATTTCTTTTATTAGTGGATTGGAGAGTAAATACTTGTTCTTTATTCACCTGCTTATGGCCACCATCTGCTGGGTCTTTTTTGTTCAGGTCCAAAAGTCTTAGTCTATTAAATCACTCCTCATATGGAAACCGTTCACATTTTAACCATTTCTATTGACTTTTTTTTTGCCTTTCTCTGTGACCTCCAACTCTGAGATTCTCTTTTATTCTTGGAGGTGATGAGACATAGAGGAGACCAAAACTGCACAAAATAGACAAGATTTGGGTGCATAATAAGTACATAAAGCAGTGTATTTGATTTTTTTTTAAACTTGCTCTTTTCTGATAAATTCAAACTTTTGCTCTAGAGTTGGCTTTTTGACTATTTCCAAGCATTCAACTCAAAACATTTCATTTTTTACACGTGTAATGGTATTTATAGACCAAAATTGTGAAGATGGTACTAAAGAAATTCAGAGGTGATTTTGTACCATAGGTGTGGATGAGTGTTTGTAACATTCTTAGGAAAAATACTGCACTGATGCCAGCTGAAGAGTTGCTGTTCTGTGAAAGTCTTTTCAGCTTTGTTTGTTTTCCTTTACAGTTAGCTATCTGCTCATCTAAAACCAGATCCTTCCTTACAACCAGATCGTGGTACGAGTCAGTTTTTCAAGGAGTAGTTTTGTTGGTACATGTGAGCTAGAACACTTCTATTATACTTATCTTTAGATGAAGTTTGTAGTACGTTATATCAAACAGCATAAGAATGGGTTTTGCAAGTATCTCTATTTTATGCATTTGCTGCACAGCACCGTTGTTTCCTTCTTGTTTGACAATCCTGCCTGCTTGAGGCAGGTGGCCAGCCTTACCCGTGACCTGTACACGGGCTATGACTTTGACGGGGGGTCGCAGTGCAGGAGTGAAGGGGCTCTACTGCCACGCACGTCCCTTGCCATTGCTGTGCGTGGGCAGCAGCTACTCCTCTGCAACTGAGGTGGGCTCTCAAGGGTTGCAATGAATGCTGTGTCCCTCACCCTGCTTGTGATACTCAACCTGTGCGGTATGGCAATTCTGCGCTGGAATTTCATGGATCTGTCAAGGGAAAAATAAATGTCTAACATTGAATAAAATGTTAAGTGCATGTTTGTTGAATGTAGTCCAAACTTGTGAAAATGCTAATTAAAGTACAATACTCACCAGGAAAGTAATTCATCATTTAAAAAGTATGTTCCAAGTTACACCCAATGACAAAGACACCTGTGATACAGTATAATATTCTGGTGCAGCTACTAACATGGATTTGTTGCTGAACTGAAGAATAGTTTATTTTATATGCAGTACCCTAAGTTGCACTGCAGTATTGATGCTAGAACTGAGACTGTGTGACTTGTTTGTTGAAGGGATGGAAAAAATCCTTGCTGACTTTATGGGGGATGCCACATAGGGGAGTAGATTACGTGCTGGAGGGCAAGGCTGCTATCTGGCAGTTGCTCAGCAAGCTGAAAGAATGAGCCGAAGAGATCTGCATCTGAATTTAAGGAAGGACAAAAGAAAAGTTCAAGCCCATGCAGCACTGTAAGCCGTGGATGGCTGGCCAGGAGCAACTCAACACAAAAGAACCTGAAGGTCCTGGCAAACAGCAAGTTGAACGTGGACCAGCCATGTGCCTCTGCTGCAAAGTAGACTGACCCTGTATCCAGTGGTATTAACCCCTTATGAGAGAAACTGATAAACTGGAGACTCAACTCCAGAAGCGTGCTGTTAAGATGGTAGTGGAAGTGGAGTATGGAACAGACGAGGAGTGGCTTGGAAATACATTTGCGTAGTCTGGGTAAACATGAAAGGGGCTCTAACTGCAGCCTTTCTCTACATAAGGGGGTTTAAGAAATGGAGATGAGTTCTTCATTGCCAGATGAGGCAATGTGCTTTAGCTACAACAAGGGAAAGGAAGAAATGCTCACAGTGAGGGAATGACACCTTCCCTGCCTTTCCCTCACAACCAGTAGTGCCTGGAGAGGTCTTGGAACCTTGATCTTTGCAGAACTTGGTTGGTTGAGACCCAGAGGAACCTCCTGAAGCCTCCTCCCAGAGCACCAGAGGTTGTTCCCAACCTAAATCTCTCTATGATAATGGCTGTGTTAGATTTCCTACCTAATTATTTTCAGCACCTAGTAGTGGAATTTCAGCCAAAGTCCAAACATAGTGGAACCTTTAATTTTGAGTTGTACTAGTTTTAGAAAGAGATAAAACTTTTCAATTTAATCAGTACAAAATTCAGGTGGTGCTTTATCTTCTTTGATGTACTACTTTTCATCTTTTTGCTGTGGTAGCCAACTTGGCAAACAGAAACTTGGTATACAAAATCTGTCTTAAATTGAGACGATTAAACTTCATTGGATGTTTCAGCTACCTCTAAAACATCTGGCCCTTCTGTTTGTGCTAAACGTTTGAATGATTTTGATTTTTAGGGCCACAAGGTGGTGGTTCTTGCTCAAGAATATGCAAATGTTTTGTTGAATGAGCAATTCTAAAATTACTTAATCTGTCTTTATTTCTCATCTTATTCCATTGTCTGAAATTATGGAGAGGTTTATGTCCTCGGGTGGGTTTTTTGTATTCTCACGTTATATTTTAGACAAAATATTATGTAGTTTTATATGCAAGCTCACTTAAAACTTGTTGAACAGGAGATCATGTACATAGTCAAGACGAAGTAGAATTATTAATAATTTGTGTCTAAACCAAACTTAAATTTTATTTAACTATAAAAGTATGGTGACGTACCACTATATTAAAATGAATTAATTTAAAGTAACATTCAAAGACTGTAAAATTGATGAATGCTATGTCACTGAACCTTTGGGATTTATGGGCTAACTGACACAAAACCAGTCTTTCTAGTATGAAAGGATGATGAGCAGTTGTCATCTTGCTGTCATGGAAAATTTTCAGATTTTTTTTCTTTCAAAGACTAGGTTATTCAAAGCTGAAAGGCTTCTTGGAAGTAGGGAAGACAGAAAAGCTTGTTTTCATTTGTTAATCTGTGAGTAAAAGTAAGGTGTCAATAGTCCATTAGTTCCACAGTTCTGAGGAGTACTAGGGAAAAGAAGAATCTGCTCGAGCCACTCAAGGATACTGTTTCATGTGTTTAATAAATTGATTAATTTAAAATAAAAGATGCTTTCTTCAACTTTATTTTCAAAACATGTAGGTCACTTGATGTATTTTTATTTAAGCTGATTTCCATCCAAAAGAATTTTGGAAGAAGTGTAGTAGATTAATCACCTATTAACTAAGAAATATAGTTCAGCATTTTATAACAAAATAAAGAGGAAAACTTAGAATCCCAAATTAATCCATGTCAAATTGTATAAATATATTAGGTAGTCTTCTGATCAATAAAAAATAACACGAGGATTAATGTAAAGGCTTTATTTAGTGGAACACCATCATATTTTAGCATCTGAATGATTGAAAAAATATATCTTTCTTTACAAAACAGTAAGTAGCATTGCAAAATCCAAACCTAATATTAGTATTTTTATGATGAGATTTCAAGCTGGTTCATTTTGCCGAGGGCAGTATATAATTAAAACCTAATGCTGCTCACTGTTCTTCTCTCAGTCATTTCTAGGTGAATTTTTATTTTTAACTACCCGTCTAGCATCTGTGTAACAAAAAATTCTTGTATCTTTTTTCAGATGATTACAATGACTTCAGAGAAGAAGTAGTCTTCTCCCAAAGTTTTGTTTTTTTTTTTTTTTTAAAATGCCTTATTGTCATAAAACCCCTTTTTGTTTTTTTTTTTTTTTAACTTAGTTTTTTGCAATGTTTTCTTTCCAAAATGTTTTCTGAATGAAAACAATATTGGACAACTTATCGAATACACTGAAAAGAGGGACTTGTTATACTGCTATTATAACTGGGTTTTGTAATGGTGATGACTATATAAAATTGATGGGATCATCAGACTCATTGATAGTTGATTTCCCATTCAATAATTCTTTGATGCTTGTATTTCATACTACTGAATATGAAAAATATATGTTGACTTAAAATGAGGATTCTTTTTAACTTCATACCTCACAGAGAATTAGTTTGATTTTAGAAGAGTTATGTTTTACTCCATTTTTTGATCCCTTTTATCGTTTTTTTCCTCTAGTGTATGCATTTCTTAGGGTTTTTTCTTTAAAATGTTAATTTAAGTACAGATATGGGTGTCTTCTTAAAACTTGTACACCACCATCTGTTAATGTTATCAATTATGAGGTTTAAATATTGGTTGTTTTTATATCATAATATCCTGTATTATATGGCATAATTTCTTTGTTATGGAATTAAGAGTAATAAAGTCTATATGATGTATTTCCACATTTCCACATTTCTGAGATGGAAAAAATTCTCATCTCTGAAGCTTGGCTTAGAGCATTGTGAAGTGTTTGGAGCCCTACAGTGATTAATGCATATGGAATAGATGTTTTGTGAGCTTTTGGAACTGTTTCGTACTTTCATGCGGTTGCAGAGAACTGGGCATGAAACCCTAGGCAGTTCCCTTTAGTTCTGTATTCATATACTGATACATGCAGTCCCTTGTTAATGGAAAAGGGCTTAGTGGGCATGAAGGTATAGTTAAGATAGGCCATAGCTTGCTGTAGCTTAGAATTTTAAGGTTTTAATGCAGGGCGTGTCATTCTAAAATATTAATTTAAAAGAGAAGAGGATCGTGAATACAGCAAATGTATTCAATATAAAGTAATCGTAATAAAAAAAAAATCAACTCTACAATAATTTCTAGACCATTAAAAGAATGTCTTCAACGGTTTGTAAGTGCCCCTTCCTCCTCCTACAAGGCTTAGCAATAGCTTGTGTCATGTCCCATCCCTGTATGACACCTTCCTCTTTCAACATGATTGAATGTATTCTCCTTCCTTTGTGGATTCCTTCATTGTCCTCACTAGTTATATTATGTTTTGGTGTTTTGTTTACTCCTGTAATTCTAACATTAAAATATTTTTTATTAAAACATAAGCTAAAGCTTAATATTTCTAGCAACAATTTTGTTATTCTTACATAAACGTCTCAAATTCTGTACATCTGTTTTTTAATTAAAGAAAAAAAAAAAAACTCCTAAGGAGAAATTCCAGGTAAACCTAGCCTTTAGTAACAGACTCTCTTTTTTTACCATGGAAGATTGGAAGATAATCATAACATTATTTGGCATTCTATTATGTTACGGATATTTTTGATATTTTGAGAATTCTTCTGTAGATGGTAGCTCCCTTGGAAATGGAAATTATGTTTTATACTTGGAAAGTATTACTGTGGCTTCAGTGAATTTGCTTGCGCTTGTAATTTTATCTGTATAAATTCCAAGAAAAATTCTTCAAACTCCACCATCATTAGCACTCTTAAGCCAAAGGTACATTTACTATTTTCTCCAATTGAAAACTTGCTAAATCAATCTTTTGCATTTTTATTAAATGAAATGGTTTTACAGCTTTTTCTCTTACATTGTTTATAAGTCTTATTAAGAATTCAAATACATTTTATGTATTAATATTTTCTAATGATTTATTTCCACATAGGCGGAGAACGAACTTGTGGTGTACATGAGCTGATCTGCATTAGAAAAGGTAAGCAATAATTTGTGAAAGTGAACTTCTTAGCTTGTGAATAGTACTAGTAAGAAATCTATATTTTCTGGATCTTAGTGTTGCATATTTGTGTTGTAAAATCTTTGATGTTGACACTGTGAATGAAAAAAAGAAAAAATAATGAAATGTGAAATCAGAAAATAAAATTTGAATTTTAAGAGGAAAATTGTTCTCTTCCAGTAGTCACTGAGTTACTTGGAAGTTGTTAATGTTGTTCAGTTGTGATAGGAGACCACAAAAACTTTGATCTTTGCCTTGTCTGGGTATTTGTAGGATGATTTGATTTTTAGTAGTAGTAGAAAGTTGTGACAATATTTTAAAGAACTGATGTAATGGACTAGTAATCTCTGTCTGTGTATGCAGTTAAGACCATAACGACTCAAATTTATCTGAAAACAACTGTAGCAGTAATGAAACCAGTAATTATTACAGCAAAAAGCAGAGCTGTGCTCAAGAGAGGATTTTGATTTAAGGCTGAATTACAATGACTGAAGTTGGAGTTTGACAGCCCAGCTTAGCTGATAATAATGAGTAGGCACAGTTCTGTTTTCTGTCCCCTTTGTCAGCCTTGTGCTCCTTTCTGTTTCATTGCTTTTGAATCTCCCTGTTCTGATCTGAAAGCTAGTCTTAACCAAAAAAAAAAAGAAAAAAAAAAAAAGGTTTCTTACATTGACTCACTGTTTGGTCAGAAGAATCATGGTGTTTTCAAATAGAAAGGAGGAGTAAGAAAGTGTGGTAGTTAAGGAGAAGGGGTACAAGACTCTATTGACACCCAAGTGTTAGACTGGCTCAATAGTATTGGCCAACCACATCATAGTTGTTAGGAAAAAGTTTTGAATCTGAATAGATTTTAGCATTCACTCAAAGGGGTTTCAGTAAAATCAGGCGTTTTTTAAAGATTTACTTATCATCTCCTAACTTCAGAATTAAGTCTACCAGTTAAGGTGAAAAATAGCTTTATAGTCACAAGTTATCTTTTCCAAATATCTATTATGAAAGTGAGTGTTGGGTGTGACAATGTTGTAATTAAAAATAATTTGATTCTTTTTTAAACTGTAAGTGATTTAATTCTTGGGGTTTTTTTTGTTTTGTTTTTGTTTTATTGCTTCTTTCTCATTGAGGGGGGAGGTTACTTTTTATTTTTTCTTTTTATGTTTTGGTGGGAGTTTTTTTGTGTTTGTTTCAGTTTGTGGTTTGTTTTTTAAAAAAAAAAACAACAAACTATTCCTGTCTCTGTTTTTCTGTTGATGGATTAGTCAGTGCAGACAGTGCTCTGCATTACTTCTCTAATAGGCTCTGGTTTTGTTTCTGAATTATGAAGCTTATTGGAAGTTCAGGAAGCCTACTAATAAAGTTTCAAAACCTATTAATCTTGCTAATCCCTATTTATTTCAGGGTACTGTAGTGATTTTAAGAAAAACAATTTTTCTGCTTTATTGGAGGCAGTGCTGTATGGTTTTTAATGTTATTGCTGGGAAGCTAAATGGAAAAGACATGCAATTTTTAAGGTTCCATCTTATGTTTGACCATTAGATTCTAAGCTGTTCGTTACTCATATGATATTAAAACATCTTTTTTTAATAACAGTTGCATGGAACCTCTGTTTTAGCATTGGTGGTTATAAATTAACCTAGCAATAAGTGTGACTAGGAGAGAACAGTCCTCCTAGTGCCATTTATATCCTTAATATGTTTCATTCCTTTTTTCTTCATATGAGTTTCCATGTGTATTCTAACCTTGTGTGCCTCTGTGTTAACTGACAAATTTTTCTTTGCAGTGTGTGGAGTGGGTGCATTCTTTTCTGTCCTTTCTCCTTACTTGAGGTGTACCTCTAAAGCAGGAAGCGCTTGCCATCGTACCGCAAATCCTCCAGTCATGTAGTGTTTTGGTTACTTTATCGAAGAGTTTGCATCATCTCATACTCATTCAAGATGCTTTTGTTGTCGGACTAATGGCCACGCTCTTAAGGATTTCTTTATTTGCCAGTTGTCCAGGCTCACTTGTTTATCAGGATCACAGTGCATGCTCAAGATCCATTTTGACCTCCTCAGAATAGGAAGGCTGAGAATTTCTGGCTGCTGGCAGTCTGGAGATGCTCAAATCAGACCTTCCAGCCCTCTCTTTAATGCCACTGGGTAATCATTTCAAGGTTATACAGGATCAATTTGAAAAGTTTTGTGGCATAGAGGTCATCTTCGCCATCTCTTGTCTGTGTGCTGAAAGCCAAGCCTTTTTTTGGTCTGTGAGCTCATTGTGGATGGTTGATGGACAAATTAAGTATTCACATTGGCACATGGATAATTTCCTGTAGCCTTGTTTGGTGCTAGGTAAGTTTGCGCTGTCCTCTTCTCCTTTTTCACTGGTGTCTGTGTG
Organism: Nycticryphes semicollaris; assembly: GCA_013400055.1. Classification (NCBI taxonomy): domain Eukaryota; kingdom Metazoa; phylum Chordata; class Aves; order Charadriiformes; family Rostratulidae; genus Nycticryphes; species Nycticryphes semicollaris. The sequence continues at coordinate 73,873 of VXBJ01004057.1, forward strand.
ACTGTTGTATCAGGACAGTACACCCTGGCACTCCTGGCGTTCATTCACTCATTTTCATCGAACGCTGTCCATGAGGCTTTGAGAACTGGTGCGGCGTTTGACCAAATGGAGTTGAAAAGCCTTTGTTGCTTCCTGCCAGGTGACAATAGGTAACCGCAACTGACTCTGGTAGAGTGCCCATGTGGAACCTCTGGAAGAAAGATTAGTAGTAAGGAGCCAGCATAAATACCTAGAGTTCTTGGAGATGTCCAGTGTGCATTTGTTTTTCTTGTCTGTTAATCTTGCTCATAGTCCTTCCAAGGCATTGTTGTTGAGAAGCAACTAACGTGATAAACAGCTGTGTTGCATGGTACTTGCCCTGTACTGAGTAGGCAACACGGAAAAGCAAGCAAGCAAGCATGTGTTTTCTATGAATAATGCAAAGGAAAACTTTCCGGTTTCAAGTGATGGAGTGTAATTAGAATTTATATGGGGATTATACAACTTGAAGGACACCTGTTGCTGGTGGTTAATTTTTCTTTCTGATTAGCAAAGTAACCCATATCTAAATTGTCTTTTTCTTGCCTGCCCATTCATTTTTTGCTAGGAAAATAGGAACCTTGGATTAATGTATGATGAAATGTGGAAAAGGACCAGAAAGGTCTGCAAGGCTATGTATGACCACACCATCTAGCTCAAATTAGTTAATTAAGTGTTCTTAACAGTTATGCCTTCATATGTAGGTAAAACCCAAAGCTTAAAAAGGAAACGTCTGCTCTAAGAATATTCACCTGTTACAATGAAAATAATTTGAAACATCACATTTAATTTTTTTGAATTTTTGCATTTCTGAAAATAGCCAAAACCATGTAGGGTTTTTTTAAGTTCGTTATCTTCATTTTTTTTAGGAACTCTAGGCTGTGGTACTGGGACTGCAAATGGCAGTGGGGTTCTTATTTAAAACAGTTGCATTTTCTTTTAAAAGCATCATTAAAGCATCATGCTTCTAATGAAATAAATAAAGCTAGTTTCGTTTGTAGATTAATTTTTAGCTTTCTAAGACTCAAAGATTTGCAAGTACCAGACTGAATACCTGAGATTATCAGAGTTCTCGTATAAATATGATACCATTACAGTATTGATACACAACTCAAATTTGCCAACGAGATATGTAGTGGTTGTTTAGCACAGGGCCTGTTCCCATGTCACATAATGTTGTTACAGCATCACAGTTGCCCGAGATAGACCATGGTGTATCAACTTATAGTCTGCACTGGAAGGTTTACAGTACTTTTATGGTGTTTTCTCTGTTCAGTTTCCTTGTAGCAGATTCACAGGTTTTTGAGAAGAATCTACAAAGAGCTGAGCAGGTGTAAGAGAGCTTGATAGGCTTTTCTGGAAAGCCTCAAAAACTTGATTTGTATGTATTTTTAAATAGAAGTTTCTTCTAAATGCATAAGTGTAGGGTGCATGTGTGTCCTGAAAATGTGCTTATATTGTGGCAATTATCTAACATCTAATAGCTGCAAAATACGGAACTAGTCGCTTTCCAGCTATAGAAAAAAATTGAAGTAGTGTGATCAGTTATTAAAGAAGTTTGGTAATACAGCACTGAAATTTGTGACTCCTTTGCTTAACAGAGCGAAGAGGTCGAACTGTTTGTGTGGGTTTTCTCATTGTTCAATTCTGGAAATTTGGAAAAGGAAAAAGATGTATTTGCTTTTATTATAAATGAACTTCTTGTTTTCTTCTATTATTTAATGCAAGTTTATTTTATATATTTACACATTCAAATTCTTTCTTCTTGTCTGACAATACAAATTGGAGACTTGGCTAAGGAGAGTCCTGCTTAGTTTAGCTAGTGACTGTGTCATTTGATTTGGTCACTTAGGGATCTTGACAGCAGAAGAAGGTGACAGGTCTTTACCTTAATTACTCAGTTAAAGGTTTGACATTTTGCTGACCATTTTGCTAACACAGCTGTTTTTGAGAGAGTCATGAGTGTTATTTTAAGTTGTTCCTTCGGGCATTTGCAATGTACATAATATAATTTAGGGAACTTAAGATCAGACTTCAGAAAAATGTATCTTTTCTGGCTGTAGAGTGCACTGTAGCTAGGCTGCTAGTTTAACCTGCAATTGGCTGGTATTAGATGTACTAATATTTTAATTAAGGTTGTTTTCAGGTTCTGTTTGCATGGACCAGACAGACTTGTGATGTTTACAATATGGAGCTGTAACTGAAGAAAAACCCTATTTGATATATTCTGATATGTATAATACTCAGTGTGTTTCACAGAAGTCACATAAAAGCAGATGTGTGGCCGTATTACTTTTAAGTTTCTTTCACCTTTCATTTTTCCTTTGTATATTTTTGAAATAATGCAAAGGGATACTTCTAACTCAGCAATGTATTTTGTATTTAATTCATGGAAATGTAGATTGAGTATCTGAGTAAGGTCTGAGTTGCACAGAGTCTTAAAAATTATTTTTAAGCCCTCTTTTTCTTTTGCAAGATGTTCTCTGTTATTGTCGTGGCAGTCTTGCAAACAAAGGAAATTATTCAGCAAACTGCCTTTGTGACTAATAATGGAAAAGAAGTGCTCTTTAATATGCAAAAGAAAGAAGTTGCAAAAAGACAATGTCTTTGGCTGACAATGAATAATGTCACTTCTAATAATAGTTTTGAAAAGATAAGAAGGTATGAATTTTTGTTTTGTCAGAAATATACTTTTAACTAGAGCTGTGTCCTCTCTAATATTCTGGTCAACTATCCTTATCCATTTGCAAGTATCTGAATGTTAAGTTGCCAACTGCATTTAATTAAAAAAAAATATTCATGAGTTTCATTTTACAAGTGAAACATTGTTTTATTGAAAGTCAGGTGTGTCTGATAGTCAAGTTATATTACAGTTTTTATGATAGTCTACACTAAGTAAGTGCCTCAAAAAGAAGCAAAATAATTTTTACCCTTTCTCTCTGCTGTCACCCAGTTCATAGAATTCTTGTTCTTCATCAAGAGAAAGGTTGTACTGCAGATGGTAACAAGTTTAAGTTAGGTAACCTGAGATTAATGTAAAACCTGATACATATATGTTGTTTCTACTCATTTGAGGGTTCAGATGTGGACAGCACAGAGTAAAGTCTCTTTTTACAGAAATAGGAATAAAACCTGTTAATTAAAAACACAATTAAAACTAATTTTATAATATACACAGAAAATAGTAATTAATCTGTTCAAAATTTTGGACTAGTTAATTTAAAATAGACAAATAAGTATTATTGTCTGGACTGGAACAAGTTTTATGTCCTTTATCCCATGCATACTATATTTAGCAGACCTGGGAGACTATAAAAGCATAGCTACTTACTACAAAAAAAAAAAAGTAGTAAGTAGTAATGTTAGAATTAACAACATTGGATTATATATGAAATTTTGCGCTCTGATGGAAAGCTAATCTGTGTTTATACATTTTGGACTAGAGAAAATGTAATATGAAGTAAATATTTTTATTTGAGGTTATACCCATCCAGGAAGCAAAGTTACGTTTCTGTGAGTTCTCCTGTGTTTGGAGTCTTCTGGAAAGCAGCATCTACTGGGGTCACTTAACTCCCAACGATTGTGCTACCTTTTTTTTCTTAGCAAATTCTGTGCTGTCTCTAAACCCTGGAATTTCTTTGCTTAAAATTTTCATTTAGCCTTTTGACTGCACAATGCTTTGCTCTGTATCCTAGTTAACCACCGTGCCGTTCAGAAACCTGGATTCTGCATTCTCTTGTGCTTTGCTGTTAATTGTAGTGGCTGATAGGAAAAATGTGGGTTTAAAAGATTTTTATTATGAAGATATTTTTTTCCCAGTAGCGCTGTACTACTTTGTCGTAGTTACAAAATTTTAAACCACAAGCTTTTAGACCCCTGCAGGTCTTTAATACTTCTGCACTGTGAGTATTATTTGAGACTCATGTTAAACATCTATAATCACACCCACTGTGTGGAGAACACAATCATGTAATAGTGCTGTGGAATTGCAACAGATTATTGGGATTTGAAGGTAATCAAGATGATTCTGTGATCTATGTCTGTTCCAAGTAGAAATGCAATGTTTCCTTTGCTGTTTCTTTTGAGAGTTTTCTGTTGTGAGATACTACTTAAGAGGAGATGAATTCTGTATTAGAGATCACAGACATTGAGGGACTGGTAAGTCAGCAGGGGTGGCAGGTTGACAACTTCCTCAGCCCATAAGGATTTAGGAATTAAAAGATTTCTGTCAAAAATTTGAATCTCTGTCTCAGAGTATGTCTTCTGTTATTCCTATATTCTTTCTTAGATCAGTGATAGTTTGGAGCCCAAGGTCCTCTTTTTCCTATAATTAAATTTATCTCCAAAAGACAGTTTCTGTGTGGTATTTTAAAAGAAGTGGAAAGAAATCCTATAAATGACAAACTGCAGAGGCAGGACTAGAGTTGATACAAATATTTTTGTGCAGTTATGTATGTGATTATTGACTTTCTGAACTAAGACCTTTTTAACACAAGCTTATGAAGTATATTGAACTTTATTTGATATACATATTTAGTCACATAATTTACTTGCTTATAATAAAAATAAATAAACTGAATTTGTTAATTAAAATACGTTCTTGACTTTCTTCCTGTGTGAAGAAAGTCCTAGAACCTAGATGTTAAAACATATTTTTTCATATTAGTCCTTGTAATTAGATATTAAGAAAACAAGGGGCAAGAAAGCCCTGATTTATCTCTGTAATAGTTCAGATTATCCTTAAGCCGGTGTGAAGAGACATAAACCAAATTATGAAAACAGTTATTATTCCTGATAACTTTCCAGTGGAATAAAAGCAACACTGGAGTTCGACCAGTGTTAATGTACCTGTTGTGATACAGTAATTTTTTTTCATGTAAACAGGCACATGTATGTTTTTACTTAATGTTAGGTGTATGACTTTTTTTATAAATTAACCTTTAAGTCACATAATGTAAATTTTCTGTTTTTTTCAGTATTACTCTGAAGGGTTTATAAGTCAAAAAGCATTTTTATTCCAAATAGAAAGTTAAATAAACACTTTCATCCTGACTTCATTCTGTCAGTCTTTCAAAACTTCTGCAAGGTTCATGTTACTAAAAATTATTAATAATTTTCTTGTTTAGGAAATGGTCTTTTCAGTTCTACATTGAAATTCAAATTGTCATTTCATGTTTATGTTCAATTAAAATTGCATGTCACTCAGGGTAATATACTGGGATGTATATTTAAAAGTGTTCAAAAAACAGGTTGCTCTTGTTGCTCTTGCTTGTAATTTGTATCAGAGAGTGTGTAAACTTGCTGTATAACAAAGTGCAAGATGCAGGAGAAAAACTGCATACGGAGGGAGATCCTTAGACTAGCAGTATCAGCGAGCATTTAACATAGTACCCTGACAAATGCAGCCCTTAGTAGTGGGCTAAGTTAAGAAGTCTGTGCCACAGAAGAACGCAAAATACAGTTTGGATTGAAGGGGCAGTATCTTTACACAGAAAAGTCTCAGTTTTCATGTAACCTAAACGTAGCTAAAAAATTAAAAACATTAATAGAAGAACTTTCATGGCATGCTTTAAGTTGAGTTGAAATACTTTTCCTGATGGTTGTTTTGGCAAAACATAAAAGAAATAGGTACACTGTTCCAGTATTTTATATGAGAGAAAGAAGAAAGATAAATACAAAATAAAACAGGGAGCATGGGAAATACATTCGGTATTTTGTCTTTTGATACATTTGATAAAATGTTTAGGGAAAATTCCAAGTTCATTGTCTGTCATTGGTTTTTAGCAGAAACATCAGCTAGTCAACTTTCGTCCTAAAGTCAGCTGCCACATAGTTTATCTTATTTATAAAACAGTGCAGTTAGTCTAGAATTTAATTTTTTAAGCCTTCTAACACAACACTGGCTAAAATACTGCCCTCTGTAGGTGTGGCAAATGAGGTTCTGTTCACTTGTAATTGCTTCTTCAGCTACTCCAGTAAACAGGAAGATAATAATTCTGTTATATTATTGTGAAACTTTGTGTTTACCTTGTTTGTGTACCTTGTAAAAGAAAAGCAGTTTAGAAAGAGCAGAAAATCTTAGGTAGCCTTTAAGTTCAGTTATTTACTTTTAGAGAACACACTGTCCTATATAATTAGTCATAAGAGAAAAAAAAATAGTTACATGTAAGCTGACATATACATAAGTACAGTTCTTATTTGTGTTGAGTAATCAGTCAGACCAAAGTATTTTTCTTCAGAGCTGACTCTGAGGTATTGAGGGGTTTGCTTGGGTTTTTTTGCCGTTATGACATGAGTTGTCTGTGAGAAATAAATAGTTGCTCTTTGGAGATAAATAATTCAGGCATGGAGAAAAGGCAGTCAAGGCAAGAATCTCATTTTGTGGTTCAGTAACCTGTTCAGCTTTCTGAAAACATGTTAATTTCTCATGCAAGTTGGAAAGTTGGTATTAAGTGAATGGCATTTGAATGAAAACATTTTTGAGCAGGACAGTACGGGTTATTTTCAGGTAATGTCAGGGCAGAGTGGTGTAAAAACTAACAACAATAAATAATTCTTCTTCAGGGCTATAAACAAAATAGCAGCCCTGTTTGTTTAAAATAAATTAAAGGCTAAAATATCTTAGTTATTACAGAATGAGAAAACAAAGGAAATTATCATACATTTTTAATTTCAAATTTTTTTTGTGCTAGGATCTTAAAGCTAATTGAGATTCTTTGGATCATACCTCTGGTTCCTTAATTTGTGCACAGAAGAGATAGTATTGCATTTGTAAATGAATAATTAAAACATCACCAAGATAACTATGTGGCTTTGTACATTACCAGCTAAGTGAGCGTTGTGATGAGGAGCATGAGAGCTCCAAAAATTGACTGGATATTAAATAGAATTGGAAGGCATAGTTACGTATGAAACAATTAACTGTTTTTAAATTTAATATTAAAAACATTAAACGCTTATATTATGTCTGAGGAATTTTGTTGTTTTCATGATATTTATTTAAAGATGCCATTATTTTCTGAAGAGTTTGAAACATATTTTGGAAAACAAAAATTGTTTAATAACAGGGAAGTCATTATTTGACAAAGAGAAGCTAATTTGATATTTAAGATGAAGCGATGGTAAGTTTCTGTGTTCTAATAATACTAATTCTAGTGATGATAATAATAAAAGTGAATTAGTGATGTTAATGTAATACTTTTGTAATGAGTATAGCTTTCTGTGTCATTTCCACAGCCAGAAATTCAATTAGTCTTAAAAACTTTGTAGCAAAGCATGCTATTTTACTATTTCTGAAACTGTGTTATATGATTATGAATTTCAAACACTCATAGTTTTTCATAAGAGTTGTTGGTAATTATAAAGTTTATAAAAGTAGGACATTTGAATTTGATTTATGACTATTGAGAAAGTGTTGCCTTTCTACTAGTTTGTGATTGTAGAAGAAACCACTGGGAACCTCTGAGAATTTTAAAAAATGCTTTGCATGGTACAATTAATGCTGCAACCAACCACAATTTATGTCAATGTGTTCTGAATCAAAATAATCCTGGTGCTGAATGTAGCACAGATGTATTTTATATATAAAAAAAAATACATTTCTTTTTTCCTGTCTGTGAAGATAATGTATAATGATGTAGAAAACCTTTATTCATAGATAAGAATCTGTACACATTTGCATGTGGAAAATTGACTACAATTTTATTTGGGGTTTTTTTCTGTCTTTATAATAGTAATACATTAAAAGATTTGAACTTGATAATATACTTAATCTGTGAACAAGCATTGTAAGGTTCTTTACATGGATGCAAATTGATACGGAAATAAAATTTTCAAGTCCTGTGTTCACAATGAATTACATAAATAATTAATTCATATTGCTGAAGCTAAAGTTTCATTAGATACTGTGTTTCCATAGAGAACTGTGTATTTTGCATTCAGTGCCTTTTTAACTGATTAATATCCAGGAAGTACTTGAGGAAAAAAACCAAAAGTATTGTTGTTTTGAGTTACTTCTAGGTTGTGGTTAACTTCAATGCAGCTTTGATTTCTTATGCTTATATTGTTCAGCAAAAAAAAAAAAAAAAAAAAAAAAAAATTTAGACCTACTGTTTTAAAAGATCAAATGTGCAATACTTGAAAGCTCACTTTTGTCTGAAGATGTTGTACAGTTAATCTATCTTATTAAAAGGAAACCCAGCAACAGGACAAGAGGGAATGGGTGCAAACTGGAACACAGGAAGTTCCATCTGAACATAAGGAAAAATCCTTCTTTACTTTGAGGCTTACAGAGCACTGGAACAGGCTGCCCAGCAAGGTTGTGGTGTCTCCTCTTCTTGAGATACTCAAAACCTGCCAGGATGTGTTCCTGTCCAGCCTGCTCTGGGTGATCATGCTGTGGCCAAGGGGGTTGGACTAGTTGATCTCTGAAAGTGAAATATTCGCTATCTGTTGTTGTGAATCATAGAATGATTGGAATTCAGTTCAGTCTCATGCTCAAAGCAGTGTTGACGTTGAATTCAGGCAAACCTGCTTAGGATATCATGCTCTAATAATAAATCTGTTGTCTTCACAGATAAATTTCTGTGGTTCCATTTTCTTTATGTACACATGTGCTCCTCCTTGTTGCACTGTTTGGGTTTTTTGTTTTGTTTTTATTATTATTTTATTTTTTCTTTGGGCGCTATTCAGCAATCATACTGTGTTCTGGTATTTCTTGTTCTGTCTTCAACTTCAGTGGACTGGAAGGTGAAGGTCGGATTTCAAAGGCTGACAATTATTTCTCACTTTGCCTCCAGCTCTTCAAAAGACAGTGTTCTCAACTCAGTTGAGAGTTGTTCACATTTTTCCTAACTCTTCTGATACGATCTAATAAAACAAGAAAAAAAAATTACTCAGATTGATATTGACTAAATAGAGGTTCTAGGTTAGCTGTGTTTCTGTTCACTCTTTTGGTGTTTCTTTGGTTGTCATTCTGGTATTTCATTAGTAATTTCGTCAGGATAGGTGTTTCAAAGCTATTGAGAGGTTCCTTCACTTGTCAAAATTTTCAGGGTTCTAGGCACAATATTACATGATCTGTTCTGGTCAGAGGTAGAAAGGGGAATAAAAATAATTTTCACAATTTCAGATGGGTCTGGATGTCTAGCTCAAAATAGAATTGAGTGCACCCTCAGCAAGTTTTCAGATAATGCCAAGCTGTCTGGTGCAGTTGACATGCCTGAGGGACAGGATGCCATCTAGATGGATCTGAACAAACTCAAGAATTGGGCCCATGTGAACCTTGTGAGATTCAACGTGGCTAAGTGCAAGGTTCTGCACCTGGGTCAAGGCAATCCCAAGTCTCAATACAGGCTGAGCAGAGTGGATTGAGAGCAGCCCTGAGGAGAAGGACTTGTGGATACTGGTGGATGAAAGGCTGGACATGAGCTAGAAACGTGCACTCACAGCCCAGAAGGCCAACCATATCCTGGGCCGCATCAAAACAAGTACGACCAGAAGGTCGAGGGAAGTGATTCTAACCCTCTACTCAGCTCTCATGAGATCCCACCTGCAGTGCTGTGTCCAGTTCTGGGGCCCTCAATGTAAGAGGGACATGGACCTGGACATGTCTTCTGGTATTCTGACAGCCTTGGTTAATGAAGCAGGTCAGCTTCATTATCATCCGTGGGCATCTCTACTCCTGTCAAAACATCTGCCCTCTTTTGTTTTTTAACTGCTTTTAGAATTTGTTCATTATTTCTTGCTTTTCTAGACCCTTCTCTAGCCCTTTGTCTAGTTTAATTTCAAATAAATAAACTGCCCCCCTTATTACTCTTTCCTCATTGCTCTAATTTGCTACATTTCCCGTTTTCATATTTCTAACACCATTTCCTAGGTAATCTTGGTCCTAAATGGTATTACTGATGTTACTTAGGGAGTGATGGATTTGCAAGATTCTACTCCTGCAAAAGATGCCTGAAACTTCCTTTCTGCTATCTGCTTAATATCAATTATGTACTGTTTATTTTGTACACTTTCAAAGACATGTCTGTCTACTTCAGCCTTTTTTCCTCCACCTGGTTTTGATTAAGTGTGCTTTGTCTCTATTCCACTTAGCTCTTTCTTGGTTTATATGCAAGTGGCACAGATGCCAGGGCAAGGAACATATCTTTATGTGCTGCTTCTTGATCTCTTTTTGTGCTCACACAGTATACTACTTGTCAGGGAGCAGCAAGAGGCAGCTAAGGGAAGAGGAGCCAGGAGCTGAGCATAAAAAAGCTGGCAGAGGCAATGGCCAAACTGGCAAGTGCTCTGTCCTTCCCTAGCAGTACTATCTCGGAGTTTGCCATGGGTCCATGTTGCCAAACCCCCAACTCCTCCCAGGTAGGGGAGATGCTCTTGGCTCCTTTCCAGTACTCTCTCTAAGATGTTCCATCAAAAATCATTAGCCTTGGCATCTGCTGATCGTCTCCCCGTTTTCTTTGGAGACTGTGTCTTGTTATGGGGTCCAGTGCTGTGGCAGAACTTGCTCACAATGTCAGTCCTCCATTAGCGTAGGACCAGATACTTTTCCATTCTTTGAAAAGATGATTGCAAGAGATGATTACAAGAATGCTGTTAAGAGTACACAGGGGTGAAATGAAGAAAGCTAAGGCCTCCTTGAAATTAAAATTGGCAAGTGATGTCAAAGTCAACAAGAAAGGTTTTTTTCAAGTATATTTGTGGCAAAAGGAAAACAAGAGAAAATATGGGCACGCTGTTGAATGATACAAGTGCCACAGTGACAGAGGATGCAGAGAAGGTGGAATTGCTGAATGTCTTTGCTTCGGTCTTTACTGCTCAGGCCAGCCCTCAAAAGTCTGGCATTTTGGTAGAAACAGAGAAAGTCTGGACAGAAAAAGACTTCCCTTTGGTTGAGGAAGACCAAGTTAGGGAAAAGTTAAGTATATTGAATATCCACAAGTCCATGGGCCCTGGTGGGTTGCACCCATGAGTGCTGAGGGAGCTGGCAGAAGTCATTGCTGGGCTGCTCTCTGTCATCTTTGAAAGGTTCTAGAGAACAGATGTGGTGCCCAAGGACTGGAGGAAAGCCAGTGTCATCCCAGCCTTCAAAAATGGCAAGAAGGAAGACCTGGGAAGCTACAGACTGGTCAGCCTCACCTCTGTCCCTGGAAGGATGGTGGCACGGTTCATTCTGGGCATCATCTCAAAGCATCTGGAGGAAAAGAAAGCTATCAGAAGTAGTAGACATGGATTCACCAAGGGGAAATCATGTCTGACTAATTTTATAGTTTTCTACGATGGCATGACTGAATGGATAGATGAGGTGAGGGCAGTAGATGTTGTCTACCTTGACTTCAGCAAGGCTTTTGAAATTGCCTCACAGCATCCTCATAGGTAAGCTGAGGAAGTGTGGATTAGATGAATGGACAGTGAGGTTGGTTTAAAACTGGCTGAGAGGGTCATGATCAGGAGCACGGAATCTAGTTGGAAGTCTGTAACAAGTGGGGTCTCCCAAGGGTCCTCAATGTTTTCATTAATGACCTGGATGAAGCGATGGAATGTACCCTCAACAAGTTTGCTGATGACACAAAACTGGGAGGGGTTACTGACACAGCAGAAGGCTGTGCCATCATCCAGCGAGACCTGGACGGGCTGGAGAGTTGGACAGAGAGAAACCTGATGAAATTCAACAAGGGCAAGTGTAGGGTCTTGCACCTGGGGAGAGGAATAACCCCCTGCACCAGTACAGGTTGGGGGCTGGCCTGCTGGAGAGCAGCTCTGAGGAAGAAGACCTGGGAGTCCTGGTGGACAACAGGATGACCATGAGCCAGCGATGTGCCCTTGCGGCCAAGAAGGCCGATGGCATCCTGGGGTGCATCAAGAAGAGTGTGACCAGCAGGTCGAGGGAGGTTCTCCTGCTCTTGTACTCTGCCCTGATGAGGCCCGATCAAGAGTACTGTGTCCAGTTCTGGGATTCCCAGTTGAAGAAGGACAGGGTACCCTACTGGAGAGGGTACAGCAGAGGGCCACCAAGATTATTAGGGGCCTGGAGCATCTTTCTTATGAGGAAGGGCTGAGGGACTTGGGTCTTCTTGGTCTGGAGAAGAGAAGACTGAGGGGGGATCTGATCAACGCCTATAAATATTTAAAGGGCAGGTGTCAAGGGGAAGGGGCCAGTCTGATTTCAGTGGTACCCAGTGAGAGGACAAGAGGAAATGGGCACAAACTTGAACATAAGAAGTTCTGCCTAAACATGAGGAGGAACTTCACTGGAACAGGCTGCTCAGAGAGGTGGTGGAGTCTCCGTCTCTGGAGACGTTCAAAATCTGCCTGGACAAGTTCCTGTGCAACCTGCTGTAGGTGGACCTGCTTTGGCAGACACCCCTTCCAACCCCATATAATTCTGTGATTGGAAGTGAAGAAACTGTTGAAATTTAAGTGGTAAACATTAAATTTAAATGGTGTCTTTTCAGTTATATCTTGCTTATATATTTTGAACTTTAGTAGTACTTATATTTATCAGAAATGATCATTAATAACTTTTACATGTTAAACTTTTACAAGACTTTTAAAAATGTTTTTCTTTCTGTTTCTTTTAGTATCTCCTGAAGCAATTGGATTCCTCTCTGCTGTTGGGGTGTTCATTGTTCTTATGTTGCTACTTTTCCTATATATTAATAAGAAGATGTGTTTTGAAAATGTGAGTGGTTTCCCGGATCTTGATTCAGGATACACTACAAGAAAGAATTCACAAGATAAACTTTGTAAGTATGTGAAATACAGTTTACTAACCTTAATTATAAGAACGCACCATTTTACAAGCATGCGTAGAAATACACAAATAATCACTTGACTCAAGTGATGAAAACACACAGTATTGACTTCCCATGACTGTGCAGTATGTGGAAAGGAAAAAACTTCCATATTCACAAGCCATAGACATTGAACAGTTATCACAGAGTTGACATTTACCTATGGGAAGATGTTTCTCTTGCACTATGAGAATACTCTTGAACGTTTTTTAAATGTCCATAATTATGTTTTGATTAAGCCTTCTCACGAAAATTTGTGAATGCAGTTTATTGGGTTTTCACTCAGCCTGTTAGAATCTTTCACCGACCTTTTGGAGAAGGTCTGGCATTTACTCACCTAGAAAAGAATTTTAAAGAAGTAAAACATTAGAAACTAAAGTAATCTGATCTCTGGCTAACAAATTGTTTCTATACATTTTTTTTTAATAGAACAATGTCTTTAATGATAATGTGAAATGAAAAAAAAAATCTTGAAAAAGATACTGCGACTTGATAAAATAACTCGTTTCTGCTTTGGAGTTGTGGAAATTAAGTTGGCTTTGTTACCTGACTTGAGAGGAAGAGACATGCTCCAGAGAATGTAATGGGAAATTAGAGGTTTTCTTCCCTTCTACTTCTTTAAAAGTTGTAGATAAATTTTTATTTTCAGTTTTTTATGAGACTTAAGTCTGTCACCTTAACTTTCTTTTTCTATAAAACAAGACTCCATGTTCTGAAACATCTTACCTTATGTAAATAAGACAACAAATGTTTTGGGGTAAAGAAGTCTCCATGATGTGTGTTTATGTTCAGCTATTGTATTAAAAGCTTTTTTTAGTGTGACATTGATGAAAGGATATAATTTAAATGTCTCACTACTTCTTCTTTGCAGGTTAGATTAAAAAAAAAATGTTTCCACCTCACGCAGTTGTTTTAGTTTTGAAAATAATTAATTTAATTATGGCTAGTTGATGCTGCAGTTGATGAAAGACTATGAAAAGGTTTTGCTGGTTGATTGTGGCTTCATGTCAAGATATTTACTTAGCTGCTTTCTCACTATTTTCAATGCACATTGAATGGAAAGAGCAAAGCTTCAACTTCCCCTGGTAAATATATTGAGTTTGAGATAGCAAAAGGAGAGGTCTGAAATCGAACTTGGAGAGACGGAGTCGATCAGTTTGTGAACCAGAGGACCTTTCTATATTAGAAGTTGTTGCTGAATAGATTGGACAAATGGCGTTTTTCAGAAACCTCCAGCAAAATCTGAGCCTTCCCTCTGTGTCTGCTCTGGTGGACACGCTTAGCAGTGCTGTGGATGATCTGACCAGTGTTGTTGGAGAAGTTGGCTACAGTGTAGCTGATTCAGTAACAGAACAAGTAACAAGCATGATAAATGGCCTTCGTGCAGAAGATGAAACCTCCAAAATGCATAACGATAACCCTGTGCAAGGGAGAGAAGAGCATGCACCATCGCTAGCTCATTCTCAGGAAATTAATACAAAAGCTAAGAGGGGAACTGCAGAACATAAAGAGACTCATTATTCTAATTCGTTAAGTTTTGTGAAAAAAGATACAGGTCAAGATGGAGCATCTGGCCATGTTGTGGACAAAAACCAGTGCCAGTTAAAAGGCAGAGATAGTGACAATCAATCAAGTGATATAGAGGTACCGCAGAATTTGAAGAATGTAGGAGGACCTTTTAAAAGGGAAGCAATAGGAGGAAATGAGAGTTTTGTAAATGATAAGTTCTTGAAGGATAGTAACCAGAAAAATAATGAATTTACAATGGAGCAATCTGCTGAGGAACAAGATAATTGCCTATGTGCAGTATCAGATAATTCTAAGAATCTGTTGCATAGAAAAATCAAATCACGGTCACCTGGAGTTGATTTTAAGTATTCTGAAGAAGAGCACTGCATGAATGTTCCCCCAGATTTAGAAACAAAACTTGTTGAAGTACAGAAGCAAAGTGTATCAAACTCCAGCTTGAAGAAGCCACACAAAGACCATCCCAATTGCGGTAATGAATTCAGAGAAAAGAAATCTGAAGCCTTTTTTGACAGAAAAGGAAAAACTGTATCAAAGGATGAAGACAATGTGTCTACAATTGCAAAAGTGGGTAAAAAGAAAAACTTAAAGAAATCAGAAAAGAATTCAAGAGAGCTATATAATGAGAAGACAGCAGGAAAAGGTGAGGATTCCATCAGCAAACTGCATTCCTCAGCCTTTCCTGAAACTTCTGATACTTCCTACTTTTTTCACCTGGTTTACACATTTAATAATAGTGTTTCCCACGAATGAAAGTAGTAGTGTCAGTGCTTTATTCTCTAATTACGTTGGTATTTCTTGAAAGTTAATTCCTTTTTAAAGTATTACTTAAAGACACTGATTAATAAATGGCTTTCCTATGTTTTAACTTTTCTTTTTCTATGTACAGTTTTTCTTACCTTCTCTGCAATGCCTTGTGTGGTTTCTGTTCAATTATTTAATACTGGAAAGTAACACTTGTTCTGTGAAAATGGTTTTTATTTTGTGCATTTTAAAAGCATTGCATAAAATGTGATACAATGATAAAGAAACCCCTTCTGTTACATTTACGTTATAGTACATCTTCAGAATGTATTTCTGGGATGTGCAAGATAGTAATTTCAAGACACAAAACTCAATGACAAGTGGTAATTAAGTGATTTTGAGTACAGAAAGAACTGAATGAGGCTTGTCTTGAAGTTGTAGTCTTGCAAAGAAAATGTATGTATTATTGGTATGGATGCTGTGTGTGCCGTCTTCAACACCAGTTGTAAAAAATATGACGATGGGATCACAATAATAATTTGTGAGTAAGAATTAAAACCTTGCCTTTAACACAGTTGTA
The DNA here is from genome assembly GCA_013400055.1 of Nycticryphes semicollaris. Taxonomy (NCBI): domain Eukaryota; kingdom Metazoa; phylum Chordata; class Aves; order Charadriiformes; family Rostratulidae; genus Nycticryphes; species Nycticryphes semicollaris. The sequence continues at coordinate 89,539 of VXBJ01004057.1, forward strand.
TTGGAGGCTGCATAGTAAATTTTTAGAAAGGAACACAGGCTTTTCTGCTGATACTTTTTCTGAAGAGAAACAAATTATTTTATAATAGTTACCAGGTCTAGGGTTTTTTTCAGTGTGTGTGCTTTCCCTTATTTGAAAATTTCAGTTATTTGTTTTGCTGGATTTTGTTTCTTTGGTTTTTTCTATTTGACTTAGGAGGTAGTTTCCATGTTTGTTTGATAAACTATATTCATAACTGTTCTTTCTTCATGTAATATATATAAAGTATATTCTGTATAAAAATGGCATTTTATGTCCTATAATAAGCAAATTACTAGCTTTCAATAGGTGAATAATTACATATGACCCATGTTAGCCAAATAAAGGGGAGCTTTTAATAAGAACATGAATACTTTTGGGTAAGTTTCCAACTAAGATAGGAAAATCAAAGGAGAAGTGGCATGGAGAGACATAATACCCTGAGGACTTTTTTTTAATGTCCAGGAAACTTTTTTTTCCCAGGAACTGAAACTGATTTTTATTGTTCATTTAAAAAACGTTTGCATGGCTAGTTTGCGTTCTAACATGAAAGAGATTTTTTAAGTCCTCTGAAAAGGTCTTGTTTCATGACTTGTAATAATAGTATACATCGTCATTCTTTCTCTTTTATACTAGGAACTGCAGAAAAAATACCTGAGGTCACTGAAAACTTCAGGATGCTTACATGCATGAGTGTATTATTAGAGGCATAACTTTCAGCACTTCTTTCCAACATGTTGCTACTGTGTTTTATACTATTCCATTCTTCAAACCTTATGCAGTCTAATGAACCTTATTTCATATTTCTGAACCCATTTCTTGTAATGATAAATGATGAATCTAATACTGATACCTGGCACTGTATTTTATGCCCTGCTGTAATTATACCTGTGGAAATCCGTAGAAGATTCCTGAGTGGCAGGTTTCAACCTGTTGAGGGCCAGCAAACAGGCTCCTTTTCTTTGCAGCCTCTGCAAAGAAGGATCACTCTGGGCAGTGAATCTGCTATCAAGAATACCACTTGGTGTGATATTTTTCAATAAGTGATCAGTGAAATTGAACTTCCTTTACAGCCATCTGTACAATGGGAAGAACCGTATCTGTCGGACTTGAATTAAAATTGCTAGCCTAGAGTTGGAAGATCTAGATGCTCATTAGCAGTCTTTTCAGCCACCAGTTTTCCTATAAATACTAAATTAAGATTATGTACACATTGCATATAGAGCTGGGAGCACCATCTGCAGTTAAGGTTTCCTGACATTTTCCATTTCAAGACCTTATTTTCAGTTGCTTCTGACTCTGTGCCAAATTTGAAATATTTGGGGTAGAGTTTGGCATGCTTTCCATCTGAGGGTTTTTTTTAAGCTATAATTTAACATCTTTAGCTATTTTCAGGAAAAGAATGTGGGGAAAAACATGCTGATTATCTGTGCAAAATAAAAGTACATTTCACATCTGCTTCACTAAGATACTTTGTCACCTTTGTATATTGGAGAATGTACTTGAAATGTGGGAGAGCACTTTTCCAAAGTCAGAGACGCCCATGTTCTTCTATGAAAAAATACATAAGTTTGCTGAAATTGTAAGTCTGGAAACTTTGTCATTGGAAAAGGCATAGTAAATGCTCCTTATACTTCGCTTGCTAAATTCACTGACCATCCCATATGCGTTCACATGCTTCATTGTAGGGGTTGAAAAACAGAGCAGGTCTCATTCTGCTTTTTGATACTTAGAGTTACTGAAGGACACTAGAAATTTGAACAGAAAAATTGAGAATAAACATGACTTATGCGAGGACAGAAACTTCCCGAGCAAATGTGACGGGATGCAAGTGGTGGACTGGTATTTGAAGTGGGATGGCTGGCATTGAAAGCGGAGAGACTAAGGGTGAAAAACTAAGGTTACATGAGCAGTTGGTTAGATACAAGTAAAGAGAATTAGGGACTGAAAAGACAAAGAGAATAAAGAGGAAATCCCCATAATAGAGCTTCTGTGTGCTTGAAGCAGGAACTTGGAGTATGGGGCCAGGAGACAGGAACTGAGGATATAAATATATCTAATATAAATATAAATGCAACTAAATTTACAGGATAGGTTTTGCTGTATGAGTACCAGGGAGAAATAGACCTGTGGCTGAATTTCAGGAAACTGAATCCCTCCTTTAGTCGGAATATCCAGGAAGAGGAGTGAGATTGGCCAGTTATGAAGACAGAGACTAATGGCAGCAGAAATGCAGAACCAAGACAGGGAGGGCATAAAAGTGTGGAGAGGAGAGACAGTTGAGAGTGGCTGGGTAGCATGTTAGACAGTGTTCCTTTGCAGAATCACAGGCTGAAAAACAACATTATGGGTATCTCAGAGCTCTGCTGGCGATGGAAATCCATTGGCAAATCATATGCCACAGAGTAGTGGTAGTGCTGACCTTTATTGAGTTTACATGAACTCTTTTAACGCCTATTAGAGTTTGAGATCTACAGAAACTCTGCATGGCACATTAAATTTGCACAAAATCCATTTGAGGTTTAGAAAAGGGAGGGGGAAGCTTCCCTACACAGAGATAAAAACGCAGGGGGAGGAAGTCATACTTGAGATGGAGTTGGAAAAAGTTAGCTGCAGGAGTGGACATCGTAGAGGAACTTGTAGTAACTAGAAAGCTTCTTCTGTGCAATTTGTGTTGTTGACATATGTCTGCAATGGGAATCTGCATTAATTTCAGTTATTGAACAAGGGACTGTTTAATGTGCATGCAAACATCTTTCACTAGCATTTGCCCTGTGTTACTGTGAGTTTAAGTACTACTGACATAAATACCCTAAGATGATTTTGTTGCAGGCTTCTCTTTGTAAATCAGTTTCATTTCTACATTGTACTGCATTCTCACAGCAAAATCAGCTGGGAGTGGAGAATCAGGAGCTGCCTTTTTGATATGATAGGTATCCAAATGTAACATTGAAGTGGTGGGAGATTTACTTTACATAAATTATTTGGAGCATTTTCTTAATGTAGGGTTTCAAGAGCTTCAGTGTGTGCTGCCTTACATTAATGGATCCATTTTCTATTGAATAAGTTTTAGAATGTTTTTTGGTGCTTAATGGTCTTTCAGTTTTCCTAGAAAATGAAAATAGCACTCACCAATTACAAAATCACATTATGCTTATAATTCAACAACATGATATTTTAAAAATTTTACAGAAATTTTCATTGAAATAGCTTGAATATCTTCAATGATAACCACTTATGGTTATTTTCTTGTATTTTATTTTGAGCTGTAGTCGATTTGCTTTATTTTATTCAAACAGACAACTCTTATATGAGTAAAGACCAGCATGGTTCATCATCTGAGAGTGAAGATGAAGCACTGGGTAAATATCATGAGGCCTTGTCTAGAACCCAGAGTTCCAGGCTGCCAGTGGTGGATGGCAGACAACAAAAAAACTATGTATGGGAAACCAGACAAAAATATAGTCCCCTGTCTGCAGAATATGATGGATACAGTAGTGAAGCCTCAATAGATGAAGGTAAGAGTGATTTAAAAGCATTCCTTTTATTCCAAATTTCAGAATTATGTTCTGGATAAGTAAGTGCTAGATGAGGACAGCTTTTATATTTGTGCATGCTCCAAAAAAAAAATAAAAAATAATGGCATGGACTTGTGCGCATTCTTCCAGAAATGCTGCAAATGATATTAATATCTTGTTACATTAAGTTTAATGCAATTTTATCGTTAGTAACTTGACTTTTGGGGGAATTTATACTGTTGTGATTTAGGAAGGAAACATGGCAACTCTTGATGAATTCTGTGGTGTTGTAAATACGAAGAAGACATGTTATTCCTCTGTTGATAAGCTGTCTTAACACCAAAGTAAATGGAATTGGGTATTGGTTATAGTGTATTGCAGTGTGCATTACTGCAATGTGCTGTATTTTTTCTTCTTTTGAAATCACAGAAATAAATTATTAGAAATATTAGATTAATATAATTTTTCCATGGAGTTAAAAATTGGATGTTAGCAATGGATGGGTTTTTTTGCGGTATATATTTCTAGATTTGAAGTAAGGGTGACAGCCTGACATAGAGGCTGAGAATTCTGCTGCCAGTATTTTGTTAATATGCTTTTTGTGCTTGAAAATAGATACATTTCTAACATGCAGCTATAGCCATATTCTAGCACAAAAAGTAAGCTTTGATTGAAGTTACTTCAAAGTCAGCCTGTTATAGACACTGTACTGTAGTAAGATATTCGTTGGTCTCACTTTAACATATTAAAAATGCAAGGATTTTTTAGAGAATTGGTATTTCCTAATAAAGAGCGAATACATGTGGTTAAAACTCTTATGTTTACATGTTCTGTACAGTCCAGAAGTGCTTGAAAAAATTTATATTTTCTTGAAAAAAAGTTAAATGTTCTACTATGTGATATAGAAGTCCATTTCCCACGGAAATCTGAAATTAGTGCATGCTCATTCATGATTCCAAGTTAAGACAGAAAGGACATGAAACCCATAATTGAAGTGGCAGAATAACACGATTGTTTTTTGATCATGAGACTTTCTGGTTCTTTCCTTTGCTGTTAAACTGTAGGAAAGCTGGAATTCTGAGCTCCAGCAAATAGGGAAGAAGATGCAGATGTCAGGTCAGGCAGTAAGAAACAAACCTTGGAGACCGTGATGGAGAACAACAACAAAAAAGAGGGGTAGTGAGAGATTTGTGTTTGGTTTTATATCTACTGAGATATATCAACAGCATTGGTGGGGGAAATATGAAAAATAAGATGCTAATTTTTTATATGGCTCATGTCACTGTTGGGAAAGAATGGTGGTGTATATGAACAGGAGTTGGAAAACTCAATCGTATTCATTAGTAAATAATACCAGAAACATACAAGAAGACTACTTTCAGATACTGAGAGTAATGTATTTTTCTCTTTTCAAATTATTGAGGCTGCTTGATGAAGTAATCATAGAATAATTAATGTTGGAAGGAGCGTGTGACATTCCTCTTTCTATTTCATAGTTGTTCAGGTTTTTACTTTGGGCTTTACAAGATTTAAAAGACTTAAGCTCTGAAGATGTTGTACTAGCTGATATCTAGTTTTTGCGGGTTGTTTTTTTTGTTGGTTTCTTTTTTTAATAATTGTCTGTCTTCTCATCCTCTCAGATCATAAAAAGTCATACTTCTGTCTTGACTTCTGTCTGGGGAATGAGAACTCCAGTTTGGAAATCTATGCAGTCGTTAGAATCTAAGGCAAAAGAACCCTGTTGGCAAGTCCAAGTATTGCATCAGGAAAGTTACAATTCCTTCCCCCACCTCCTTTTTCATATTTTCATCTATTGCTAAAGATATCTGTCACCAGCTGCTGTCCCTTTGCAACGCTATTTCATTCAGGAAGCTGGATGGATGTAAACCCTGTTTATATATATGCACGCACATATTCACTCTAAAATTAGTATAGGAAAATTTAATTTATTATAATGAAAGAATATTCAGGGTTTGGAAAAAAATAAAGCAAAAAACAGTCAAAACTTTCTAACTTACAAAATTGTAAATTTTTAACCACCTACTTCTACTTAAATACTGTATAAAATATTTAATATTTGGCTTTTGATGCTGCTTGTGAGAGCATTGTCCTCACGTATTTTACAGGGAGCGGAGAATCAGCAATGTTATTTATTTGATATCCTTCAATCATTCTACAGTTTGCTGCAAAAAGCTTGCAAGTTAGAGTGATGATTTTGTCTCATTTTTGTAATTCATTAATCTATACAAAATTATGTTCAATAGTATCAAAAAGAGTTTTGTGGCACTGGACATGACAGCAGATTATCAGCCCAGTATTTTTTACTTTTTGGTGACCTGAAGGTGGCACACGAGAATGATTAGTGTTAGTACTTTCTGTGTTCTTACTAAATGATTTCAAGCATAAAAGAAAGAACCTTTGCATAATGATAAAAATGTATTCAAATAGAGGAACAGACTGAGTATACCTTGATGTGTTATGAACATTTCAGAGGGAAAACTGCCCAACCTAGAACTTCGATAAGAAGAAATTGCTACCAAAAGAAATAAGATGCTACCAAACAGTTCATATACATTCAAAGAAACATTTCACAGAGCAGATGAGGTTAAAAATCTCAGATTCCAAGTGGACAGCATCAACATTCTAGATGTTTCAGTGCAATTTTTAAAATTCAAAGCTTTACTTTTCCTTGAACTTGCAAAATAAATCTACGTAAGACTTGATGTTGGAATCCTGATTTTTTTCATTAAATAGTTGGTTTTTATGACTGTCAAATTATTTTTATAGGAAGTGTAAAGAGAAATGAGAGGGAGCAAGCAATCTGTTCCTAAGTACTTTATTTAATATGTGAAACAATTGTCAATATATCTGACTTCTAAGACTTAAACATTTCAGCTGTATTTCCAGCTTAAGGCACCAATCAGTCCATACATTGAGCAGGGCTTGATAGTGTTAGTGAAGTGATGAGAGGTGATAATTAATTTCAGTCTCATCTCTGTTTCCCCTCTTCTCATTGCTAGTAAATCAGCCTCTGATGATATTAAAAATTCCATCAGAGGTGAAGTAATATGAGCAATAAAAATGGTATTTCATCTGGGGAAAATTCTGCATTATTTTCTCTTCAGCAGTTAATGTCTATCACACGTTGTATCATGCAGCACTGCTGTGTGTTTTCAAAGGAGTCAATAAACAGTTTTACTAATAACTGTTTACTCTGCACTTTAATTGTCACTTTTAAAATTTGTCTGTTTAGCCACATCTGCACTTAATGCTGCACACACAAAATTTTATGAGACAAAAATATAATCTTGTCTTTATTAATATGCCCTGTAAGCTTTGCTTGCATTGCTAAAAACATGTACAATATTAATATGTTTACATTACTAAGACCATAAAAATGTCTGATCATATTAAAGTTCACTTATTATCAATTGCATAATTAGTTTATTACATCTATTTTCTGGCTGCATGCTGCAAAAAATGGAAATTATTTTATTCTGAAGCCTGAAAATGTGTGTGTGTGTGGTATGTGTTCACATCATTCTTTTCTCCTCTAGATGGCCATATTAATCTTTCTTTTCAGCAGATATATATAGAACTGACATGGCATTTTGCATAATATTTTTAATAGTTAAAGAAGAAATCAAGATACATTGTGGGTTTTGTTGGTATATTTTGATGATGGCGTGTTCTAATAGTATGTTAATTAAATCTATGAAATGTAGGTTTTTAAATTTTGATTCACAAATACCTGCTTGTGGCCAGTGTCTGATCCACTTTACATATTTGCATAGCACATTTCATGCACTTAGATTTTGATGACTTCTAATATTGATGAATATTTGATGAATTTTAAATGAAAAACTGTTGTGCTTACATGCAAGTATTTTTACATACTCCAAGCTGTTGTAAATATTTAACTTTTGCAGTGAGCTCCTCATGGACAGGCTTAATTCTGGACCACCTCTAAAAGAAAATCCAGTTCATTAGAAAATCAAAAGGATGATAAAGGTCCTCATCGAAAGGGAAATGGTACAGAATGACCAACTAAATGCTACAGGTGGCAAAGTAAAATGGTACAGAAGATACTTTTACACCTAAAATTTCCAACTCTTGCACAAATGACTCAAAACTTAATGACAGAAAAGAGAGAAACCTGTGTAACTACAGTATTTCTTGGCACCTATGAGTAGACTTAACCCAGTCTCTGTGCTTATACCCAGAGTTCTAGGCTTGGCTCGAAGTTTGAAATCTTATTTTTGCCAACAATTTTCTTTTCGTTCTTTCTTATGTTACACAATAAAGTATGGGGACTTACTGAAGTGAACTTTTTTCCTTTTCCCTGATGCTTAGATACCTAGATCATAGATAGACTATCTTGGATTGGAAGCGACCTTTTAAAGGTCATCTGGTCCAAAGCTCCTGCAATGATCAGGGTATATCTTCAACCAGATCAGGTTGCTCAGAGCCCCATCCAATCTGAACTTGAATGTCTCCAGGGTTGGGGCATCTACTGGCTTTCTGTGTAACCTGTTCAGTGTTTCACTACCCTCATGGTAAAAAAGTACTGAAAGACTGCTGTAAGGTCTTCCTGGAGCCTGCTCTTCTTCAGGCTGTATACCTCAACTCTCTCAGCTTGTCCTCACAGGAATGGTGCTCCAGCTCTCTGATCATTTTTGTGGCCCTCCTCTGGACCCACCCCAATAGGTCTGTGTCTTTCCTGTGCTGAGGACTCCAGAGCTGGATGCAGGACTCCAGGAGGGGTCTCACCAGAGTGGAGTCAGGGGATTAAATCACCTCCCTTGACCTGCTGGCCCCACTTCTTTTGATGCAGCCCAGGATATGGTTGGCTTCCTGGGCTGCAAGCGGACATTGCCAGCTCATGTCCAGCTTTTCCTCCACCAGATACCCCCAAGTCCTTTTCCTCAGGGCTGCTCTCTATCCCTTCATCCCCCAGCTTGTGTTGGTACTGAGGTGAGGTTGTCAGGCCAGTAGTTCCCAGGGTCCTCATTTCTACCCTGTTTTAAAATGGGTGCAATGTTTCCCTTTTCCCGGTCACCGTGAATTTCACCTGACTGACATGGCTTTTCAAATATCAGGGAACATGGCTTGGCAAATTACATCAGCCAATTCCCTCAGGTCTTTGATGTGTATCTCATCAGGTCCTGTAGACTTATATATGTCTGGTACATCCTGATACAGTTCCCTTTTTTTATAATGTGCATCCTAATTTTGTGTTATTCCTTACCATTTCAAATGTTGTTATTATCCTGTTGAATGTGTAGTAATTGCCTTTATGTGCACTAATTATTTATAATATTTTGGAAGAGGGGATTAATATAGGCTGTGATATTATATCTCTGTTTCAGAAAATAAAGAACAAAAGTAGGAAAAAAAAAGCCCACAAGAAACCCCACAAAAATAACACTGTTATGAATTAAAATAGTGGTCTGAGTAAGGAAGTGTATTTGTTTACAAACTTTTGATTTTAAATTGGCATTATTTCTTGTACTTTGGTGATTTGAAATGTTTTTTAGTATCTGTATTGGTTGTGATCTTGCATGGACCATGCTTTCTTAGTAATTTCAATTTAAAAATAATTTCCTGAACTTTAGAAACTCAAGCATTATACAAGCAAGTTAATGTGTCTTTGTTATCTCTATAAGCTTAATAGACAAGTACAATATATTTTTATAAAGAAATGATTCCTTAAATTCCTAAAAATGGAAGTTTTTAAACTTAGAAGTGCTGGGGTAAATATATAGAAAATAGAGTTTTGCAGGCAGATATCAAAATCTGTAGGTTCTTCTTTGCTGTTGAAATCAAGATTCTCCGAATCCTGTGAAATGAGAAAGGTAGAAGAAGGGAATAAAACAGTCTGATTTTTTAATAGTTGTGATGTTCTTAAAGCCTGTCTTTCCCAAATCACTTCTTTAACAGCTGTACAAAATTCCAAATTAGCAAGCAAGCAAGGTGTATTGATCCCAATTCTGAAGCAGAGTAAGAGACATTATGATGGAAAAAGTAGTAAGGTTGCTTGCTTACTTAGCACGCTTAAATGTACTTTATTTGGCTATAGATTACCAACTCAGTACAACTGCAGGTTCCATCTCCAACTTATGTTAAAGGCTTTGTCTAACTCCTCGATTGATAAAGCCCCGCGGCTGAAGACATATTTGTTCAGAGGCTCTATTTCTGAGATTGGCCCAAGTGCCTTACATTTCACAAGGTTTTTTGGAAACATATGGAAGCACTAAAAGACTGCAGTGAGAAAACATAAGTTCTCTTAAATGAGAATCTGCTGCTCTAGCAGGCATATGCTACTGGATTTTATCCATCTTTTCCATATTGTGAAGGTAGAGTATGATGTTATTTTTGTAGTTTATCTTCTCCACTTTTATTCTTCTCTAGGCTTTTGGCACTTTATGTTGATGTGTCTGTTGGACATATGTTTGCCTTGTTCCTCAATGTCAATCTTTGCACGTGAAGGTGACTGTTCTTCTGGAATCTTGTGGATCTGATTCTTTATGCAGCTCTTTGCCTTTTTTTCTCTCTTGTTTCTGTCTTGGGAAAAGTCTCTTCACTGAACTACTCAAAGAGAGATTTTCTTTCAGTATCTTCCCAACATAAACACCAAAACCTCTTTCATAAGCACCTCAAAACTGGTCTACAGGTTTGTTAAAGTGATCTGGGGGAGTTTTTCTCAGTAAATACCTTTGTAAAGATGGATTCTACCCCTTCAGACTTGTCAAGCTAAGGTGAAAGCCACTGAAAAGGCTTTGAGAGGAAAAACGGATCGTTCTATCATTATTCCTTGCATATAAGCAGATTTATTTTCAAGCCGAGTGTGAACTTACTATTTCAAAATTATGAAATGAGGGCCTAGGTACGATTATATTGTTTTCAGCAAAATAAGGCCACTAAGTTCTCTCAAAATTCATCTATCTGTATATTTCAGATGCTAAGGATTACAGGTGAAGAGGATGGCTTATGTGGAATAAGAACTATGTAGTAGTATTCACACTGAAAGAGTGAAAGCTCAGTTAAATACTAGGTCATAACTTAAAGAGTTAATTTTCTTTTTTTTTTTCATGTAATGTGCTTTGAAGAAATTAATTAGAAATACAATGGAAAGAGTGTTTAGGAAGAAGGTGGCCACCCATTTTTTCTCTGATGTGTCTTCATCAGATTACCTGTGAGATTTGTCTGGTATAATACCCGGTGGAAGAAAATACTCTTTTTGGCCTGCAGCTTTGCATAGACGTAGGGCTTCAACTAGTACTTTCATCAAGATATTTTGAAAGAGTCTTTGTTAAAAACACTTAAAACAAACCTTAAGTAATCTTGGGAGTAGCATTTCGCAAATGTTTTAGAGTATATTTTGAAGACTGAGTTGTGTTACACTTAAGAAATATTCCAGATATTCATACTCTTGTACCTCAGCTGACAGTACTTGTATACTATCAATTCCTATTTGACACTCTTTCCCACTGTGTTCTCCTGGAGAAACTGGCTGTTTGTGGCTTGGATGTGTGTATGCTTCCCTGAGTTAACAGCTTGTCTGGGTGGCTGGGCCCAAAGAGTTCTGGCAAATGGTGTTTAATCCAGTTGATGGTTGCTCACAAGTTGTGTTCCCCTAGGCTCAGTATTGGGGCTGATTTTGTTTAGTATCTTTATTAGTCATCTGGATGAGGGGATCAAGTACGCCCTCTGTAAGTTTACAAATGACACCAAGTTGGGCAGAAGTGTTGATCTGCTTGAGGGTAGGATGGCTGTACAGAGGGATCTGGGCAGGCTAGATTGGTAGGTCAAGGACCTGAGGGTGTTGATTGACTGTTGGCTGACTATGAGTCACCAGCATGCTCAGGTGGCCAAGAAGGCCAACAGCATCCTGGCCTGTATCAGGAATAGTGTGGTGAGCCGGACTGGGGAAGTGATTGTCCCACTGTACTTGGCACAGATGGGTACACACCTTGAACATTGTGTCCAGTTTTGGGTGCCTCACTACAAGAAAGACATTGAGGTGCTGGAGCATGTCCAGAGGAGGGCAGCAAAGCTGGTGAGGGAGTCTATAGAACAAGTCTTATGAGCAGTGGCTGAGGGAGCTGGGGTTGTTTAGCCTGGAGAAAAGGAGGCTGAGGGGAGACCTTATGGCTCTCTATGACTTCCTGAAAGGGGGTTGTAGTGAGTTAAGGGTCAGTCAGTTTTCCAAAGTAACAAGTGATAATACAAGAGGAAATGGCCTCAAGTTGTACTGGGAGGTTTAGGATGGATATTAGGAAAAACTTCTTCACAGAAAGGGTTATTAAGCATTGGAACAGGTTGCTGAGGAAGTGATTGAATCACCATCCCTGGAGATATTTAAAAGATGAGTAGATGTGGTACTTAGGAGATGTGGTTTAGTGGTGGACTTGGCATTGTTAGGTTAATGGTTGGACTTGGTAATCTGAAAGGTCCCCTCCAACCTAGATGGTTCTATGATATCATTCTTGATGCACTTTTTAGAGATTTTTGGATAGAAAAAGGGTAGCTTTTAATCACAGTATTTTTTTAGTGGATCCAACTTCGTTATGCTTGTTATGCTATTATGTGTATGGGCATCTACCCTTGACAATTCTTATTTTAAGCATAATTTAAAATCTTCATGTAATACCAGAAAAAGTGCAATGATGCAACACTGATGATGCTAAGTTCAGATCCCTGGTTATGTGTGTCTACCTACTCTATTTATTGGTAAATTGGAGTGAGTATTCATTGATTCCAAGCCCTTAAAAATTGAAGAAAGGTAATTTTTTGTGGTTTTGAAGCCTCTGGAAAATGTGGAAGTTCAGTCCACAGCTGTATCAAGGAAATGTTTTAGGGATATTTTTGTGCAGTACAAATGATACTGCAAGGATCTGCAGAATACTGTCCAGAGGTAACTTGATTTGTGTTGCTTTCTACTTAATTTCTCTGATGCTGTGGTTTGTTTTGGTTTTTTTAAAAAGGGTTTCAAAGTAGCTTCCTGATGCATTATGACCACCCTCTATTATTATTCTGTAATCATGGAAGACAGTCAGTTCTGTTAAGTATTTGAAATTTTGATGCACGTTTCCCAAAGATATAGTCAACTGAGCATGTTGGGAGGCTAAGATGATATAAAGATGAACTTTTGCTCTCTTTTATTCACCTTTACAGAATTCAGATCTTTTTTACTTCCCAAGAAAGTGTTCCCAATAACATCTTTCGAAAAGTTCCTGATAGCAAGGAACTTTTCATGTAAGTAATTAACGCATTAGGCTGTGATAATGTTTATTAGGTTATGGTTCTTTATCTGGGTAAGTGGCAGACAAACATAGTGTTTACAGAGTCTGGAGACCTGGAATGGAGAAAATTCACAGATGAGGGTAGAAAGCACACATGCAATTCAATGTTACTGTAATTTTCTTGGAGAACATTGCAGAGGTTGTGAGTCATGAACATAGAACTTAAATACAAAGGAGATCTGTGTCTGAATTAAAAGAGTTTGGAAGAGAATGGAGTTACATTGAGAACTTCTGACTTGAAAAGCCATGCAGGTGATATCAAAGCTGTCAGCTAAAGGAAACATGTGAACGTTCTTGATAGAATGAATTTGAATAATTCTGAAATAATGGATTTATCCCATGATTAGCAGCAGAGATGCTGGAAAAAGATGTTGTTAAAGCATGCATGTCATCTACTGCCTAGAGAACAAAACTAGTAACAAAATCAAAGTCAGTGATAATAAGGTTTTCAACAGGAAAATTCCTTTTCCAGCTAGGCCAACTCCAAAGAGGAGGAAAAACTGTCCTCCAATGGGAAAGGGGTTTTTTGCCTGATATGCACAAGTGAGCAAAGCAGTCTCACAAATTAGGTTCCTCCTGCCAGCATTTTGAAGGCTTTGAAGAATATCCTCTGCATTGATGTGAAGGCTTTGAAGAAAGTCACCCTTAGCAATGTGATGTCTCTGAAGTGATGTAAATCATACATTAATAATTACAGGAAAGTTTTTATTTTATTTTAAACTTACTATTTTAATAAGTCTCTTGTCTATTTGAATCCTATGATAGGAACAAGATCTGTCATTAACTGGGAAAAGTTCACATAATTGTGGCTGAAATAGTTCTTTGTGGCATTGTATTTGATATAGGATATAGATGTTTCACGTTAACAAAATGTAGAACTGATTTATGATATAAAAACAAGGTAGTACTATTATGAGGAAAAGGTAATTTTCTTGATGAACCTAGCACTTCTGCTGATTCTGATGGTTCGCACCGAAAACTGTATTTCTTCTATTAATATGATTTAAAAGCTATTCGGCATCAGCATTCTTCTTTCTTGGTATTATGGTAATATCTAGTGATACAGGGGACCCTTTTGGTTTTTTGCTCTTTGTGCATGTATACCCTGAGACATGTCTTGTTCTGAAAGACTCGCACAGAACAGAAAAAGGAGGGTACAGTTTTCATTAATCTTAACCCTAATTGCAGAGTATCCCATACATCTGTCATGGAATGAGTGGCTAAGAAACAGTAGACTGGAAATTTCTGCACAGACGTTCATTAGGTGCATTGGAAAAAGGAATTTTACCCTGCATACATCCAGTACTCTACTTACCTGCTGAGAATAGTCGTGCTACATCACAATGGAGCAGTACTAAAAATGTTATTACAACTTCACATAAGAATATTACAGAAGAACGGTTTATCAGTTCTTCCTCCATAGTGCCTGTGGCTAAACGGATCGTTCTACTTACTTTTAAAGGTTAAAATCAAAAGATTTAACTCTAGTCTGAGCCTAATGCTTGCCTCCCAGTGGTGCTATTTTCCATTAGCTTAAAAAACAGGTGCCATTAGGTCTGGTTTTTATAATCTGATGACACTACATTTTAACTGAACCTTTGGTAAAAGAGGAACAACGGGTTATTTTAGTAACTGAATTCCTTTTGTTTTGTTACCTAGTCAGTGTAGATTATCCATATGCATAGGTGTCAGTTTCATATGTGTGTTGTATCATAAGTATTCTCTTGGAGTTACTTAATGGATATTTTGTCCTTGTACAAGATGAACAATGTTACCATTTTAGTCTAATAACATGTATTTCATTATTAGGATGACTATTTTCATGGTTACTTTAATTGCATATATTATTTATTGGGACCATATCATAGCTGAGTAAACAACGTGAAATTGTTCCTGTAGCTTCTCTGGAAGCAAAGATCTGCCTTTATCTTTTTTATCTTGTTAAAATAAGCCCTTACATGCTGCTTACAGCACTTTTGTGTTATACAGTTATTGTAACTTTTAGGAATTATTGGAATACTTACATTGGGGGAAAGCATGATAAGTTGTATTACACAACTTGAAGTCCTTTTTTTGGTGTGTGTTCTTTTGATTTGGGGTGGGTTTTTTGGAGTGGGATGGGTAGTTTTCCTTCTGTTTGCAATAACTTTTTCTCCACTGTATTTACAAGTAAGCTGGAAATAGATATTTTCTAGTGTAATTGTTCTGCTTCTGGTCATTCCTGTGTGGCTGAAGGTTATCTACTGTGATAGAATCACAGTCTCATGAAACCACAGAAGAAAACTCAAAGGGAAAATTATTTTATTATGAAAATTCTGATTCTATTCCTTAGAGAGAAGCTAGCAGATATGCCTAACTGAGTATAAGATTTTCTGTGTAGAATCACCTATGCCCAATTCAATTAGAGCTTGATCTTTAAATTTTTAAATAGGAAATCATGCTACATACACCTTACACACCACTTAATATAATTCCAGCATGTGCTTTTATGTATATATTTGTATGTTTTCCTTAAAAAAAAAAACAAAAACAAAACCAGAAAATTACCCATATCTCTATTTGAAACCTCGGTGCTCTGTCTTGTTCAACCATTCCAAAATTTGTCCTTAGAAGTGTTTTTTTAAAAGATTTTCAGTTATTGTGATTTTCTGTTTGTTTTAATTTTTAAAGAAGATTTATGACGGTCCTTTGCAAATATATCAATTTGTCAGATAAAGGTTAAAAATCAGATACATTTTATTCATGTTAAAGTCACACCCAGCTTATTTAAAGGCAGCTTTGACTTAGAGTTGCAAGCCTGAGGATATTGATTTGAATTATGCATGACTGTCTGGTATGCAGTTCCATTAGCCTGCTGGATGGATAATGTAAACATGTTCAGAATTTTAAGTATCCTATATGAGCGGCAGGTTAAAAATAGAGCTGATAAGAGCATGTGTATCTGAAAAATCCAAATCTTGGAGAATAAAACTACAAAAGGTTCATCTCTTCAAGAGGCTGACTTCAGGTGTGATTTTCTTTTCTTTGAAAATGCTCAGCCTGAACAAATACAGCTTATGTATATGACTTGAACAGGTGACATGATTGCTGTTGGTTACTGGAAAGAATTGGCACCTGCACCAGAAAACATACTTGTAACCGGAAGGTCAGGGCCACCTCTGCAACATTGGACAAAAAAGAGGGGCAGCGCCTGTTCTTGTTTAATTGGTCGAGATTAACACTGGTGATTGGGCTCACTCAATCTCTGAGGAATCTTGTTCAGAATGTTTCTTGATATTGCTCACACTGTGGCTTCCAGTATCTCATAGTTCCTGGTTTTGATATACTTTATGTCTGATACGTATGGGCATGCTTGCTTTTTTGCAATCTATAGTTTGTTAGTAAGTGTAATGACTTCTGAAACTTTGTTTTTATATTCTCAGCTCTAAAATCATTGCGTTAATAAGAACTAAAACAGATAGTATCTGACTTCCTGTGAATTTTAATAGACAAAAAGGTGGCTCTGAAATGAGAAGTACAATGCTATCTATGTTACATTTTATTAAGATTTGTTATACTTTGAAGCATTTCTGTTGCATAGGTAGCATTTGTGGCAACTTGAGGAGTTGAGTGAAAATCAAAAGAATCTATTGCACTTATTTTCAAGATCTGATGGAAGCAAATCAGAAAACTAGTCTCTCGCATTGCTTTGTAACTACCTTCTCAAAATTATTTACTTTGGAGTGCCTCACATTTGGCTATTTTAAATTCTGCACATAATTCCAGAATGGAACTATTTTTAGATTATCAGAGTAGTGATGTATTTTCCCTGAACTTTACAGTGTTTGCTTACTTATGGATTAGTATTGAAATAATCACATGGCAATTTGCAAGTAAATCTATGACTTAAAAGCTCTTCTTGGAGATGAAGTTGACTGTACTGCTCTGCTATCTTTTTTTCTTTTCCTGTAAAATCTCAGATCATTAATTTGTATGTCTGCACATAATTTGGCCAATAGATAACTCTTGAGTAGGTCTGGTAAAATTTGAAAAGATATTTTGAATTGATGGTCATTTTCCGTCATATCTGAAGAATAATTTATCTGTTAAGAGACTCACATCTAATGCTCTCCTTCAGAGAAACTCATCATCCTTGTTTGATAATGACTGTTATCTTTGACTGTTTGTCAAGGAAAGGAATTTTGCTCTGAAATGAGAACCGCTGCTTTGAGTCATCTGCACTTTCTGGTGCCATTTCTGTCCTGTTAACAAGAAGGGTCTTTAAAAGAAGAAAATCTTTGGAATTAAAAATATCGGTTGTCATTAGTGTGAATCTGTTGGCTTCAGAGGCAGAGGCAGTGACAGTGGCCATTTCCAGATAACTCTGACGTTCTGTGAAGGAAGAACCCGTTTTATGAAGGATGGTAACAGTGATAGTTATTTCTTAAAAAATACTAGTTTTCACTTTATTTCTAATTGGAGAGGAATGGGAGATCTCCTGTGTGCTTTTGCGCACATTACAGATACTCCATGAGAGTGTTACACAGAGGAGTTGTATGTATAGCATGTGTAAAGGTGAACGTGATGGCAGGAGTACACAGCCGTTGTGTAAATATCACCACTATTCCAATACTAATATTTTTGTGAGTAGTTCCAACACTAAACTACGTATCTGTATTATCAAAATATTACTAGGTGACTTACCATAAATACCACAATGTAGCAGTCAATTTTGAATTCCTTTTCATTGTTCTTTAGCTTTCAATTACTTCTAAATTTTCAGAGACAGAAAAAAAGTGAGGTTTAATTGTAGTTGAATGTTCACAGTAGAAGCATTATGTGAATGGTTTTGGCCCCAAAAGAGAGTAACATAACCTGAGACATTTCAAAGTAGTATTTAAAAGTGAAAAGAAATGTACATCTTACAAAGTACATGCAAATCTAAGTCTAACCTACAGTGGCACTATTAGAAAAAAGGAAATGTTTAATGTGTCTTTAGCTTATGTGTGCCCGTAGAAAACTTACCAGTTATTTCATAATGATAATACAAACCAGGATTAGAGTCTGGCTTTTATGCTTCGATGTATCTGGCTGAGATATTATGCTTAAAAATCTCTGTATTTTAAAGCAAGGCTGAACTTGCGCATATGAAAAAATCAGGTAAGGTTTTTTTGGTTGAGTGTTCTGCTGCAATACTTAGAAGTTTTGATAACTAAGGGAGGGGGGCAAGATGAGCATTTGCCCACCCATTCTTTGTCTCTCCAGCTCTTGGTTACCTTTGTGGCACTTACTTACATAGCTGATGTCTTTTCAAAGATTTAATGGAATGAAAGTGGGAGATGCTTCTGAATGAATCTATACTGAGTTCTTATTACAATATTTTTTCCCTTCTGTTTATTCCCCCTTCTCATATGTTAATTTAGATTACATTAGTATCAGCACTAGGTTTTTGAATCTTGTGTAAATTTTGCTGTCTGAGTGGGAGAGAGTCTTTTGTTTTTAAGAAGAGGTCAGAATACAGAAACATAATGGGAAAATCAGTTTACTAACTGCCCTCTTCTTCACTGATTAGTACAAATTATTCCCAGCTTGTTGGAATGCAATTTGCATTTGAAAATGCCCGTAATAAATTGGTATAAAGAGGCCTAACAGTTTCTGTTTAAGGGAGTTTTATTTACTCTACTTTATGCGTAAACTCAGTTGCATACAGTGTTTCTGTAACTCTGTTCTCAAATGCTGAAATTTCCAGCATTTTACATCTTCAGTGGATATCTCGATCTAGAAATACTTTAACTCTGTCAGCTTAAAATAAACAGCAAACTCAGAATGGTTTTTTTGTACTCCCATTTTTATTTTAACGCTGTTTCAGGGTTGAATTAAGTTGTATTATGTCTGTGCCTTTTTTTCATTTTGTTTTCCTTGAGAAAAAGTACTACATTTTAGATAGAAAAGAACCTGCTTGTTTATTGCATTACAAATGCTAGGGTATGGCGTACCTCAGTTTTTGGGGGTTTTTTTTGGGAGGGGAGCAGGGGAGTGGGAGAGAGGAACAATTCCAAGAGGTTAGATATTCATCCTGTATAGATGGCTCAGATTCCTACTGTGTCACTTTTCTGGTGTTTGATAAGGCACACAAAGCAGTTGTGGGAGAAAGCATATCACTTGTATCCATGGTAACGTGAAAGATACTTTGGAACTCAAAGGGATAGAATAAGCCAGAGTAATAGGTCTCATTATAAGGGCAAAATACATAAAAGGTTCAGGCATATGCTTTTAATTAGTTGCCAAAAATAGCTAGAATCAGAGATGATGTAATGAAACAACAATTCTTAGTGTTAGAAACGGCTAACATTTGAAATCTAAAGATGTGCTCGACTGAAAGGCTTTTATCTTATCATATGGGTATTCGGTCCGTGAATACTAATAGATTTGCTATGGTTTCTTAATCATGCTTAGGACACGAGAGCACACACTGATAAAAGCTAGTGCAGGTCTCACAACTACAAGTTTCAGAAGTTCCATAGTGATGTTAATTCTCATGGCTGTGATGCAGCTTCTTATGAATAGCACAGGCAAAGCATTCTCTTATGTTTTACAGGTGCGCTGCTGGAAAAATAAATGTAATGAGTGCTTCTGTGTAGGAATAATACAAAAAATTATTGAAAACGCGGATCAGTCTGAGATCGAAGATACAGTTTTTTTCAGAATAAGTCACTTTAATTTTAAAAGAGGGAAGTAAGCAGTGGGTAAAGTCTGAAAATGTAATATGAAACTTGAATGGTTGCACTAAAATTGAATCCTGGAGAATGTAAATAGAACAATGTATGACGTGCAAGGTATAGGATATTTGAATAACCATTTTAATAGAAATATTTAAATAGAATGAATAATTTTGAAGTTTTCTATTTGAACAGCAGTGTTTGTAAGGAATCCATCTTGTATTGCAGTGCAATTCTCCACATTATTTCCTCTGTTGCTATAGAAACTAATTCTAGTGCAGCTGTGATCGCTTATCAAAATTCTAATGTTTCAATACCCATTTCTTATTTTGAGTTATTTAAATAGCCTTGTCTTACTTTGAATCAAACTGCACATTTCATCACTGCTGAATTGTTGACTGGTCAAAATGTTAATGCAAAGTGATAGCAAATGCTGGTTTCTTGTTTGCTTTTTTTTTTTCTTTCTGTCATCTAAGCTATCATACTTATTGTTAAAGTTTGAATAACAAGCAAATTAAGGCTTTTTCACTTGATAAATTATAAAGGTCAATATTTGCTGTCTTATATCAGCATTTTGTAATGGATATTACTTCCCTAGCGTAATCTTAATTATATTTAATATTTAATAAACCTTAACTTCTTCCTCTTCCTGATACAATTGCTGTGGGCTGTGTGTATGTGTATATATATGTGTGTGTTTACATGTACATGTTTGTGTGTGTAAACTATTGTTGGGATATTTTTAACTTAAAAGTCTGTATCTTAACTTGTTAATTTTATTGAAGTAAAAATTTTGGTGATGCTATGTTGTCTAAAGCTAGTCAGCCACAAGGTATACTGCAGCAGAGCACCTCCAGTTAACAAAGTATTCTGAATTGCATTCATTTCTTGTACTGTTTGGTTGTTTGGAGTTGGATTGTTGGGGTGTGTGTGTGGGTGTTTGGTGGTCATGGGTTTGGGGTTTTTGGGGAGATCTTTTCTTTGCTTTTAACAATGGAAGTACTGTGCTGGTTGGTGTATGTATTTAATGCAGCATGCAGCAGTGTAACTAGCATATGCAGCAGAGCTATACTTGCCTGCGAATTGTTAGACACCAGTATTATAGAAGGACTTTTATAGATATTTGAGATACCTGTGTTTGAGACAATATCCATCTTTCATTATTATAATATAGACTTTAGTTTTTCAATATGTACAGTAGAATCACTGAATAATAGGTTTAAAAGGACCTGTGGAGGTTATCTAATCTAATCTAATCTAATCTAATCTAATCTAATCTAATCTAATCTAATCTAATCTAATCTCCTGATTGAAGGAGAGCTAACTTCAAAGTTACACCAGGTTGCTCGTGGCCCTAGCCGGGACAGCTTTTAAAACCTTCAAGGCTGTTGATTACATAGTGCGTCTGAGTAACCTTTTCCAGCCACTCTTATTTCTAAGTTTTTTCCTTATATGTAATCAGAATCCTTTGTTGCAGTGTTCATGTGTACATTTCTGTTTTATTAATAAGCTATTTTGTTAAGCTATATATAAAAAGTAGTTTAAAAATACTGAGCTTTGAAAAAAATTAACATCCCGGTTATGAACTGTGTTAAACATCATTCTGCTGAGTATGTTTTCAATTGTAATGTCAAGATCTAAAAACTTTGCTGATGCCAAATTATGAGAAAGTGTGGGATGGTGGAATGTTGTGTGCTTTCTAATGTTGTAGCAAAGCTACTGAAATATTCCAGCAGTACTTTTCAAGGTAATCACTGACTTTCTAATGAGTGTACACTAATTTCATGTAGAGCGAAATAAATAATTTTCAATTTCGAAATTATCATACAAACATTTTGCAGCTGTAGCTGTCAGACTGATTACTAATTAACTGCTGTGCACCACCTTTAAGTCTTATTCAACAAGCAGCATCGTACAGTAATTTCGGATCAGGTATATAATTTTTTGCTAATATACGGAAGGTCCACAAGAAACAAATTTTGAACAATGTGCAAATTTTTGGTCTGTCACAACAGCTAACAAGTTTAATGTTGTAGGTATAACACCGTGTTCGCGACAACTTGATTTTCCAGTTAGTGTTTTGGGAAATTAAATGGGTTTGGAATGACATGCTGCACTCTGATCCTTGATTATTCAGCGCTGTTATTTCTTTGGGTGGATGACACAGGAGACCAGTTCCTCTCCTACTCTTTGTTGAGGGCTTTAGCCTCATCTGTAGCATCATTCTGTAGGCCCTGTGAGCCCTGTGTATGCATTATGCAGTTTGGCCACTGCTCTCTCATCCTCGTAAGTTCTTGCATAGCTCTTATGACCAGTGCTAAGGCTGGATGAAAATATCTTCACTGGCCACACTCCTATTCGCGTAGTCCTGTCAAAATAGAGAAAATTACCTGTTTTGTGAATTGTATGACAACTATGGAAACAGCAACAACTTACAGTGCATACAAGCCTAGTAAAGCAGCTCGTCTGTGACAGTGGGGGGCGCCTCAGAAGTGCCGCAAAGCGCAAGAAATTTAGTTTTGAGCAATTGTGTTTCTTTATGTCTGGAGAGACTTGTTTGAGGCCTTGATGGAGTGAGTGGAACAGATTGACACGCTCCCCGCTGCTTAATCCATACCTTCTCTGTGAATTCTTAGCCCTCTTACTGGGTGTGTGAAGGAAAGATGTCATGGTTTTTGAAGCATATCCACTTCCTGTGATTTTACAGTGCCTGTTCTTTTTCTGGACAGTTGGCCCTCAAAGTGGTACCAGTGCTGTTATTCCTAAGCATGCTTTCCACAAGCAGTATGGTTTTAGCTAAAACAGCTAAAAGTTTTTAGAGGAGTTCCTGAGCACATATAGACAATTTTCTTCTATTGTTGACCTGTTAGGTACTCCTGTAAATTCAGATTGTCTTTGATTTTTCCAAATTCTAGATGCTTTTTATTTGGTAAAGTTATGAGACCTGTTTCAAAAGCAAAATAATCTGAATTTTCTAGAATCGTTTTTACATGAATTCTCTCATATACTGCAGGAAATACAGTCTGTTGTACTAAAGCAAGTCACTGAGCCAGTGTCTCAAGGAAAGGGGAAAAGTGCCTGAAGAGAGATCAAGATCCTTTGGATCTCAGGATGTGAATAAATAATTACTACCATCTCCCCACTCAAGAGGAAAAATAATAAACAATCCAAAATAAAAATATAAAAATAAATACTTATTCTGGGAAACATCTTGCCTCTCCTGCAATGTAACTAGCTGTGCTCTCTAGGTTGTGCAGATTTTCACCTATGGATATTCCCACTCGTCAGACATCACCAATTTCTCTTTTATCTCTTTGCTCTGTTGACATTGCTTTTTTCTCAGACCTGAACTACTTTTTTGCATGTCATGTGTTGTTTTATTTTCCCCATTCTTTACCCTTTCTTCTTCTGTCATTTTTCCTTTGTTATTTTAGCTGTTTGTAATTTTTCATTCCTGTTTGCATCTTGTCTGTTTTTTATTCATCTCTTTGCTCTTTTTCTCATTTTCTATAGAGATCTACTAAACTTATCGCCCTTTATTTCTTTCCTTTGTTCATTTACCAGCAAGCTATCACTTCTTTTCTGAATCACTGCACCTATGTTCTCCTTTTGCCTTTTGTTTTCCTAGTCGTCTTCTCTTCACTTTTTTCCCCACCCTAACATTGTATTTTTGTTTTCTCTTCCCTCTCTTCCACTACAGAGCTGATGATAATGGAAAATTCTGTGGGGGTATGTGTCTTAAGAAGCTAGTGTCTTGGAGGTTTCCATGTTGGTGGTGGTACACAATGCAGGTGAATTTTAGATGATTAATAATTTACAAGGCTTGAAGTAAAAATAAAGAAAAATCAAACCCAAAAGATACCGCTAGGGTACTAGTCTTAAAAAACTTGGTTTCAGTTTTACACGTCATTGGAAGCTTTCTGTGATTATGAGAGCTTCTGAGATAGATTCGCAGCAATCTTTATTACCTCTTACTTAAACCTGTATTCTAATTTTCCATCTGTAAAACACTAAACGTTGACTTCTACTGTTGTAGTAGTACTATTGTTCACCATAACATCTATTTCACTTATATATATATTATATTATATATATATATTAATATTATATATATTAACAGTTACAAGCTACCCAATTTGGGATCATATAGATATCTTAAGTAGATGGGCACATAATTTAACTCATGCCCTACTGAAATGGTTCATGCAGAATCATTGTAGTGTTGCTCTGTGTTAGTGACTCACTCCAATAGAGTATCCTTTGCATTCAAACTTGCCATGAAAATAAGAAAAAGGAATCAAAACAAGCTTTGCATTCCTATTCTGGAAGCAGTTCTTGATGGAAAATGTCTTTCCTTGTTCATTTTCACCAGTTAGGGTAGTAATAAATAGAGAGCTAAAATATTAGGGAAACTTAAATTACAAAATTACAATGCAGTTTTTAAGAAGATGTGAAGTTACTGCATTCTAAGTTGCAGAAGGAGTTCTCACTGAAGGAAATAGTTGTATTTTATTTAAAATAAAAGCACGAGGAAAAGAACAATGGAATTCTGGTAACTAAAGAACACATTTAAGTGCAGTATATACTGTTGAGTGGATCTTGTTTCTATCATCAAATGAATAATTATTGGGATCTTAGACGGGGGTTCTGTATCGGTTAGAGAACTTTGCATTCTTTTTTTGTCAAATAAAAAATAAACATGCCTGAATTGAGCTGCAAAAATATGAAAATGTTTGAGAAAATGATACACATAACACATTAATCTTGCTTTCTAATCACGCTTTCTTTCCTCATTTGAGACCAAATAGAAAGAGAGCAGGAACGTTACAGGAATATTAGCTGTGTGTTACAATACTGGGAATTGATTTTAGACCTCGGTGGGATCTTTTTCACCTTTTCAGCATTTCATCCTGCTGCTCGACTCCTGTTCTTAAAACTGCAGCTGTAGCAGTATTAAACTGGACTGGAATTTGATCTGTAATTTTAAGTGAAAATTGTACTGAAATGAAGTACAGCAATGACAGGAAAATATTCTCTAAGCGCACATCCAGCTGTTGTGGCCCAGAGGTATGGGGGGATGCTAGTATGCACACAGTGGTCAGAAACAGGGATTCTCAGAGGCTTGAAATGGTTTACAGTGGGTTTTTCAAAGCTTTTAGCTGCTAAACTCTGAATTTCTGTTAAGAATCCATAAATGCCGGTGAGATGGCTGAATTTGGGTGAATTTTCACAGAGGTGATAAAAGGCATTTCCTTGTCACCAAGACACTCTTAGGATTTCAAAGGTGGCTGTCAGTCACCTTCATCAAGCAGGACTTCTAGGGTATTTTAAAAAAAGGGAAAGGAAGATTCTATTGATTTATTTAACTTACCATCTTTCTGGAAGTGGTATTTTTCTAACAATTTTGATAACTTGATAAAAAATAAACAGGGACCAGAGAAGCAAAAGGGTACCTCTTCATTTATGAAGTTAGCCTATGTAGTGATCTGAAAAGTAGTGTAGGGAAAGAGATGGCTGCTTATAGAAACAGCAAAAATGAAACCAGCATCTAAATGGAACTGAAAATAAGTTTTTCTACCTAAGAAGCTGAGTGAACATACTTAGTATAAATGCTTTACTTAAGGAAATATAATTATGGAAATGAAGGCAAACAATTTTACAGTTTCACTTCTTAAAGATCACTGTTTCTAAAAAGCTTTAGAGCTGGATGTAGTCTCAGAAGAGTTTTCGAAGCTTCCTTTAAAAGTAAAGTGAAAAAAAAAAGTATTTCTGGAAAGCTTGGTTGATTGATGTTTCCATCAATAAAATATTGAACCAATAGGTTTAAGCATCATTTAGATTTATTTTGGTCAGCTGGAAAGTATAAATACAGAACCGGGTAGCAGAACTCCTTCCTGTTCAATTCAGTAGAAATACTCTATAAGGAATCAAGAGAATGAGGCTTAAATTGAAAGAAAATGAATTCAAGAGATGCTAATGTATAATTTTCATTGAAAGACGACCAAAATATTTGGGAAGGAAACAAAAGAATGTCTTTGACAGTTAGTTCACTATAATGCTTTAATAATGTATTTGTAGTTTAAATGTTTTAATTTGGGCTAATTTGGGAAAGAGAAAGCTTGGAATTTTTCACCAGTGCAGCGCTGTTCTTTATTGCTCTGTAAAACAGAACGATAAATTCTAAGAAATCAGAAGTGGTCTCATAAATGCATAAAAGAGGAAATTTCTTTTGTCAGCACATGAAACCAAGCTGTAATTCTTCAGACTCATGATGTAAGCAGGGAAATAAAGAAAATAAAACTATTGTTGAAGCTTTAAGGACTGGATATAAAGTTAATTCAGTAATTTTGGCTTAGTTTTATTAAAAATCAAGAGAGAACTCTTTTATTGTATAAATGACCAATAGAATTAGCCTTAGAAGGTGAGGAAAATGCAGTTCTAAGAATTTCATGTGGCATCAGATGTAAATGGCAGGAGTGCTATTTTGATTTCTACAGATCTGGGATTAAAGTCATAGTGTATGGAGTTTTCTAAATATTAAGAAACAAAGGAAAACTATTTTTTACCAATTGAAAAAAAAACCAAGAAACAGATACAATTACTTTTACTGTGTACTGGTGAATTGCTTTAATGTAGAATATAATTCAACTGTGAATAAGTCTAAAATGTGAAAAATGCAAAAAGAAATCTGAGAAAAGATTTATTTTTTTTACTGTTGTCCATAGTGACCCAATACCACTCCTATATTCCACTTTTTTTGTTAAGCAAGACTCATGCCATAACTCTTTTGGAAAATAAATAGAATAATGCAAGATAATTTGTTTTATTGTGAAAGGATGCATTTTTTTCCTTACAAAGATGCATCTAAGCTTTTAATTTTAAAGGAAGAAGAGCCCAGAGGTTTCATTCAATATTTAATGTTTATATTTTATACTGGTTGTAATATGGGGTAATTCAGTCAACGTAATATTTGTGGATGGTAGAAAAGTTCAAACATGAAACTTCCATTTGGACTGTCTGTGTTGCATATCAGAAATCTCTAAGGGTATTTAATCATTCAGAATAAGAAAGATTTCTTTAATTTTTAAACATGTATTTCATTTTATGTTTTATTTAAATTGTCTTAGCATTTACATAGAACCCCTTGAAGGCTTGAAAACTTGAAATTTGTGTTAGATTAAAAAAATAAATAATTATGAAGCATAGTGTATGCGGAGATATATTAGAGGAAAAAAGGTACTGGTTGAGGAGGAAGATACTCTAATAATTACAAAATATGACTTGCAAAAATTATTAATTTATATAGTGATTATTTGTTTTAAAGGAACTAGAAACCAGATTCCCAAAGAAGTTGCCTCCCACAATAGTGTGAATATTTAAAGAAGTACTGTATATGAGGAACTCCAAGTTGCAAAAGTGTAGTTAATTACTGCTTATGAGACAAGGGAATTAAAACCACACGGATAGTTTCTTTTCCCATGTGTTAAGAGATGGATGTTCTTGGAAGTACTCAGGAAATATGGGCTAAGTTAGCTAGGTTTGTATTACTACTGTCAATTTTGGGGAAAATTAATTAAGATAGTAAAGTCTAAACACACTGTAAACATGGAAAGGAGCATCTCAAACTTCATGGTGAGATGTTGTACAGCCAAATCTGGTCCTCTAGGGACTAGGACAGAGAGGAGGAACGAGGAGCACTGAAACTTCAACTTGTAACTGAAAACCTAAAGGAAAAGCATTTCTTATACTAAGTTGACGTATCTTTAGACTGTGATTCCACTCTGAAAAATTACCAAAAAACTTCGTGTATATTGTCATAGTTACCAATTGCATATTCCAGGAATACTCCTTATGGCCATGGTTGCTGTCTGAGGTTTTACTGACAATCCCTGGAGGTTGATGGGCAAGGATATGTATGCATCATCATCCTTTGGTTTTCAGTCAGTGACCTGTACAAGGACTTCTAAAAACGGATTAACCTTCACTGTTTAACAAACAATACTGAAAAAAAAAGACATTTATTTCTGACTTAAATGTACTAATGACAGTTTACACGCTGTAATTTCTGAGTGTACCTGCAAAATCCTGATCTGATTGCGTTTGTAAGGTATTTCACTTATAGTTCTGGTTTCTTCAGCTGTTGAGCAAGGACTTTACTGTAACCACTGTGTGAGTGTTTTCCCACCTCACCAAAGAAGGATGAAATTTTTTTTTAACTTTTAAAAGGCGGATTATTCAAATCTGTTTAGTGACAGCAATACACTCAATTTAGAGTTTACTTAATACTTGTTACTCGACAATTTTGTTTCACTCATGAGAACGCAAAGTTATTTCTCCTATTTTGGGTGGAAAACTAGATGTGGGGGTGTCTTCATCCTGCTAACGTTTCTTTTGTCTTTCCTCTCTTGTGGCATTTTCTGGCTGGTACAAACCTCAGGCTAAATCTGATTTGCTTTTGCTGTGATTATTCCAGGTTTGGGGTATATGTTGGCGGTGTTTCACTCTGTCTAGTCCAGAATGGTATAGTAATTTAATATGATTCATTACATTGGAGGAATTGGCAAAATTTAGTTTCTATCTGGTTTGAGAGCAGGATGTTTCTTGTGAAGCTTACATAGAAACAATGCAATGATTGATTTTTCGATTTCCATTGTAAGCATTTGCTTGTTCAGAGTAACTCTTTCACAGATGTTATTAGCCATGTTCAGTAGTCTTTGGAAGGTATTCTTTCTACAGTATACAAGTATGCATGAGTGTAACTCTGTGTAAGTTTACACCTTAATGACAGATATGAGGTTTGTTATAGAGGGTGGTTCTATATGTAGTTAGTTGTTATTTCTATGTAATTTTTAAGGAAAATACCCAGTATCAGATATTTAGCATTGCTGTATTTACTTGTGGCTACAATAGCATGTTTTTGATATCATCAGTCATCAGAATTTCTTAATGTAATTCAAATTTGCAGTATTTTCAGAGCGCCATAATGTGAAATGATCATTTTATTGCATCGTTTACTGTTGGGAGGGGGAGATTAATTTAAAATGAGACATTTTGACTTTAAAAATTAATTTGAAAACTTTGATATCATGTAGAGAAACCTTTCATTCAAAACCAATTTATGCCTATGTAGACAGAGATGTCCTTAGATTTTTAAACCTGGATACTTGTTTTAAAAATTTACATGGTATTTCTCTTTTTTTTTTTTCACCTAAACTTTCAGAAAGAAATTGTTAGAACCAGTCCCAGTGTTTCATCTTTTTCTGAGATTTTTTTGAATCACAGCTGGTTAATAAGGTTTTTCTTCACTTCTTTCCTACCTACATTAAGAGTACCTTTTCTGTCACACAGCCTGTGCAGTTTTCCCATAGGGGCTTATAATGGAGTTCATCAAAGTGAAAAAAGTGAGTTACACAGTCATTTATTTACTCATGTAAGACAATAATGGTGTTGATAGTTACCCGGACATGCTTTCATTTCTATAGATTGTGGAAAAGCTGGGAGTTAAAAAGTCCTTGCAGTCTAGACTACACGTGAAAAGAAATGAATTAAGTCATAGCTGCATGCTGGTTACTGTCTCATTTAAGGCTGTTGTCTTTTAGCAGAAATGTTGTTGCTCTAAATTTGCTGGAATATTTAATTGTATACATTATAGAAAAGAAATCCTGTTTCCATGGTATAGAGAGTTAAATGATATTTACTGTAATTTTATTATGATTAAAGTATCAGTGTAGAGTCTAAAACTATCTAATTTCACAGGCACAAGTTATCTAATGTTAAAAGAAAAAAAAAAAGTGCTTTCCCAGATCTCTCCATGTTTTGGAAATAAAGCTTTCTCACTATTCCTGCATGGCAATTTCAAGATTCTAACTGTCCCACTTAGTTCTGTTTCATATGTAAGGTTTTATGTGTATCTGGTGGACTGATGACTGTATTTCAAGTCTAGGATTCCCTGCCTGCTCTGTTTTCTTTTCCAGTCCTGTGGGACTGGAGTTTCAAGAGTTAGTGGCACTGGGCCATTGGCAGCAGAGGACCTTTTGCATGAGTGCTGTAAGAGCAGCTTGCAATCACACTGGGTGGTAGCTTGGCTCTGATGGGTTTATCAGAGAAGAGAGGATTCCTGACAGTGGTGTCATCTGGTAGGAGTGCTTTGTGGTGTGTTAATTACTCATGTGTCTTACCTAAAGCTAAGAGGAGTTCCTAAGATAGGCTAAGCAAAGATCCCTGTGTTCCCCAATTATCTTTGAGGCTTCTGTGCAGTAGATATACTCCATAATGAGGTGGCGAGTCCCTATCCTTCAGTGGCCCAGCTTTGGGGATCTGCAATTCATATGGGCTTCCTTCTGGCTTTCCTTCCTGTGGACAGTGTGCGCCAAACCAACAGCGGTGGTTTGACCTTACAGCAAATGCCAAAAGCTGTGAAATGTTTCTGCACACCACAATGAGATACGGCCCACACCTCCAAAGGAAAGGAGAACAAAAGGGACCCTTTCACAAAGACTTTGTTTCCCAAGAAAGCCATGTTACTGTGTCTTCAGCCTTCTTCCGTAAAGTGTAACTCATGCATGATGTGATAAGTTGAACCAACTGGTAATTACCTCTGAAGCAGTTAAAAGGTTGGTGTGCTTGATAAGATGTTAGTACACAGGCAGGGCAATCCTTTATACAAAAATGTGATGATGAAAATAAAACGTACCACCTTTGTCATGTGGGAAAGATCAATTTCTTAGACGAATGTGAAAGCAAAGCTTATATTCTAATGTTAATGCTCTCCTTAGCTTCCTTACTAAAATTTTGTCTGTGGGTGCAAGCGGTATGTCTGACACCAGAAAACATTGTTGCTTTGCAGAAATTCATTCTACACGTGAGGGGCATAGAAATCTTCATTAAACCTCTACAAAGGATATAAACAAAATGTGATATGGCTTTTACCTGTCTCTGGTATTCCTTTCGTTTCAGCTACTGCACACCTTGCTATCTTTTTCTAACTCCAGTGAACTGTGCTGCATAGTAAAATATGGTATCAGAAATTGAAATGTAATTATTTTGAATTAACTTTCTGTATCCATATCCTGGGTTTATTTTCTAAGGAGATGTTAGGGAGAAGCAAAGATGGTCAGCATCAACATCATGTTGTGCTTTTTCCAAGCACAACATTCCTTGTGGTCCTTTTTCCACTGTCTTTAGTGACTGGACCTAGTGTCTAGCTTCTAGACACTGGGTGCGTACCCTGTAGCTGTCCTTAACAAGTAGTAGAGTCTGAGACACTGACACCGCTTCCCTTGTTAAAGTGACCAGTGATCAGAGCTTGTTTGTGTGAAAAGGTTTGTGTTTGCCTTTATTAGTGTCTCATTTGCCCTCAGAGTTTAATTTCATATCTCCTTGGGTGAGCAACAGTATGGGAGGTAATCAGAAGTTTGATATCATGGCTTTAGGGAGTTCATTTTGTTTCCTTAATTGGTTTACATTCCACCTGCACAGAATCTGACTTAAGATATCCTAAGGTTTTTCCAAGGTAAGCATCCCTGAAATTCAATCCTAGAATTTTTGTCTTGTCATATTTGTGCTATATTTATTTATACAGTCCATTGTGACTATAGTATTTTGCTTTTCCCCACATCTCTTTCATCTGAGATATCATTTGTTTCCATTTTTAAACAAATATTTTTTCTGTAGTATTTGTAATTTAATTTGAAATATGAAGTTAAAAAAGACATTTGTAGATTTTTAAATATTCTGTCCAGATATTTGGACTTACCATTTTCCACAGAACTGTTTAAAAAGTAAGCAATCAGAAAGTTAAGTAAAGAATTTTCACTTATTCTCAGCAAACTGCATTCAGAGGATGAGAAGAACGCCTCCGCTAGATGAACTGCAGCCGCCTCCATACCAGGATGATAGTGGTTCTCCTCATCTTTCATGTACGCCTTCTGAAGTCGGAGACAGTAAATGTGAATTTTCCCAGTGTAGCAACAGTCCA
The DNA here is from genome assembly GCA_013400055.1 of Nycticryphes semicollaris. Taxonomy (NCBI): domain Eukaryota; kingdom Metazoa; phylum Chordata; class Aves; order Charadriiformes; family Rostratulidae; genus Nycticryphes; species Nycticryphes semicollaris. The sequence goes on from VXBJ01004057.1 coordinate 121,055, forward strand.
AGGTGTTCATATAAGTGTCCAAGTGAGGGAAGCACGGGACATGAAATAGAAAGCTTTCATAACAAAGGATACGAAGAGGATGTACCGAGTGACAGCACAGCTGTCCTTAGTCCAGAGGTAAATGAAAACAGTTGAGTGTTGTGAAGCATCGTGCAATGCAACCTTGTGACAGATACTTCTTTTTTTCCTAAAGATCAATGTACAGGTATATAAACACTAATATTGCAGCTCATTCATTTAAAAAATACTAGTTTGTTAGAAAATATTAAAATAGGATTTCAGATTGTTCTTTATGGCAGCTTAACTTTCAAACAGTCTCCCAGTAAGAATGACTTTATTTTCTTTTTTTTTAAATAAGTCAGGAAACTTAATCACACAATAAGAGCTGCAGTCAAAGTTCTTTTTCTTCCACATAATTTTTCAAACAACTCAAATAGAAAAAACAAAACAAACATCTGTTAACACTTTTCAAACTGAACACCCCATGATGTAAAAGGTCTTTTATGAAAAAAAAAAAAATTATTATAAGATTTTTTTTTACATTGTTGAGAGTAGTATGGAGATTTGTTCCATTTTCCTTTTTTCCCCCCTCTTCTAAACTGTAATGATATTTATTTTTACTATGAAGAAATAATATTTTCTGGCATGTATTTCCTTGAGATGTCTTCAACAACCAGTTACTGCACTGATACATATATATGTAAATCCACGTTAGTGGTGCTGTGTGCAGAAGAGGCTCTTTTTGATACAAATTTGTGTTTTGTCTGTACCTGAAGTTTTGAATTTGGTAGTAGGGACCATTCCTGGTGTGTCAACAGCTGTTCCTTTCTTAGTAGACCTCTTGGTAAGTTGATGTTGCACACCTGGGGTGTTGGTGCAACATCTGGAAGGCCCACCTGATATGTGAGCGCAAGGTTCTCCAGTAGCTAGGTGTCTACATATACTTGAGGATTAGCTGGGACCACAGTCTGTGTGAACTTCTTTGCTGGTAAAGACATAGTGTGTACAGATGGTCCTTGAACCCTAACAGATTGCAGCAAGTCTAATCCTGGTTACTCCCACTTTGTGTCACACCAGTCATTAATGTAAGCATACCCAATAAGAAGTGAGAATACTGCCAATATTTTTTATAGCCACTCAGCAACTTGAAGAATGAAGCCTTCAGAGGAATGAATTCCCACAGCTATGTAGCAATCAGTGTAAAATAAGAACATAACATTTTTTTGATCCAAAAGGCTTTATTGTGGCATCTATTCATTTACATGAACAAGTGTATCTTTGAGAATATGGAAGTGCAGAGGAAATATATTTGTTTTACCTACTTTGTATAACATTATATGAACAGCAGGTTGACCTGTACTTGTAAATATTTTGTGTTTCAATATCATCATCAAACTATCTGTTATAAAAATACAGAGGATCAGTATTTTGTTCAATATTTGAAGTGGAAGTAAACAATTTTTAAATTAAGTTTAAAATACATTTTTAGGGATAATGCCATTTACAGAACATTCAGAAAGTGTGTTGAAAACAGACACATCTTACACTGTTCTAGTAAAGTTACGTTAATAAAGCCATGATAATTTTTGGCACATTTATAGAAGCCTTGTGGACAGCAACAAGAGTTACATGTGCAAGCAGGTGTATTGTTTGCTGGCATCTTGCTGTGCTCTCACTACCTAGCTCTTTAAAGCAGTATAATAATATCTTAACTTGAAAATGTGTGTGTAGTTGCACTGAAGCCAGGTGGTTCCATCTTGTAACAAATGCCTATAGATTTTAACACGTGGGGCACAGAAGAAGAGATCATAAGTACAGCTTAATTTAATCTCAGCTCTGTCTGATTGGCTCCTGGGTTTTAGCAATAATGGCCAGGTAAAGTCTTTTGATTTCTTTTTGGCTGCTAGTCAGCCATCTCCTCAGGCTTTTGGTGTTTAATTACCTTGTTTATGAAATGAACAAGGAGATCATAGTCACTTCATATTGCTTAGAGAAAGCCATCTATTTCCATGCTAGATTTAATAATAGAATGCAACAAATAAATAAATAAATAAATGGCTGCTTTTTCTTCTTCTTTTTCAGGATATGTCAGCTCGAGGATCATCTTCACAGCTTCCTAAACCTTTTGATCCTGAGCCAGTAGCTAAATATGGCACACTGGATGTGACTTTTGACTATGACTCACAGGAACAGAAGCTTTTGGTGACAGTGACAGCTGTCACAGACATTCCTACATACAGCAGGGCAGGTGGAAGCTCGTGGCAAGTACACCTAGTTCTTCTCCCTATAAAGAAGCAGAGAGCAAAAACCAGCATCCAGCGGGGACCGTGCCCTGTCTTCACAGAGACATTCAAATTTAATCACGTTGAGTCCGAGATGATTGGGAATTATGCAGTTCGCTTTAGACTGTACAGCGTACGTCGCATGAAAAAGGAGAGGATTGTGGGAGAAAAGATTTTTTACTTAACAAAATTGAATCTTCAAGGGAAGATGTCAGTGCCAGTGATACTGGAACCTTCTTACAGTCCGTCTGTGAGTATTAAATGAAGCAGAGTAAGAATGCAGTGATATACAGTGTCCTGAATTTTGTAAGAATAATGTCTGTATTTATAGAGTCATCACATCCACTCAATTTCTTTCAACAGTCGTAGCACCATATTAGCACAATGATCATTTCCTTAGAGTTCCCAGTGGCAAAAGCTGCCCATCTTTTTCCTTTTAATTACTTAAAATTTTCGAGGCCATAAGTAGGGATATGATTGTAAACATATGTAAATTCAAATACAATCAAATACATATATATGTATTTACTAGTATAATCTGTACTCTGCTACCCACAGCATTTCAATTAAAAAAAAAAAAGTGGGGAGGGGAAAAAAACCCTATACTAGTGAGTGCCTTCCATCTGTTACAATTAAATCTAGGTTGCAGTAGGGATTTTCCTTTCAACAAAGAAAGATAGGAAAGAGGAATTTTGAGAGCACCAAACCATTTTTAATAACTTCCACTGAGAACCTTGTCGATAATTGATTTCTGGTTCATTCTAAAGTAAAAATAGTGTGAAAAGTAGTTCAAAGGATTTTTGTTTGCTGAAACCAAAATCCTACCTGACGAATAAAATTTTTTCCCCCCAAATAATTAAATTATTTTTAATAAAGCAAAGCAACACTAATTAAGGGTAAACTTAGGTATCGCTATCAAAAAACATAAGAGATCACTGCATGGGCAGTGAACAGTATCTCCTTTTTCTTTTTTGTGAGCATTTCAGTATCCTTTTGTCCAGAAAGGGAATGTTTGTGATGTTCTGGCCAGGGCTTCCTAGACTAGGAGTGCTTGTATGTTTATTGCTTAAGAGCTGTGTATGTGCTAATTAATTGACTTTTTGATGAAGAGAACGTGATTTAGCAAGGCCATCCTTATTTGGATATTGTGTGTGTTTTGTATTTGGTTTTTTTTTAAGCTGTCATTAGAAGAAAAAGAAGGTGATAAGGGAAATAAAGGAAAAGAATTTTTTTTCCTGGTGGAACAATGCAGTTAATTCATTCTGCATTTTCAAAAACTGTTTGGATTTCTGTTGAACATGAGTGTTATCAAAAAAAAATTAAAATTAAATGTCATTGTATTTAATGACTAAAAATATATTAATTAGAATTAGTGAAAACTGACACTAAAACTTGGATCTGGTAGACAGCCAGTTGACACTAGAACAGCATTTTTATGATTCCTTAAGAAGTACCATTCAGTCTATTCCAAGGATGAAGCAGTTCGCTTATCTGGTGTGAACTTTCCTAATGCAGACTTTGCTAGTTTCACAGGTAGGAAAAAAGCACCCCATGAAACAAAACATTGAATATTCTAAATGTCTATTCCAGAAGGCTTCAAAGATACAATTGTAATTTATTTTCTGTGATGGTAAGGGATGTCATATCTGCATTTTACTCTCCTCCTTATTTTGTGGGGAAGGAACAAGAATAATGAATATTGGTAGGAAGTCGAAGTATCTTCCAAAGTTTGTTGCTGTTGCTGGGGTTTAGGAACATTTAGCTTCACTGCCCTGCCTGTTGCTGGAATGGAACTTCATAGTCTTGATAGCTTGAATGAGGATTAATGCCTTTTTGGAACTACGCAAATCAGTTCTTAAACCTTTGGAAATTCATTCACATCTGAGTTTATAGATGTTTTTCTATTATTATTTGTAGTCTATATCATATTTTTTTAGTGAGTAGACTTATTCCAGGATTTAATATGTAGTTATTTTGCAGGAGTGTAAAAATTGTGTTTTTAGGATATATGACTGAAAGCAGCGGCCTGGGTCACTGGAATTCAAGCTCTTTTTATTGCAGACAGCCAGGGCATTGTGGTCACAAGCTTGTGAATTTTCATCTAAAAAAATCAGGTTGTTTCATTTCCAACCTAAATTTCTTCGTGAGCAATTTATAATTATTTATTCTTATGGCAGCACTAATTAAGCTTAATTAGTTCTTACCCTTCTCAGGTGTTTGCATCTATTTATACGCATTGGTCGTATTCCTTCATAAGTATCCTTTTATTAGAACAAGCCAACAACAATCTTTATGTCCAAGTAATCATAAATGCCAGGCAGGAGTTATTTAACAGGCGAAGGTAAGTGTTGCTTCAGTTTGGAGAGATACAGCTGTTCAGGCATTTTTGGAATTATAAAATCCATGACGAGGTACATTGTAAATTCTGAATTAAATTTGCCTTGCTCAGTTGCAGAGTGTTTGTTGCTGTGAGGTGTTTATATTTGACAGCTTTTTTACAAAGATATTTCTTGGACACATGACAGTTGCCCTATTTTTTCACTGCTTCTCATTATGTGGATTTTATATCTTAAATACACCCTCTGTCACTGAAACTTCCTAATCCATGGTAACATCTATGCTAATCTCTTCTACAGAAACATATTTTATTATCTTCTGTCTGTGCCTGGTATTATATTAATGTATTTTTTTAGCTAATCATCTGCCTTCTGATTGAATAAGAAGAGTTCGTATCCTGTGAAGTTTAGAATTTTTTCCTGTTACACCTTAAAGCTATTCAGAAGGGAATATGGTTAAAGGTTGAGCAGCAAGTTCAGCACCTTTGAAATGTAGTGGCAGGCTCACTTGAGTGGGGCCTGTAACTCTCTCCTTGTGGTTAAAATGTGGACAAGTGCACCTCATGGTGAGTACATGATAGTAGTATGTTCCTTAAACAGGTTTCAAAGCTGCATGTGGCTTCAAATTTACAATTTTATTCACAAGCCATCTTCCTTACCCAAGACTTCACCCTGTTTCTCGCCTTCCTACATTGAATATAATGTCATGCGTTAGCAGCTATTACCCACAGTACTGTTGTCATTTGCCTTTAACAGTTCTGTGTTGCTGCGGTTCTCCCACATAACAGGGAATTCCTCATACAGTATCCTCAGCCTCCTTATTTATCACACCTTCTTTCCAAGTTCAGCGTAGGTTTGAGTGAGGAAGAAGCAACAGAACCAATCTGGGCTAACCAGAGTGCGGTTGTCACTGTGATCTGAGCCTGTCTCTTCCAGATGTGATAGAAAGTGACCATTGCATCAAAAGTTAATAGCAGGGCTGTACAATGTGGTTTTGTCTGAGTATAGCTTTCTTAGGAGGACCTTTATGGATCCTTTTAGAGAAATTTTCCTTTTAGTCTACAACGGTAGGCAAATTTTTGTTCACCTGCTTTAGAGTTTGGAATCCATTGTGATGTTGTTTATTTTTCTTCAAGAAATCCCCATGGACCTGTTTTTAGTTGCTTTTCATTCTTCTCACGCAAAGAAATTTTCCTGACAGTGAACAACAGCCTCCAGTATGATGTGATTCTGAAAACAAATAAGCAGTTTATGGAGTGAGATCTGCTTGGAAAAGATCAAAAAACCAAGTGTAATCTCTTCACCTTTCCATAGGTTGCTTTGTGATGTAGAAAAACAAAAAACAATCATGCTTTAGAATTTTATGATTGATCTTGAAAGTACAGTTTCAATGACCAAAACATACACTCTTTCTGCTAAGCAAATCTGGTAATCGTTGATTATGTACTGTCAATAACAAGTTATTTGCTGTGGAGAATTAAATTTCTTTTACTTTCTTGCCATAACATTCTCCATTTCTAATATATTGAACTCTCAGATGTGATCTCTATAAGAAAGGACAGACAGTGTAGACATTCATACACACAATAGTCCTTTAAACATGTATATTTACTGTAAATGTATAGAGTATCTGAGAATTATTTTAATTGCAGTTATTTTGAGTGAAGGTGTAGAAAAATGCTTGCCTTTGCACATGCATGTGCACATTCTGCTTTGAGGGCAATGATTTATGCATAGTGCTTATCGCATTTGTTTCCTGTTGTTCTTTGTGTGGTATATCTTTAGTATTCTTTCTAATGGATGTTCACTGTTTTATAAACTCAGGAAAAAAAGCTTTCAGTGTGGCATTTCTTTCTTGTGAATTCTTGGCCATTATAGATTTCAGCTTTCAGGTTTTGTGCGAATTCTAAGATTTTAGGCCTATCGGTATTCTTATGGCATGGTCTATTCGGGATTGTATTTGGAAGGCTAAATGCTACAATTCATATGTACAAGCATATCTTTACTAAATATTAGCTACCGTTACTATACTTTCAAGCAGCTAATGAATAGGACTTATCAGGGCGAGGAGGGGGAGGGGGGGTGAAGTAGACTCAAAAGATTTTGCTCATTCTGTTTTATTCCACTAGAATTCTACCTAAAATGATCAGTTCCTGTGTGATGGTGCATAAATACTTTCAGGTAAATTGTAAAAACTACGTCCATCAAAGTAAGGGGCAGTTGCCTTTAACACTTCTTATCTTGGGAAGACCTTAATGAATTTGTTTGAGTTACTGGTGTAAAATATGGAAGATCCTGTGACACAGTAAGCAAGGTGACTGTGATTTCTTTGAAGAAAATTATTAGGTGGTTGGAAAATGGTGGTCACATTACTGAGGCTGCAGGAGGACTTCACAGTATTTGGCAGATGAAGTGGACTCCCTGTGTCTGGCTGGCTGTGCAGGATTTCACAGCACATTGGGAAACCAGCAGCCAGTGTATTCTCAGTGTCATGGCTGCCTCAACTTGTGTGCCATTGTGTGGTGTTGCCCAAGGACTGCTCCTGGCAGCTGAGAAGATAAGGGCTAACTCATGGCATGCTCTTATCAGGTCTTCATCAGGGTGTGAAGGGGTGGGAAGAACCCAGAGGCTGCTCTGGCAACTGTGGTCTGTTTAGAGACACAGTGGTGTGTCTGCACTGTTCTGACAGATGCAAGCTTCAAAAACTCACATAGAATCTGACTAGATAATAAGGACCTCCCTCTAGGTAAGTTCAGTCATCACAGTTAAAAATAAATTGGCTTTACAAATCAGCGTTGTGTGCTTCCAACGATGTAAATATGTTTAATCATCCATGGCAAATTTTGGCATGGAATCAGTCAAAGAAGCACTGGACTAGGCATTGAGACTGTGGGACTTTTTCAGTCCCAGGCAGCATAACCATGATACCTTTTCAGAACACTTAGATAGTTTTTGAGATTGTTTTTTTTCTATACAATAAAAACTTGTCTCAGGTGACTGCAGCCATTCTGTCATCTCAGGAGCAAAATGGTTGACCAATTTCAACATGTGGTGCTTTTTTTTGATAACTGTATCACCCTCCACAACAGCAATTATTTCTGTCACAGATTGAACAAGCCTCTTGAGTAAGCTATGCAGACACACTAGAACGTTTCCTCAACCTGTACAGAAATTCATATTCACTTATTTGAATGAATCCAGAGTATGAGGCAATAGTCCTTGCAAACTTCATGGGTCATTTGTTATCTTCACTGTGTTCAAGAGAAGGAAATTTGTCATCAGAATGCTCTGCCTTATACCATTGTAAGCCTGGGCCATATTGCTGCTATTGAATGTCTGTTGAAAATCAAGTCCAAGATGGTTCAGGAAGTTTTCCACAAAGTAGCACTCTGGGACTTGTTCTGCCGTATCTATGCTAGCTAGGGTTGTGATTCCTGTCCTATCAGTTATTTAAAGAGTATAAACCTCTTGCAAATGAAAAATCCTAATTCTCTGAACCCAACTTCTGACTTCTGATGAGGCTGCGAGAGCCCTTAGTTGTATCTGGTACATCCACTGTGTTTCTCAATTAATTTGCTTTTCTTACCTTTATTGCTGGACTTTTTTGTAAGATACAAGAAGAGTAATTTGATTCCAGGTATTGCTGACCATCATGGATAGTAGAGCTAACAAAAATCATATGAAAGTAGTATTTGTATAACATTTCCGCTGACCAGCATTACTAGTCAAAGCATTCTGAATGTATGTGCCTTTGCTGTGGCAGAGTTAACGAAGTCCACCTGGTCTTTGAATTTTTAAAGGTTTTTAAAGAAAAAAAAGAAAAAGCAAGCATAACACTAAGGCTTTCTTCAACGCATTAGCAAAACCAGAACTTCAGTTTAACATTAATTTTCAACTACCTTGTGATCTCCAGGTGGGAGGAAAGTTCCTACTTTGGTAACTAGATCAATTATCCTGAATGTAGGATACTGGGAGAATTCTTTGAGGTCAGCAGTATAAAGAATTCATCTACTTGTCAAAATCCTCACTCGGTCACCTAGCCGGAATAATGGTCCCTATATTTTAATATCTGTGCGCTGAATAAAATAACAACAAAAACTGGTATCTTTTGCCTTTGATCAATGATTTGCTTGAAAAAGTTTACTCAGTTTTATCCCCACGATCTTTAATGTTTGCGTCAGCAAATAACAGAAACTATATTTGAGATACAGTATTACTATTTTCAGTGTATGATGATGCTTTTCAGTCTCCAAATTGCCCCTAGTCAAATGACAGTAGGCTATGAATGACTGTTCTAGATGAAATCAAAGTAATCCTCTTGAGCAATACTCTTACTTCCTCAGAAAGCCGGTCTGTCAATGACAAACTCATTATCTGGAGTCGTATATCTAGTTTTGATAGTCTTAAAAAAACATAAAATGAAAAAAAAAAAAGGCAGCAAGCTCATCAATACATAAAGGTAGAAAAATGGGAATTTCATTGAGTACCCTTGAGATTCTTAGACTATCAGTCTCTGTGTCATAAGTTTGATCTCCCAACCTGGACTGCAATTGCAAAGAGCTGTATGGAAAATAATCATACTGTAAATTTCCCAGAAGTGGCTATGTAGAAGGAGTTATAAGTAAAGATTATCAAGGTTGTCACTAGCATGAAATTTCTGCTTTTGAAGACTATAAGCTGCTGCTTAAATCTTCCTAGAGCAACTCTTTCAGTGGAGATACATTATTTAACTTGTGAATCCAAGTGAAAATTCTGTTTGCCTTGGAGATACTGTGTTTCCAACTATTTTATTTTCTTATAATTTGAATTCTTTCTTGTTGGCAATTCCTTCCTTGCATGTGTACATGCAAACATCTCACTTTTGTTAGTGTCTCTCAAGTTAAAAAAGAAAAAGGAGAAATGCAGGAACGGTTCTGTTGGCAGGTTTGAGCACACTTCATCAAAAGCACGTGCACAAGCAGACGAGGTTACCTAGTCTGCAAATTTATAACTTAAAAGTTTGTGGAACTGTCAGTTTTAGTTTTCAGTTTACTTACTGGGTGATTCTTCTCCTGGGCTTTGCAGTATCAAGTAAGCCTTCTTCATTAGTGTTCTTCTTTTGAGACTTGAAGATCATCAGGTAATCACTTCTTTTGTATACTTGAGCAGCCTGTATGTGGTATCAGATAAATGTTTCTGTTAATAGGGTGCCTTTAGCAACGGATGCTTTTAGCCTCAGAGTGTTAGCCTCTTGTCAGGCTTGGCCCTCAAGTTGTCTGACCTTCAGCTGCATCTTTCACAGCCCCAGTTTTTTGCTGGGGCTTAATTAGCTGTCAGCTGGCCTCAAGAGGATCCATCTTATTTCCACCTCTTTGCAGTGTGTATGATAGCTCTAAGAACTGAAGCTGATCTCTTCCAACTGCAAACATCTGGTGATCCTCAGATCGTAAGATTAAACATGACCTCAACAAATCAAAAGGAGTACCACTAGCAGACTTAATTAAACCTGGGTGGACTGTTAATCGCAAGTAGTTTAACTGAGAAATGCATTATAAACATACCTTTAACATTATGGATTTGTTCATTGTGAAAATAATTTCATGAATGTTTATGCAATCAAATACTTGTCTGTAGATTGACTACTTGTAAATTATGCTTACTGTTTGATCGCTGAATCTTTTTCTCTTTTCCCAGTTTGAAAGAGTCTAATCAAGAGAGAAAAGAGAAAAATGAACCTATTTGCCATTGATCTCCCCAGTAAGCATAGAGAGTAACTCCATCTGGACAGAGCATTGATGTTTATAGAAGACTGTCCCCCAGTGATGTCTCCATGGTCTTACAAGTTTGACAGGGAGTAAAGAGAGGGGGAGGCGAGAGTGAGCCTGGGTAGGAGCTGTTAGCTCAGCTTCATCGGGAGCACAGGTAAAGGATCTGCATTTTGTGTCAGATATTCTTAACTAAATTGCTAGCACAAACATCCGACAGCTTTTAGTGCTTGAATGTTTCTTTATGCTATGTGTCTTGTCTTGAAAAAGAGACTTCATTAATAAAAGGCCACTTGCCACCTTTTCCTCCCCTCTCCTAAAAACCTGGTAGATCTTTGCAGTATAAAAACAGAGCACTGTTGTAAATTCCATTGTACGCTCATTTCCAATTGCTTCCACTGCTGCTCAGGTTTGCTGCACAAATTTCAGGCCCATTAAGTCTATGGAACAGCTAGGTGACCTTTCATAATGTGGTAAGGAAGCCAAAGCTATCATTTAAATACAGACAAATAGAAGTTAGGGAAAACTTCAGATATTTCCCTTTCTGTAGAGAATTCATTGTTCTGCAGAGCTGATAATTTTAAGATAATTTAGACGTGAAGTACTAATAGTAAATTCTCGTGAAATATGGAAAGCAACACAGAAATCTTGCTGTGAACTTGTTTCTGAATCTTTCAGAAAAGTGGAATGTTATTCTGCCATAATGTATATATACATTTAATTTTCTCATTTTCATTTTATGAGTATATTATAGTATCCTAAAGATTGAAAACAATCCTCATTTTAATAATACTTTATTTTTTCTTACTAGAAAACTCATAGAAGCTTTAATTTTTATTAAAACTAATTTATGTAGTATCATCATGTATCTAAGGAGGTTTTATAGCTCTGTAGCTTGTAGTATCTATGGTAAGTTGGAGCTGTGCATAGTCCCTTGACTGTAGTGAATGAAAGAATTCTTATTTTTAATCTGATCTNGAGTAAAAAGCAAGGTAGAGCAGAAGCTTTTGATGAGAGATGTGAATTTTATCACTTCAGACAATCTGATTTTCAACTACATTAATGTTAGCTTAATAATCAAAGCAATGCCATATTTGATGTTAAGAATACTATTAATGTTGAATGTATTTATTTGCTAATGATTTTTAAATTGGAATTTTTAATAGGAAATACTGATAATTTTTAAAGAAGGCCATTATATGAAAAATAAATATATTTTAAAATCAAATTACATAATGGAAATATTATTAGAATATTTACTTTCATGTTTGTGACAAGTTGACTTAGATATTAATACTGTAAAGTGTTAAGTACCTGAATAAAAATGCGCATTACAGTTAATTGGAATGTGCTTCAAGGAAGCTATTAAGCAAAAAACCCAAATAATTACCTGTCATAAAAAATGATGCTTTCCTAAACTTGAATCTTCATGAGATGCCTAAAACTGTATGCTTCAATGTCTTCAAGTTCAGGTATTAATTTAAAGCAATATACTGATGGCTATATGTTTTCTTAATTTTACCATACAGGACAGCCAGCTACAATACGAATTGGAATTTCCTCCATGGTGTGCTGTGGAGATAGATAGCTTTGTATGATTTCAAAAGTATTGGTTTTCAAAAACCAAAACCCACTACAAACCCTTAGAATATCCAGATTGACAACCATTTAAAATCAGGTATTTTTTAACATTGCTGAAGCTTCAACATGACAACAGTATAAAGTACAGAAGGAAACGTATTTTTAAAAATAAAAGAGCCAAACACCTTTTTTTTGTCACTTAGTACTTAATTTCATTCTTTTGCAACATCTTTGCTAAATTTTATTAATGTTAATAATATCTTCAAACTTTTAGTATCATTTTGAGGATCATTTAATACTTTATTTCTACCTTTAGAAAGATAAGTTTATACTTCCTGCAGGCATTTGTATATGGAAAGAGTATCAATTGTTTAGTTTCAGGAGCTGTTCTGTTATGAGTATCCTATTTTTGAGGACTTTCTGTTTTCACATGTATCAGTCCTTGCAGTTCTTCCAGGAGTTAGGGGAAGCAGAAGCAGAAATGATGAGGAACTGAGACAGACATCTCCCCAAAAGCATCACAGTGTCCAGTAAAGCATGTAACTGGGATTTAGATATTGGAATTCAAAATTACAAAGCTCCATTCTTTGACATGACTAATTATTTCACGTCCCTCTGTTTTCAGCGCTGAGTTCTTCAGGTGGTTTAAGTTCTTTTTCTCAGGAATGATCTTGATACTTTTTCAAAAGTATTTTGGCTTTGAAACAGGTTCTTTTCTAAAGTACCTAGTGCTTAAGCCACTAATGAGTGATGTGGAGCCTCGAGGTTGGGTTTTCTCCTCCTCTCTGGCTCTCAGAACAGAGTGCAGGGGATGGCCCCCAGCCTAGGAGCTGGTCTGTTCGGTGCCTGGGTGTTCTCACCACCTCAGCAAGATTTTGCCTCAAAGTGGAACAGTAGCTTCAGGGGTCAGCACTGGGCTAGTGGTTAAGAAAGATGAATACTTTTATCTATGTAAAATGTTGGGAGACCTGGATTCAGCTCCCTCTTCTGCCTACTAGAATTCAAATTTCCTTCCCTAACCTCTCAGTTGCATTGATATAGAAGAAGGTAATATGCAAAAACGAGATTAGTGGTATAACATTAACATTTAAAATTTGAGAGAGACATTTTGACAAGTAACATGCTGTGAATCAGATTTTTGTTGCCGAAGGATTGTCAGCAAGGTTTCATCTTTCCTGTGTGTATTTTGAAAAGCCAAGAGAATCAGATGTTCTTGTTTCGTAAGCCTACAGAGGCATGATTTTAACCTGTGCAATAAGGAAAATGGACTTTTAACTGCCCTCAGAGCATGGCCACATTATTCTCTGTGATTAACTCCAGTTGGCTTAAGAGCAGAATTTGTAAGCAGAACTTCAGGGTATAGAAAAAGAACAGTAGGAGATGAATATGTAAGTAACAGCTATTCCGTTTCCATGGAATTATGGTAAAGGAAGACAAATAAATACATTTTACATATATTATAATTGTTGCAAATAGAGGGTTCTATATGTTGTCAAAGAGCAGAGAAAAAGATTGTTGAAAATACTTCTTAGGGGTTCAGGCCTGACACCATGCATTGTATGTGTTCGCTTCCATTGGCACTAGGGAAAAAATAGCAACTTTTATACAATAGTAATATGTGAAATACAAATACCCCTTACTGGGAATGTCTTTATTATATATTTATTTAAAAGTTATTTTACTTCCCTAGATAAAATATGCAAAGAAGTCATCAAGGACAATAGTTTGGATAACTAGTCATTATTTTTTTGTAAAATATAATGCATATCACTATTATAATCCAATGAAAAGCAGTGATTCTTGTAAATCTCTCTTACTTTGTAATAAAAATACTGTCCTGTATATATGGGAAAGGCTTAGGTCCTTTGCACAAAGTTCCGTGTTATAAAATTGAAAAGCTGAAAATTTGTAATTTCTTGTAGTAAGACAGACCTTTGAACCCCATTTTTTTGCATTTATTGTTTATAATATATTTTTGTTATGTCAAAATTGACAAAAATAGGTTAGAGATTTAGCATTCATATCCTGGAGACAGCCTAAAGAGACAGCTCCTTGCACTGTGGCCAGATCATCAATACTTTGACAGTTCATCCAAGTTCTTAAAAATCTGCAGTTAACATTTTACAACAGTTCCTACTAGGCTATTCTGGTGCTTGAAAGCCTTGAAAGGCTTTTACTGTTATGGAACCTTAGTCTTCCCCCCCCCTCCCCCGCATATTAAAATGCACACAGGTTTTATAGAGGAAGAGAGGAAAGAGTTATAAAAATAAACTTCTGTAGACTGGTTATTTCAAACAAATAGTAACTTTTGGTCTAAGTATTATGTTTCCCACGGTGAAACTACAGTATGAAAGTGGCCTACTGATAGATTGAATGCAGATCTGTATGGAGATGAAAAGCATCTGGTAGCACTGCAATGTTGTCATGAGATGAAAGCCTCGTTGTAGCTAAGTTTATATTCATGTTGTACCAATTAGCAATTTCAGTGTTAATATTTTACAATTTGGCATGTGATCTTGAAGTGTATATTTTGAGCAGGTAGAAATGTAGCTTCTTGTCTTGCTTTTTTTCTTGATGAGTTTGTTAGCACTCTTCTTGAATTTGGACTACGGAAACAAAAAAACATCTAGAAGATACTTCAAAAACTGTTATCTTCAATTCTAGTGCAGCTTCTGAACCTAACACAAAGAAGTCAGGTTACTTACCAACAAACATCTTTGTAACAGAATACCTTACTTAAAACAATGTGCTTTCCAAACAATGCTTTCCACACTGTGAACAATAAACTTTGTGCTGGAGAAAATGCTTTTGTGAAGGCATCTAATCATACTCACTATCCCTGATTTTAACTGTGTCTTGCCTTGCAATGAAAAGTCTGTCTTCTGTTGTTATCTGAGCCCTGTGGATCTCAGCTGTCTCTTTACCTTCCCTGATTACTGTTTCTTCTTTGCTTCCTCATAGTATTTTTCTGTTTTCTTTCAAAAGAAAACTGATAAAATACAGCCACACCTTGCTCTCTTTTCTCATGTCTTTTATCTGCTTGCCCCCGAATGCTGTTTTCTCCTGTATCATAGGCACAGAAATTGTACTTTCGTTTATGCCATTTAATCCTGGTTTTACCCAGCAATATCAGCCTGTCTTCTGATCTGCTTTGCACCTCACTGCTTCATTTTTCTTCTTAACATTTCACTTTCTTTTTTATTAGGATTTTCCTGTTCATAACTGAAAAGCGGAGTATTTTTAAAAATAGATTTTGGTCAGCATGAAACAAATAGGGTTGGACTCTCTTTTTTATGTGAAATTGAAAACAAAATATTGTTTAGATTGTTTCTTCAGTGAAATTTGTTGCTTTATTTTACTGTCTTTAAACTTCTGTCACCACAACATTTTGCAGGAAGGAGATTTGTAAATTTATTATAGACTAAGGATTAAACAACAGGCTTTTCGTTTGTTTCAAAACTGCCACCTTTTGCAAAACAAAAGGCAAAATATTTTGGTTTAAAAAATACTATAGCAAAAAAGTTAGACTGTCTCTCCAGGTTTTCATCAAGGTTACATCTACCAATTCTTCCAGTGCAACAGCCAGTGAGTTGTGTTTCCATCCACTTATCGATTTGAAGCATCACCCAGGTCTTCCTGTCCCACTGTTCAGCTAGTGAGATCCTTTTCTCTGGCTTTGGCAAACGCAATCTTTTCCTTCTTGTCGCATCCACTCAGGATTCTGTTGTAAAGGGATGGTATTTCTAGCCCATCCTTATTTAACTTTGTAATATCACACTTCTAATTTTTTCAGTTGTTTTCCACCTTCTCTATAGTGTCACACAGCAGCTACTTGTCTTCCTGTCCAAGGTACTTTCAGACTAATTCCCCCTCAGTCATAGCTTGTTTACTGTTTTTAGCATTCTGAACTTTACTCCAGTTCCTATTGTAATCAGTTTAACTCTGTCATAAACTAGTTTAGACTGAGTCCCTATTAGAACATGAGCAAACTGTACAAATAAGTCACAATTAAGAAGTGCTATCATCACCTTCTTTAGCACAGATGTCAATGCCCTTTGAAGGGGGAGTGTTACCCAGCTGCTCACTTTGCATTATGTCTCTTTTCTGGACTTGCAGCGTGATCACCATCAAGTTTGAGACCTAAGCTTTGAACTCTATCAGGCTGACTGTGGTTACATTGCTGGCCAAACAAAATAATTAGATGAATAAGCACCCTAGGGGTCATGTGTTACAATTTTAAAAGACCAGAAAGCTTAAGTAATACCCACGGTTGTGACAGGCTGAGGCAGTGTATACTATGACTGCTCAATCAACCAATCATTCCTTTAAACTTTCCATTTTGTGTTCTACTGTTGAAGTTAGGAATCAAAAGTTTCCTGTTTTGCAAATGCCAAGAACCAGGGTATAAATGTATACTTCTAATTAATTTTCAGTGATTTACAGTTTGCAACACATTTGAAATCTATTCTGGGAATTGAACAATAAAACCATTGGAGAAATAACCAAAGATGTAAAATTCAAAATTTGGAGCTTGGAAGATGGAAATCTGAGAATTTTGTTGAGGTCTTTCAGTAGTAAGAACACATTTACTAACAACGGTGAATTTTTATTAATGAGAAATTGGATTACTACTTGAATCTTCTGTCAGACTTCATGGAAATCTTCTTTTGAGAAGGACTAGTTAATATGTCAATATGAAAGCTATTATTGTAGGCTCATCGTTTCTTCCTGTATGTATTGCTTCTGTAATTTGAGATTCTGTAATACATTTGGGCTTTATGTGTCAGATTAAGTTACTTGCTTTAAAAGTTAACTTTTATCTTGATGAAGATTTGTGCTATTTAGGTTTTAGGACTGATCTCACGCCCATGTCAGCTGTTGCTGGAAATGACAGAGACATTTGGAATCTGGAAGAATCAGCTTTACAAAATCAGCATGTCTCTTTGAAAGAGTTTTGCCAGATTCCCAAATGAGTCAAGCTGTATTTGAAAAATCTGTGGATCCAATTTACTTTTCTTCTGAGACACTCATAAAGGGATGTACTGATAATTCAAAAGTCTCTTCTTGGCTACTAAGCCAGTTGGCGTGGCGTTGGCTAGATTCTGTCCAGTTTCTTGTTTTCATGGCTACAACTCTACGTGCCAGTGCATGAAAGCAAGACATGAAAGTAGGAACTATGGTATGATTAGCAGCATGACAGCGTAAAGAAAGTATATATATGGTTGGGTTTTGTTTTTTTTTTTAAGGCCAATAGTGAAGGGTTAAAATTATAAAAATGAATATTAGAAGCTCCTGTCAAAGATAGGACTTGGTGAGAATTCATGAGAGATGTGAATTTTTGGAAGCTCACAGGGTGGAAATTAAAGCCTCAGTTGCTGAGCCTTAGGGTGACATTCTTCCTTTCCCACCCAAGACAAAGCGTCTATTGCAATTCCGTATCCCTGGAACAATTACGTTCCTTGTAAGCTAATTTATTCTAGGCAGAGTGCATTTTTCTATTTGCATGTGTTGTGCTATTTTTCTACTCATAAATTCTCAGTCTAGAGAATAACCTTTACAAAGGATGAATAAGAATTTCCTGTAGTTTATTATCTTCAAAGTTCCACTAGTGTTTTCCATTTTTGGAAAGTAAAAGATCCAAAGTTTAACGTTCTCCAGGATGCTGATGTTACAGGTCTTAGCAATTGAAACAAATAGGGACCATAAAGGCTACTCTTCATCTTCTGCTATTATTTCTCCTGAATTATGAAGCAATTAAGAATATTTTTAATTCCAGACTTCTATACCTCTAATGTGCAAACTGAGTATATATTAAGGATGTACATTTCTTATTGGGTGATTGAATGGTATTTCTGTTATTTTCAGTACATTGCTTTCCTAATTTTCTATTCATTATTCTAAAAATTGACTTCCCAGTGACATTGTTGCATAAAATACATGGAACTTCTTATCTGGTTTATAGGGTTGTGACTCTCAAATGAGCATGTCAGAAGTGTCCTGCAGTGAAAGTACCTCCTCTTGTCAGTCTCTGGTACATGGCTCAGCTCCAGAAATCCTCGTTGGCCTCCTTTATAATGCTACAACTGGAAGATTATCAGCAGAAGTGATAAAAGGCAGCCACTTCAAAAACTTGGCAGCGAACAGACCACCCAGTGAGTGAAAATCTTTTTTCATCCTAATGCTTCTGTACTGGTGGGGCTCTCGGTAGCAAGGACTTCAATCCTATCATTTAGTCTTACCCAATCAAAATGAAATAGAGCAATCATCAACTAATCTGTTTCATGTTTTATATTTCTAGTCAGTTGGGGAATAGCAAAAATCTAAAATTCAAAATATTAATTGTAAGTTGACAAGAATCTTTTAATTTTTCATGATGACTGACTAATAAATTACCTTTATCATAATGATTAATTGCTAAATTACTAATGCCTCACATCACAGGCCAAGAATAAAAAGTTGGTGTTTAAAGAGAAAGTACATGCCAGCTAATATTAATGTAAACACTGTGAACTATTATTGCTGTTCCTAGAGGAGTTGGTATTGCTGTCTTTAATTGCTTCTGTGCCTGTGCATATGTGGTAGTGATATATGTAACTTGGGAATGTCAGTGAAGACAACAGAGAAACAAATTGAGACCTTTGGAATATTTACTGCATAGAGGAACATTCATCATTGGAAAGGACTTAAACTGTGTGTTCGAGCATTTGTTAAAAAATGCATTTGTCTGAAATATCTGTAAACTTCATACACTTTTAAATTGGAGCCAGATGGAGTATCACACACACACAATGTTTTTACTGTCTCTCATTCTTGGAATTTAAGATTAAATTCCGTAATGAACTTTTTAAAAAATTAATTTTTATAGTTGTTTAGATGTTGAGTCTGATTTACATAAGTTGTAACCGGACATACCAACCTCTTCATCTTGATTTTGTCTGAAAGCTTCAGGTTTTAGCCCCTCTTTCTGTTTCTTAATCCCTAGATTTGTATGGCAGTAGCAGATTATCTGACACTACTAGATTATGTAGCAGGCTGCCAACACTTTATAAGCGGTTTTCACATCTCTCTGTGTCTTCCAAGTTAAGGAAGTAAGCCAAACAACTTGAGACTTCTTTCTTTCTTGACCCACGTTTTATTCCATTTGTTAATTACATTTGGCTCAGCTTTGCCTTCTCTATACTTTTCACGATGATGGAGCCAGACTTTGTTAACATGGCCAGAGAAGAAAGGTGAAAGAAGAATCTGTAATACTTTTATGTAAATAGATAGCTGTCCCAGAGTCACGTATTTGGAGGCAAAGCATAGAAATAGATGGGGACAGCCAAGAAGGCCCAAGGACACTGGGGTGGGGAAAGAGAGAAGACCTGGAGAGAAGGGACCACGTGTTCCCTTAAAGCAAAAACCAGTAGGTGGGTTGTGCTTATCTTTATGGAATGTCTGCAGAAAGCCAAGTTTTTCTTGAAATTTAGAATATGTAAGTTTAGATAGAAGTTCAATGCTTGTTTTCAAGACATGTATGTTCATTCCCTCCTACGTTAATTACCAAAATGTGCTCTGTGGGCCCATGCTGTCTCACTTACCATTGTATGTGTCACTGGGGTCAAAAATCAGTTTCAGATTGTAAGAAAGCACTATGGAACATGGGACATAACCCTGTAATACCATTTCTGTCTACCTTTTTTGTAGAGAAGATCTTGTGTGTTACCTTTTGTTATTGCCTGTGAAGGATAGGGGGAAATTTTGATATTCATAACAATAATAGTCCAATTCTGTTTAGGCAAATGCAGGTTTGGAGTTTTGTTGTTTCAAGAAAGCTGGAAACTAATGCACTTTCTGAGTCTGGGAAGACTGTGCACAGAGTATTGTGGAATCCAAATTTCTCCTGTGGACTGTTTTGTGCTGTCCTGCCCCCGGCACTGGTAGCATCTTCTTTTAAACTCCTTGGACCCAGCTGCGTAACACTGCCATTTCCTAACTCCCTGTCAAGTGCATCGTGGACATGTGCCTGCCTCTTTCCGTGCCATCATTTCCACACAATTAAAACTAAAGCCCATAGGGTTGATGATGAAATGCTCTGATCAAATTTGTTGTTTGGACCGTCAGTGGTGCAAAATCCAAAGTACTTGCTCAGGGCATAGAATCATAGAATGGTTAGAGTTAGAAGGGACCTTAAAGATCATCTGCTTCCAACCTCCCTTCCATGGGCAGAGATATCTTGCAGTAGACAGGGTTTCTGCACACAGGCAGATGAATGTTCATTCAGATCCTGAGAAACTATGGTAGAACGGGAAGCAGTTATTCTTTCCCACTTGTGATCCTTTGTGTAGTCTAGGGGTTGTGAATCTATGCAATTTTGTTAAATGCTTCTACAGCAAATATGGATTGAGTCCTACGTTTCTGCTTATTGGTAGTATATACTCCTCTGCTGAATATTTATGTGTTATGTAGTAACTTACTGAGCAACTGAATACAGGCAAATAGGCCAAATCCTGCAGGTGATAACATTTGATGTTAGAATGTGTCTTTGTTTCTCTGTGTGATATTTAATATGTCATCTGATAAAAAGATGCTTCTCAGTATCCTTTAAAATTTTGTTGAAACGGGATATGAGCTTTTACACATTAAATGCATGTGTGCGTATGCATGCAAGCACACCTTAAATCCATACATATATGGATTTTAACCAGTGAGATCTTTACGTTTTAAATAGAGACCCATAGCTGAATTTCAGATGCAAGCATCCCTTGGCTATTTTTAGAGATTAGATCAGTCATTCTCGTGTCCAAGTCCATCACTACTCAAGAACTAAAGTATTGCAATCAAATATCTGTAACTATAAAAGCTAAGGGCAAAGCCAGCTTAGTTTTCAGTTCAGTGATTTTTCATTTTATTGCTTTTAATGTATAAAGTATAATTACTGTGTGCAGTTTTTCTTAATATGCTGGAGTTTGCATGAAAAAGCATAAGATTTGATAAAAAGTATACAGGGATTTTTACTCTGTCTTCTATAACCTAATCGGTTGCATGATTCTTTCTATGTTGAGTGTGATTTAGAACCCAGTAGCTATTAGTGCTAAGATAACCCATTATGAAAGTGGTGTAATTTTTGTTAAAGATTACACAAAAACTGCACAAAATTTTCATTTCATGAAGTTTTACCCAATAATCCCTTTGTTCAATCCTTTTTCTGACCTATGCTGTTAAGGTTTTGTGTTCTTCCACTCCAGTGAATAGTGTTTCCTCTTAAACTTTAACCTCTGATCCTCTCTCACCCAACTACTGACATTTGGTCATTATTTCTTTTACTGCTTTCCACCCCCTGTTGTCAGACGGACTGTTCTGTTGTCTAAAACACTTGATAGGTGGACAGGTTTATATAATCCGAGGTGAGTTCTTGTAGAAGCTAATTGGATGTTGTCTTTTTCATGCAAAAGAAAATTTGCCAGCAGTAAAGCTATCCATGGCTGCATACCATATTGGTTTCTAAAAGTATATTATTTATGGCACTCACTAATGTAGAAGTTGCATTTATCTCTGATTATGGATGTTGGAATTTCAGTGTACCTCAAATGGAATCTGTTGGTTTCTTTTTACATAAACTCTAATATTTTAATAATGTTATTCATTAACATGAACATGACAGGAATAAAGAATGAAAAAACAGATTGTTTTATACAGTCCTGTATTTCCTAAAGTCAGTAATAACTTCGCGAAATGCACATCCTTCTGCAGGAGCGTGGCTTGGTGCTTTTAGTCAAATTAAAATAGAGCTTAAAGAAATAAAGTTTTATACTCAAATAGTAACACCTAATGTGTGCTAACCACATTTACTTGCATCAGCTTCATAAATGTATGTCCTAAGAGCACTGTATGAGCTATGTTGCAACAACCATATTGAATTATGCAAAAAATTATTTCTCTCCAAAAGTGTATTAAATTTATTTCTTCTTGAATCTAGGAATTATGAGGGGTTTTTTGTGTTGTGTAAACTTCCATCTTTGAATGCACCTTGCTACATTTGGACCTTTAAAATAAATAACATTGAAAAATTCAAAGTGAAAACCACATCCATGCAGAGATTATTCTTAAGCATTTCATTCTGGCTGTTTTGATATCATCACTGCATATCAACACGGTGTTTTATTTCTCTTCGTTAGTTGCTTTCATTCTACTTTGTTTATTCCCGTTCTCTGAAAGTTCAGTGGTATGCTTTACAGTGTTGTGGCTAGTTGGAGCTTGCTAAGTGTTATTGCGATTTAAGTTTGTTTAGAACAAAAAAAGGGGTGGGGGGTCAACGGGAAGAGGATTATGAGGTATACCTGTAACTTATCCCATTCCCACAGCAGTGAAGCTAGTTAATTTGTTATTGTGTTTGTAATATTTTGCTTACTTGTCATGTTTTCATGTGTCTAAACTAAACGGTGTTCAGTCAGCCTGGTATACACCATATCCTTGCATCTTGTAGATATCTTATTCTCAAGAACTTTTGTTCTAAGATATCTGACGTTCCAAAATATGATTTTTTTTTGCAGATACATATGTTAAGTTAACACTGCTGAACTCCATGGGGCAAGAAATGTCCAAATGCAAAACTTCCATCTGCCGAGGACAGCCGAATCCCGTATACAAAGAAACCTTTGTTTTCCAAGTGGCACTATTTCAGCTTTCCGATGTGACACTCATACTCTCTGTATATAATAAGCGCAGCATGAAACGGAAAGAGATGATAGGGTGGATTTCTTTAGGTCTCAACAGCTCAGGAGAAGATGAACTCAATCACTGGACTGAAATGAAAGAATCTAAAGGACAGCAAGTATGTAGATGGCATACTTTACTAGAGTCGTAATGGATGCTACAAAGTGCAGTCATGGTTTTAAGGGAGTATGGTCTTTCCAGAAGATGATCATCCCTGGTCACAATCAACAGATTTGTTGAGGAAGTAAAGAATGAAAATTGAGGTCAACATTCCATCGTAAAGAATGCACAATGTGTGAAATGGCAGGATTTTTAATATATAATTTAATATACTTAGCGTCAGACACTTCCTTGGTGTCAGAGAAGCCTTGCTGTACACAGATACGTTAGCGGTCCCTCCCCCATCCACCTGATGCTGTACTCGTTTGGGTTTGTTTTGTGGTTTTTGGAAATGTTTTATGTAAGGTTCTCCAAGTTAATGTAAGCTCCTCCTTGTGTAATTTTTGTATTGCTCTGATACTGTAGCTTCTGACCTGCCGGCATTCAGATTAAAGGTCAATAATTTGCACTTTGATAAAAAGTTAATGATCTGTAGAGCAAAAGGGAAAAAAAAATCACTGGTGGAGAAGAACACTTAGTAATATGTCATATATGGATTTACTGTTGTTTTACACTGAGTTTCTTTCCAGGAGCTTAGTACAATTAAGTTTTCATTTTTTGATATGCAGTTGCTTTGAAAAACACTAGCATTTGGGCATCAGGTGAACTTTGACATCAGACTAATGTTTCTTCAATCTGTGACAGGAACGAGCTCTATATTAGGCATAAATTGGGTTTTTCCCTCTTGCCTGTACTTCTGCCTAATCCAAAGAGACCAGATCATTAGTTTGGTCCCTTCCAAATCTCCTTAGACAGGTTGTACTGTAAAACTATGTAACTTTCTGTTGAAAGCACTTCCTGTATTCATGTATTCCAATGTAGGAAGCTCGTAGAGCATGACTTTACTAAAATATATTTTCGTTAAACAAATTGATACAGATTTCTTTAAAATGTCAGAAGTTGAGTTGAAAGACTGTGAAGGAAGTGGAACCAGTTGAACTACACTGAAATACGCAAAATACTGTGACTTTGGTTGAAATAGGTATCCGTTTCAGTCTCTTCTGAGCTGTTTTAGGGATGACCATATGCTGTTTGTTGCAAGTAGAGAGCAGACCAGGAGTTTTTACCTTTCTTCTTGGAGAAGAGAACATCAGTAAGTCGTTTTTCTAGTGATTTGCCAACAATTGAATGAATTTTCCCACCCAAAATAGAGGCTTGCTTTGCTTATATTCATGTTGGGAAACAGCTTTCTAATGACACGACTGAGAACCCTCAGTATCACAAGATACTGTTTCCCATCAGATAAACACTCATGGCTTCCAGCAAAATTAAGGAAATATCAGTGCTTGTGGGATTCCTGTTTGTCCCGAATAATTTAATGGGAATCATTCAAGTTTAATGAGTGCTGAATCTAACTCCTATTACTGAAATTGTGGGTTATTGAGTAAGCATATTTTTACAAGCTTCCCAACTCAAATATTGTTATAAATTTCATTTACTCTTACTTGTTGTATGGAAAGAAACAATTATTTTTTGTCTTAGAAATGTTGGTGGCATCTTACTAGTATTAGACCTCACTGACTGTTGTAGCACTTGATGGGTAGAAGAGTGAAGTTTTGGATTTTGTTGAGAGAATTAATGGTAGACTAGAGCGTTCTCATTAGGACAAATGCCTTTCTCTCAAATTTCTTTGTAATACTTTTGAACAATCCTGGCTTTAGAGTATACAGTCAAGCACAGTGAGACTGGAGACAGTGAGTATGATATAATAAAGGTGTTTCACATGGTTCTCAAATTCTCACACTACTTAAAAATTTCATTAAGTCCTTTTTAGTAATTCCACTACTTTGTTTATTTGGTGCCTTTTGAGGAGTTTATTTGCAAAGCCAGGCTTTCAGGTTTTATTGATTTAAAGATTTGAAACATTATTACAGGCCTTTTTTCTTTTTCCTTCTGGTGTTGCGCTGCTGCTTCATTTACAGAAGCTTTTTTTAGTAAATATACAGATAATGCAAAAACTTTCTTTAAACAGCAACAGTTTTGCAGTAATACAATACAAGTTGTCTCTTCAGTTCCTTTTGTTGCTTCGTTTGTGAAATGTAATTTTGAGTGTAGAATTTAATAAAAAATCAACAATAATTTTATATGCATAAGAAAAGTGCTCAGATTTCCCCACGCCTTTCAGCTTTCCTTATAGCAGAAACTGACTTAGAAGCTGATCAAAAGCAATTTTTCAATGAATGTGGAAGTGTTTTTACTCATTCTGCTTGTCGATAATTGGGTGCTCTATCCTAAAGGTGAAAGTTGTCTCTTGATGGTTGTCTCTCTGTCCAGGTTTTGCTTTATAAAGTGATGTACAGTATTTTTCTAGCAAAAGCAAGATCTGAGCAAATTCATTCCAGTGGAGAATGTAGTTAACATCACTATTGAACAAATGAAGATGTCAGTTTGGAAGATGCAGCAACCAACCTCTTATAGAAGCAAACTAAACTGTAAAATGACTTGGGTTTCTGTTTGTAGGTTGTATTTCTTCGGTTCTACATCTAACCATTCAGATTTCTTAGGTGCTGAAATCTAAATGTAGACACAGAGATTTATAGTAGTCTGTGTTTGGGAAAAGGAATCTCTTCCTTGATCATGTGACTTTTCCCATGGTATCCAGGTCCAGTCTGTGCTTCGCAGGAGGTTTGGCTTAAGTGGATTTCTGCTATACAAAGGCTGGGAACTGAATGTATGAAGAATGGAAATGAATGTTTAATTTTGAGGCAGTAGAATGTGGATTTGCCACGCAAAACCGGTCACACCAATAATTGGATTCACCCTGGGATTGTTATGGTTTAGTTACAGTATCAATAGCTGTCATGTTTTTTCTTCCTAGATCCCATTCTTATGATTTGCTTGTCTTTTTTTTTTTTACTTTATTGTTTTATGCAAACCTATACTTTTGTATTTGAAATCTGCCTTTAGATACTGGGGGTTTTTAAACCCTGTGTAAGAGCTTATACATACAGTGTGGTTTTGTGCATTCAGTTAAATCTTTAGCATGGAACAGAATTTATAAAGAACAAAACACCCAAAACAAATTAGAAAGAGGCATTTTGATTTCCTCAGAGTTGCCTGTGCTTTTTTTTCATAGCTTTTTGTCGTTTACCTTTGTTTGAAAGTACGGTTAGTACTTCAAAGAGTTTATCAAATTACTTAATTACTTTTCTGTGTGCCAATATATCATGTAGAGATTACACTTCTCAAATTCCATCTGATTCCTGACAGCGTAGCCTTAAATAATTATAGAACCGTGACGTGCTTACAGATTCTATTCTTGCAAACACTGCATCCTTTCTGCATATGATCTGTTTGGTTTAACGTTCAGAACATTTCACAAAGTTTATCTCAAAGATAAAATCTTCTTAAATTATTATAAATATTAGAAAAGTTGGTCGGTTCCTTTCTGTAAAAAAGGCGGGATTGTGAAGGGCAGCACAGGCACGTGTGAAATCACCGCGCAGAAGGTCGAGAGGTCACGCAGCTTCTGCAGGACATTGCTGTCTCCCATGTCTGTGGGGACGAGGAGTGAGCAGAGCCGTGCTTCTGTTCCCCATTCAGCCAAACGCACAGGGAAGGAGGATGGGGGCAGGGTGGGATTCAGAGCGTGGTCCCCGTGGTGTTCCCTCATACTTATTGAGACAGCTGTGTTGTGACCGTGCTACGAGGTCTAAATCCTTCTACTGAAGAACTACAACATAATTTCTAAATCCAAGAAAAATCCTCTAACCTCATTAATTATTGGATTTCAAAATATGGTGAGCCCTTGCAATACATGTATGTGCTCTTACTGGAGCTGAACATTGTTTATCAATTAAGAGAATACTTGAGGCAAACACAGTTTTTATGGCATTTACTGTAGGAGATATTTTCACCTGTACATTTTTGTAACCACCCCTAATGGCTAATGCAGTTCCAGCATCACTGCCTTCCCATTTTTCACACCTTTCCAGCGATATGTTTTTGTTGTCTAGCATTTGTTTGTGTTACTGATTTATTAAGTTCTCTCCCTAATGACTCGCACCTTGCAAACTCCCCAGCACCCTGAGGAGCCGTCTGTGGCAGTCACTGGACCACAGAAGTCAAGGGCGCTCTACACCTTGTACAACAAGGTACTGGTGCCAAATTGCTGTGACGTGTCCAACTCCCTGAGATTTCTGAAATGCAAACCATCAATTTGAATAAAGTGGAACAGGGGAGGAAAACTTATTCTTTGAAGGAGGCATTTTAATGTAGGGATAGAATACAGATCACTCATACACATACAAAGTTCTAATAAAAAGCCTGTGGTAAAGTCAGAGAATGAGGTTTGAGGGGAAGCCTTTTGGCCTGAGCTGTTCCAACATGAAACTAACAGCAGAATGCCCTTTCATTTAACTCAGAACTGTATCCGAACCACTTACTTATTCATTACACTTTTCTGGAGGAAAAAAAGCTGTCTTATTTAATGCAGTCTTTAATATTAGGGCTTGCCAGTTGTAAGGCAGACTGACTTCCTCCTGAAGCTGAATTCTCAGTACCAGCTAAACATCCATTTAACTCTCCCGCTAATGTGCATGCCTGTCATTAATGTCATAATGAGGGTGTCAACAGGAATGTGGACCTGAGCCTGAAAGCCTGAAGTGCATGCAATAGGGTCGGCAGATTAGAGCAGTGGTACCGCATGGCACCTGCAGCACAGTCAACTGGGCTTTCAATTATGAATGGGGGTAAAAAAGCAAATTCCTGGATACAAACTTGTTATTTAATCATCATCTCTTATTTCTGTTTTCTCTTTTCCCCAGCTTCTGAAATATTTTTAAAACTTAATATTAAAAAAGTTAAAGCAACCCCCAAACATCTTGATCATTTTAACTAGAGCATTCAGCAAAGTTTATTGTTGGAACAAGCCATCAAGAATGTTTTTTATTTTGGTCTATATAACTCAACTGCCAGATTTTGTAGCGCATCACAGCTGGATTTCAGACTGCTTCCTTATGATTGTAGTTTTTGAGGGGAAAGTCACAGGAGTGTTTGCTTGTCAGCGAGTGAATCAATGCCTGATGAAGAGATGTCATGTGAGAGCAAGAGCATTAAAACCAGAGATGGCTTCATGGAGTGGCAGCAACAGTGACTCAGACTCCACTCTTGGATCCTTATGGCCCTCGGAGGGCCCTTCTCAGAGAAACAGTGATGTGTGAATTGTGGGAGTTAATACCTACAAAGCATCACAGCTCTGGGTGGGCAATCCGTGGCTTCCCATGTAGTATATTTTAGAGATATAAGCAGGGTAGATAGTGTTTATTTGCCTAGGGTGAGTAGGGTGACTACTAGTTGGTCTAGGGTGACAGGGTTTAGTTTAGCCTTAAGAATTTATCACTGCCCCTCCTTAAGTTCAAGCAGGCTTTCTTCCTTTCCGCAGACTGCACAGAAATCTTATGCACCCAACGTATCTGCTTATATTATGCTGACCCGAATAGGGCACAATTATATTAATGCTAGCAAGCTTAGTTTGCATGTAACATGGTGTGACTGAATTAATCAATTGGTGGGATACACGCTGGATTAGGATTTGCTGTGCAGGCTTCTGCTGGTATAATAAAGAAATAAGATCCCCTTATGGAGAGAAATGTGCCGGGAGTCAGGAAAGCGGGTAGTAGAGGTCTGGTAGGAATGAAGACCAGGAAACAGCTATGCCCAGAAAATGGGCAAGGCTAACTTGGTAGTAAGAAGAATTCATTTACTTGCTTGGAAGCATCTGCTGGTAGAGCTGGTAGAGCATAAAGCCCCCAAAAGCTGCCTGTCTCCAAGGACCCTACCCAGGAGAGCAGAAGCAGTAATACCATACCACTGAAGGAATACCTCATGGACATTCAGGGATGTAATTAATGTCATCCTTTTTTCTCTTAAATCTGAGGATGAGAGTCTTGCCCATTGTATCATATANTGTGGACATTGACTGCATGCTGAGAATCTAAAGTGGATTGCTTTACAACTTTTGGTTCATTTCCATTTGAATGAATTTACAGAATCAATTAGAAGCATCATCATAGCTTTGAGATGTAATCTCTAGGCCATAGTGCAAGCAAGGAGCAGGGCTTTGAACAAGTTTTGATAGTAAATTTTGCAAATGGCTTATTATGACATTTTAAGAAAATTTCTAAGTAGTTGAATGTATTAGGGAATATTTACAAAAAAGGAGATAGAACAATGATCTTTTCTTACTATACAGCTAGTTTGCTGTCCTTTCCAGTAAACCACAAGGTTCATTAGTGCTCAGTACTGTTTCGTTTATGATAACTGTTTTTAATGTGATTTTCATGACCAAGTGTAATTAGTGAAACCTTTTACTCAATTTTTCCCTTTTTTTGCTTTTTTTTAAGGAGAGGCTTCTCCTTATGTAGTATATATACTTTCTTACAGAGCTTTCTTACCTATTTTTATATAAGATGATTTAACAATGTAAAATTAAGTGCTCTATGAGCAAGCTATATCACTGTTACACAATCTAAAGTGCTAATATAATGACTAAGGGCCTGAACCTACTGCCTTTTACTCAGGTCCTGGTTTGACCACGTCTTTCGTGTTGCGCAGTACCTTTCCCTATCAGCAGTTCCATCTACTTCTCTGGGATGACTCTGAGAAAGGCACTATTAACATGAATAACAAGTGGTAAAACTGAGCCTCTTCTCCATTCTTAGCGGGATATCTGTCATGAGTAAAGGCTGCTGGCTCTGTCCCAAAAGTATATTTATAGATTATAGTTCCCTTGATCTCCAGTAATTTTGAACTTGTTTTCTGGTGACTATAAGCTCATAACTGATCTTTGTAAAAACAAATATTGAATCGTGCTGTTATCAGTGAGAGTATTAAAATGTGTTTCACATTTTAATTTGTTCTTTCATTGGGATATAAGGAGTTGGGTTTGAGAAGCTTTATATTGCATAGAGATAGCGCACATTCACCGTATTTTTAAAAAGTGAGAGATACAGAGTATGTAGCATTTTCTTGCATACTTTTATACTGCCTGTATGCCACCGATGCACTCGGTGCCTTCTTTCTTTTGTTTAAAATGAATACGTGGAGAAACTAAAGCTATCGCGTGAAAGCAATGTCACTGCAACTGAAGAGATGTCTTAACCTGATTATTTCTAGTACAGGAGGTTTGAGATGGCAGTTCAGTTTAACACAATGCTTTTCTTTGAGTTTGAAGGTTTCCACNGATGTAAGTCACATGGTGTTAACCAAAGAACCAAGTCTGTTTCTAATTCTTTGGATAAGTAGTGTTTGGACTTCCTTTTACTTAAAAACAGAAATGATAGAAGGGATCTGTTTGAACAAATATCAAATAGGCGTCTGTAAATGTGACTCAGAGCTGAGAATTCAAGATACCTCTTTTCTGACTGGTTGTGCATTATCGTATCAATAGCAAAGTGTTTGAGTTGTATTTCTTGGTGCGTTTTAATCAAAATCCCATCATAAGCAAAAAATAGTAGTAAGTCAGCGCTGTTGAATTAGCTTGTTTTACCCACCTTATACCTGTATCTGAAGTGTGCGACTTTGAGAATAGATTTGGCTTCTCTGTGTCTGAAGTCCTGATATTATCTAATGACTGTCTAGTGTGTGCTGGTCTTACAGAAACAGACTCATGCTGCACTGTATGTACATTTCCTAATTGTACCCCCTTCGTTCTTTCATCTTCGTCATCTAACACAGTTTTCAACGACTGTTCAACTTGAAATTCCTTAAATTTCAGTGCGTGTATAGCCTTAAACATTTAAGACACCAAGCACAGTTTTAAAGGGAATAGGTTATATTTGCAAGTCCTGTTTGGCACAGAAATCAGAGAATTATTTTTATATAGCAATCAAAGATTGTAGAAAATGGGTGTACTGCAGTCATGTTCTCAACCATGCTCCTAATTATATGCATTTTTAAAAAAGCTTTTTTGCTGAAGTTTTCAGAGGTGAAATACCAGAGCTCGTTTTCTTTAAATTGCTTGTTTTGTTTCTGTACTTGCATTTCTGTACAGAACCTTGGAGCCCCTACCTAATGTCTGTTGACTGAATTCACTCCTGTTTCAGAATTCTTTCAGCTTCTTTTCTCTTCTGCTACAGTTTTAAATTTAATGAGCAGTACATAAATTCTCTAATTTTTTTTCTTTTTTTTTTTACATTTTGACAGTAACACAATTAGAACAAACGACTGTTTGCAACTGTTCATGCAGCTTATTAAAGTCTTAGGACTTTGTTTGAAACTGTCATTATAATCCAAATGAAGACATACGTTTCATGGCATTGCGGTCCACAGGAGGTGAAAGCGGGCGTTCTGGCGATTAACGTGCAGATCTGCATATACTGGGTGTCAGGCTGTAAATCCCCAGAGGGATTTATAATTAAGTGTCACATTGTAGCTACAGTACATCCGGTTGTGTGTTGTCAGGTATTTGTTGGTTTGTTTTCTTTATTATTACCTAGCAAAAACCCACTTTTATCATTTTGTGCTACTGTATATTAAACTTGAGGGTTTCCGGTGTGCAAGGTTAGTTAAT
The DNA here is from genome assembly GCA_013400055.1 of Nycticryphes semicollaris. Lineage (NCBI taxonomy): Eukaryota > Metazoa > Chordata > Aves > Charadriiformes > Rostratulidae > Nycticryphes > Nycticryphes semicollaris. Next base: position 152,364 of record VXBJ01004057.1, read on the forward strand.
GTTGCCAGTTCTCTTTCTGTAAAAAAAGCTGGACTTTCAGCGTACACTTCCCATTAACTATTCTGATTTTGGGGAGAGGCAAAATGCCACCAGCTGTTTTCAGTTATATTTACCTGTACAGCGCAGGTAACTTTAATCCCATGTTAGTTTGATTAAGACATGCTATAGCATATTTTCAAACCATGCATCTGTCACAACATTAAAATAGCCATTTTGCGTACCTGAGGCTTTGCAGCTGTGGATTTGTATTTTGTTTGCTCTCTCTATTTGTATTGATTACTCTGTGAAATGTATTTTTGTCAGTTTGAGGACTGGAATGGGTATCCTTTGGTTATTTCAAAGTATTTTCTGTACGTGGAATTCGCTTTTTGCATGTAAACTTAATTGCTGGAAAGTATTTAAAAAAAAAAAAGGAGAAATCACTTTTAAAACCGATTGTTGTCACTTTCCTTTGGAATTCATTAGATCGTAAACAAATGTAATAGACTTCACTGTTTAGAAGATAGCAATGCTCGGTCAACCATTTGAACTGCTCCTCTGCGTTAAAGAGAAGAACTTTTTTAATTTTGGCAAGGTAACTAATCCTAGCTTTTACACACTTTTTGGCTCTGTTTCCAAATTTCTTAAGTTACCCCCAATTCCCTTTCTGTTCTTCACAGTCTTTGTTGATGTCATGAATCTTCTATTTAGAGAATTTTGAATTAAGCAGTGTGATAACATTCTGACCAATATGATGTGTATACTGGAGAATAAAGACACACTCAGGTGATCGCTCTGATTGACTTTATACAGTTTTCTTCTGGGGGCATCTGTGGTTCCCTCTGCTTCTTTTTCTTCCACATATATTTCTCAGGAAAGATCATATCTAACATATTTGTGCTTCACTTCCACTTCCCAAGGAGCAAGTAAGCTGAAATAATTGAGGTTTGATTTAAACATGAAAGAACACTTTCTGTAAGTAACAAGTATAATTTTACTGTGACCCAGCTTAGATCTTCTGTACTATCCTCTAATGATTTTTGTAGTACATATAGAAAAAAGCTTTCTGGGCTCTCATGGCAGCTCTGCTTTAGGATGTATCTGAATATATATACGTTTTAATACATGTTAGCATACATGAAAGAAAGAATTGTTACAACAATTAAAGCATTTTTTCCTATCATAAAGGTAGGAAGACTTAGTATAAAAAGCTTATATCGTTTCTTCCCATTTCTGCAGATGAAAAGCGTGTAGCCCAGTGACTTTTACCAGATGAAAGTGGAGAGAGGGGTGCATTTCTTTGCTGTATGATACCAATCATCTGGACCCATCCTCATCATCTGTGCAAATCCTAGGACTTCCACGACTCAGAAACATGGTACTTGCTGCTGTTAAGGCTGGCATTTTCAAAAGGCTATACACTTAAAAATAATTGTCATCCCATATGGAGACTGGTGCATATTTGGTACTCGAGAAACTCTGAGAGGAGCACTTGATGTTGTGTCCATATTCTTTAGAAGGTGTCACAAGACATTTGGTACCCAGATTATGTGAGAACTAATAAAAGGTGATAATATGAACTATTAGGTATTTTTTTTAAAAAGTGAGGATTTCTGAAGCTGTGGAAACATGGCAGGATAAATGAAATACATGTGTCGTCTGTATGGCAATAGTTGTTCACCATTCATGAACAACCATTTTCTACTCAAAGGTCACATAAAAAAGGAGTTCATGCACCTGTGAAGAAAATTTATCTTCCAGCTGCATGTGTGGCACCTTTCTGTCACCCATGTTTCTTGCATGTAGCTGAGCAGAATGACATGTAATGCTCATAGTTGTTACATAGTTCGTTGTGCATCAGTAATTGCCGCAGACAGGTAGAGCCAAGTTACATCACTTCTATGCAGGTACGAGTTTACCTGTCAAAGGTTTTCTCTCAGTAGTTGTCTTCCTGTGCAAGTTCCATATTAGATAGTATTTAAAATCTCTTTGAAGCCATTAGTTACTTATTTCCAAAAACTTCTGTGGGTAAGGGCTAGTTGGCATTTTTACTGCTGAAATGTGTAACCTGCATGTTCTTTCTCTAGTGTTTTTGTTTTTACAAAAACCAATCCAGCAGTGTAGTTCTAATTTAGTGCTTGATCCATATTAGACATTTCATTTTACTCATAAATTACTCTCTTTCCTCAAAGAGACCATTACTAAAGCATTTTGTTACCTGCTAATCCTTTTGAGTAGCTACATTTCAGCATAGGGATTCTAAAAACTAAATTTGCTCTTATATTAAGAATAGTAAGGATAGAAGGAAGCAAAACAAATGCAGAGATGAAATAAATTCTCATCAAGTAAGATCATGAAACAAATCAGCTGGGTTTTAGATAAATGATTTATTATTAAATTCAAAACCTAATAGGTTTGTGTGTTCTAAGTGTAGATTACACTGTTTTCCACTTAATTAGAAGCCTTACATATCATCTTATTAATAATGAAAATCCTCTTGTCAAATTGTGTAAGATCATGTTGAACTAATATTTATATTTTAGAGGGAGAATAAAATCTCCCCTCACAGCCTTTCATATTATTTCATTGCATTATGCAAAAACGACATTCAACTTTTAATTTTGCTGGTGTGAAATAAGAAAACTTCAAATCATCTTTCATTTCTGGTTGAGAAAGTCCTGGTTTCAAGAACAGCAATGAAGATAGTTTGATCTCTGTAGCTGTTCGCAATTTAAAGGTTAACTATAAACAGAAATTCAGAATACAAGGCCAACTGGGCTTTATAAGTGCAATGAGTAAGATAATAATCAGTTAGTAATCAAAGCTTGCGTTACACCCTTTGTATCAGTTCTTGTTCAAGCACTGGTTCAACCATTTGGAAAGGGAGCAGGCTCAAACATGCCAAAGGCGACCGAATCTGTACCCCATTTGTTTATTAGAGTTAAATACACGTTTCCCATGATATCACAGCATTTTCTTCTGCCTGTGCAGAGATCTAAAGCACCAATAGACTAAAATGTCAGTCACACAGGCATTTGCTAATTAATGCCTTCCCCAGAAAATGCCTGGCACTCTTAGGAAATCAGGGAGATATAGAATATAGAGATCATTCATATTTATATACTTTTTTTTTTAAAAAAAAAAAAAAAGGGCAGGAAAAAGAAAAGGCATTTAATCAGCCATTTTAAAAAGCTCCAAATCAGTCAGCCAGGCTAAAGGTCAAGGAAATGTAGCTAGAGCTCAGCGAGCCGCCGTGGCGAATCATTGCACAATCTTGTTGCAGTTTTCAGAGCCGGTGTAAAGCTCTTGGGAGCACACGAGCCAAGGCCAAGAGGCCAAGTGGTAGCATTAACCGTTCAGCCCTCACCATCTGTGGTGCCTGCAGCCAAGCGACAGTGGGATGAAGTGTGTTGTCTTATTTCCAAGCACGTGGGTGGTTTTTTTAACTGAACTTCACAGGAGGCACCCCTGCAAATAGAAGCCACTGTCATCGGCAGCACCGGTAGGTGGTGTAAAGTAGTAGAATTGATTGGGAAATGGCAGTTGGGCTGTTTCCAGCTTCTGGAGCGTACCTGTTAATAAAGCAGGGCGAGGGTGGGTTGGTAGTTGTTGCTCTAAGCATGGCACTGGGAATCAGGAATACCCTTTAATTCAATGTTTCATGCAAACTTGCTCTTTAGCCTTAGATGATTTGCTGATTTAGTGGGCTCTTATTGCCAAAATTTGCATTTTCTTCCATGTCACTGGTATATCCAGGCACTACGTGACTTGTCTCAATGGAAGATGGTAGGACAAGAGGAAATGTCTTCAAGTTGCACCAGGGGAGGTTCAGATTGGATATCAGGAAAAAATTTTACACAGAAAGGGTTATTAAGCATTGGGATGAGCTGCCCAGGGAAGTGGTTGAGGCACCATCCCTGAAGGTATTTAAAAGACAGGTTGACATAGTGCTTAGTGATGTGGTTTAGTGATGGGTCATCGTTTGCTGGGTTTTTTTGTCACAGTTAGGTGGATGGCTGGACTAGATGATCTCAAAGGTCCTTTCTAACCTAGACAATTCTTTGATTCTAAGATTAATCAGTAAAACCGAATACTCTCTCTAAAGTATTACAGTATAGATACTGCTGCGTGTGGTACTATGTTCAGAATGCTTTTCTGCTTATGCTTAAATGTGCCACATGTGTGCTGAATACCTCAGTTATACGGTCTTTTTGTGATTCTTGCTGCCAACAAGAGTCACTGAAGGATCAGGATAAAGCCTAAGAAGATTTTTTAAAAGGTTTTCTGTGGGATCAGTTCCCCAGTATAACCCAATTAAGGGCAGGCAGAAACAAATCTCAGTAATTTTGAAACATCGTAGAGAGTCATTTTGACAGGACAGAAATTGCTATTTGGTTCTGGTATAATGCATCCTTTGAAAAAATCAATTAGAAAACGTGCAGCAATGTCATAATTTAAAATTCTGTACCATTAATACAGTTGAGGTTCTCTGAGACATCCAACAACAATCCCTCTTTCCCCCCCCACCTTCTGCCCCCAGAACACATGTCCCACAGCAAGACCCACTTCAAGAACACAGGTTACCCTTGTTATCTGACAGGAGAGTCACTGTAGAGGGATTGCCACCCTCTGTGCAAGGACCCAAGAGAGCCCTTTGAGAGGAAGGGTAGCAGTGCATGACCGAGGTGGGAGCACCACCAGGAAACAGAAAGAGAGCAATTGCTGAAGCTAATTGGAAAGCAGGTGCTTCCAGACAATCTGTAAGGGTTCAAGGATGCTGGTATCCAAGCCACCATGAATCTTGCACACAGATTTCCACCTCCACGTCCTTCTTGTTTTGTTTTGTTTTGGTTTTTTTTTTCTGTGGAATGGGGTGATCCACCCTTAGGCAAGCATTTCACTGCCAGAAATATTTCAAGGAGTTGTTCTTCTCCGAGTGCATATCCCACCCTCTCTAATTATGTGTAATATTTCACTGAAAGCTTTCTCAAAAGGTAGACATGTGGCATAAGATATATTACGTCAACAGCCAGAAATACAGAATACACTTAAACTGTTCATTGTCATTCTGGGCAACCCAATTTAAGCATCCCAAGTAAACGCTGCAATCAAAAGAACAAAAGCTGTAAAATGATTCAATGAATTTATAGTCCATGTAACCAGTGAATGACAAATGTTCCTGTCTCGAACAAAAAGTTAAAATGTCTTTGTTCATGTGAGGGGTGGGTCTGAAGAAACCTTGACCACCAACATTTCGCTCTAATGTTTCCTCTATGTAAGTGGATATTGAAACATTTAACAAATACTAATTGCAGTGTATAGCCCTGCATCAGGTGACTGTATTGAAAGGTGAGTGTGAATGCATTGATATTCTTAACCTAACCCTGAAATGAGCCAGTTTGAAAACAAAGCCCAGGAAGCTCTTAGCAGTTCAAGCCACTGCTGCACACCAGTTTATGGGAGGAGACAAATACATCAATCCTAATTTAATGGGAGAATTTTCAGGTAGACGGTAATTGAGTTGGAATTTGTCCAAAGCCTTGAGGTTAAAGAACCTGCTCTTATGAAATATATTGGAGGATCTTTAATGACTGCAAACAATTGAGATCACAGTTTCATCTCTTCTGCAAGGGATAGCAGAAAATTCTCATTTCCCTCCAGAAATACTATGCTGCCTGTAATCAGGCTGGGACATTGAAAAAAAATATGCCACCTTCTGAAACACCAGAACTGTTTTCTGATCAACAAAGAGTTCTCAATGCGTTGACCTGTAGGAGGAGTAGCTGGCTCATGTATTTTAATAATAACCCTCACATCAATACTGAGAAATAGCCACTAAGCAAGTACAGAAATCCCTAAGTAAATTGAGTTGAATTACATTGAATTCAACTAAGTTGGTGGGTTTTTTCCCTTTTCCCTTTTTTTTTTTGGATGTCACACATTCTTTTTGTCTCAAAAATCTTGCTGGTTTACACAATAATTTCAGATATCCTGGTCAAGAGGAAGGTCTCCAGACTTGCTGCTCTCCATAGATAGATATTTCCATATTTGTCAGTTCTTTTGGATTTCTTTCATGTATTTATTTCTAAATATAGCTAATGATTGGGAAAAAGAAGTATGACTGGAAGAGTCCTTGGCAGCATAAAAATGAGGGCAAATTGATGCTTTACAGATACTGGAATTGTTTTCCATTGAATCTCTCTGGGTGAAAAGAATTGTGTCAGCCTGCTTAACCCCAAAATGTAAGTTACTGTATGGACAGAGGGATTACATTCTATTATTTTAAACTACCTTTAGTGCATGATACTTTATCAGCTGAAATAGAAGTCCCTTTAAAAGCAACAGCCTCTAAAATGCATATGAAGATATTTACTTCAGAAATTAAAAAAAATATGCAATTGAGACTTTATATGAGTGCTTAAATCATTCAAGATGGAATTTGAAACACTGATGCATTACGCTGCCTTGCACTAGGACGGCTCCAGAGCAAAAACCAGAGGTAACTAGCTTGGTTACTTTCACTGATGAGAAAAGAGCAAATAATTTAGATTTTGGAACATTACCTGTTAAAGCTAAATTCTTGCAAAACCAGCAGAGATGACGGTTTGTTTGTTCCTTCTTTAACTGTGACTTTACATTTTGTCTTAACCTCATCATGGGTGTGTGGTTCCCAGCACACAGACACAGAAGGGCCTGACACACCAGGTATTACTATGTACTCTGGAATTATTTAAAGCCTTAATATTTACACCTGTGTATGGAATTGCTAAAGTGGTACCAGGTGAATCAGACTCAGGCTACCTGGTACCCTGCCACAGGGTGGCCCTGAGAGTGAACTCCAATTCTAAAACTCTGCGTTCAAGTTTATATATTTAACTTTGGGCCCTTTCTAAAGTGATTACTTCCTTTTTACAAGTACACTTGGAAACATAATACGTGTTCCATATTACCTGGATCAGAGCTTGTGAGGCAAAATTAAATACATTGAAAAACATACAGAGTATGTAAACTGAATAAGAAACTGCCTGAGATTCCCTGCATTTCCCTAATGCTTTCCTCTCCAGCCTCTGTACTTAGAAAATAATAGAGAACAAAACCTGGGAGAGTGGATAATTCCTTCAAGATGGCATGGACTTGGAATACAAATAAATAATATACTTGCTTTTGTATTTGATTTTTGGTTTGGATTATTCAAGAAATTTATCCTTCTCTCTTGGAATAATTTTGCTTTGGAATAATTTCAGACAACAAACACAGCCTACAGTTTAACTTACTGTGACCCACTCTGGCTCCCAGAATAATTTCTCCTACCAATTTGTTTCTTGATCGTTGGTTATGCTCTGCTGTGTTTTAACTCCTTTTGCGCTCCTCAGATGTGGAATTGCTGCCGAGATATTTTTCTTGAGGACCTCTTATTTCTGATTTACTGTGTTTCTCTCAGTAAAGAAATTGCTCTTATTGCTGTAAAGTAGTAGGAAGCTGCTAATGCTTTTTGAGAGCAGAACCACACACAGGAGGCTCATATAATTTACTTTGTAATTGAATGGTACATTTCTCAGTATCCGCATTTTTAGCTGTTGGGATTTCTTTTTTGAGATGATATATCCTTCAGAGGTTGCGATGTACTCCTATTAAAGACAACTGGGATGTATTTCCCTAGCTCATCATAATAACTTGCCTGAGCAGACTATCACCAGCAAATCACCCTTCCACCTCTGCGTAATCCTCTGGTGACCTTGCGCAAATTTATCCCGGGCTGTAACAGAAACTTGGCACCTCGCTCCTGGATGTTCTCGAGCTGGGCTGGTGCCTCTCGAGCTTGTTTTTGTCTTTGGACTGATTGGATCTTTCTTCTCGGGGCCAGGATCTGCCAGCTTTATTCAGGCTGAGTAGTCCCACTGCACTCAGTGAAACTATTCATGGAATGAGGTGAGCTTGAGGAACTGTTCAATGGGAGCTGGGCTGGCACTGTCTGGCCCTTGGTAGCGGGGAAAGTCTGTCCCTCCTTTGGTGAAAAGCAGAGAGCATGTGTAACAGAGAGGGAGTGCAAACAGGAATGCATCAGGCAGAAGTAGACATGAGAAGGAAATGGATCTTTAATTCATTATCAGGGAAAAGCAGCTAAGATGGAGCTAAAAAATACTTCAGAGATTTAACACGAGATCTAAATTTTATTTTAGAGTTCATATTGCAATTTCATTACAATGACAAAAATGAATCAAGTGAATAATTGAACGGAAGCTGATCATTGTTCAGTTTCTCTTGGTTTGATAGATGAACTGATACTGAAGTTTAAAATCTCTCTCCTTTCAGCAAAGATAAAAAAAGGTCACCATTCATCTCTAGAACGCGTGCTTGAGAAGGACTGGGTATAGACTTCTTTGCTATTGCTGCTGGAGATTAAGGTGAAAGCAGATCTGGGCACTGGAGTGAGTACCAATATACAGTACACAATGTGAAAATATAAAGGAATACACAAGTTTTTCCCCGTGTCTTCCTCTTCCTGTTTTTTTAAATTTGGGGAATAGTGTATTCCATTGAAATCATGAGTATTGCTGCACAGGTTTGTTTAAATGGAGGCAATTGCCTGTCCCCAGCCATTACTCACACCAGTTAGAAAACTCCATAGGACTTAGCTTGGGCATCTTCCCAATCGCCGGAGCTTAGACGTAGTCCAGCACATACCATGTGGATAAACAAGAGAGTTGACACAGCTGTGCAGTAGCTGAAGGGAGGTTTTGGAGCAGGCAAGCAGGAATGGCTTTGGGTAATCACCACTGCACCTGATCATGCTCTTAAAATGCTGTCCCTTCCATACACCAACACTCTCTTCCTTTCTGGACGTTAGATGCTACACAGGTCTGTGACAGAGGAAAGTAAATCCTCTTCCTCAGCACTGGGCCCAGCACTTGGTTATCTGCACTCCTTTTACCTGAAGCTGAGGGGCTAATTTCCTGCTGGGTTGCTCCAGCCTGAACACACCCCTGGTTTCCCCTTCTCCAGACCCTTCTCTGCTCCTTCTGCCAGGAGCATGCCCAGGAGACACCGCCAGGGGATGTGGTCCTTCTCGGTCCCTGGGAAAGGCATTCACACTGGACTGCCCTATCCTTATAAATAGTCCCTAATCATGGCAGTAAAAATACTCCTGAAAAATGCAGTGCCAAGAGCAACTTCCAGTGCTAGAGGAAGAACCACTTGTGTGGATTGCAGAGCTGAGAGTCCCAGCCTTGACAAGGGCACACACCTCCAAACAGTGGTCTAAATGAAAGTAAGTTCTCAGAATAACTTCAACGGATTTGTGCTACTGTTCAAATAATCACTTCCTGTAGCACCAGCTAAATGATTGAATGCAGATCTTAGCGGATCTTATTGGTCCGAGGACAGAAGGAATCTAGATCTCTGCTTTTTGCAGTGACAAATTGTGCAGAGGAATGCTTTTCTTATAAATGTCTGTGATCTGCTTTTATTAATTCTCTTATTACCCAGCTGCTTTTGTCACCTCAATATTGTCTGTACAAAATTTCTTTTTTTTTTTCTCATGGGAAAAATAGAAGTATTTCATGTTATTTTTCCTGGATCTGAAGAGATGACATTTTCCTTAGCTACTAAATCAACAGGTTGGATTTAAAATTAAAACTGAACTTAAAATGTTTTATTTAAAAAAAAAATAGTCTTTTTTGGTCTGCATTGTAAATTGGAAGACTTTTAAATTTTGATAACATTGATCATTTTCTGTTTGCTTGCTTTTATAGATCATAAACGTTGAGGCCTGAAAAGAGAGACACAGGCAAGGAGACTGAGAAATGAATGGACAAAGTCATGTTAATAAGAGTCTATCTGAATGCTATAAGTCTCACAAAAAATAATATTCAAGTACGAAATTCTGCATCAAAATATGATATTTCCTCTTAGCACTGTAGTTTGTAATGCTATCCTAGAAAGCCTGTCTTTGGGGAGATGTCACCAGAGCACAGAGGGGAGTGACTAATCCATTCCTGCCAAAAGTGTCTCCTGCTAATTACAGGTAATTTGTGCTGCCTGGTAGCCTTGTGCCCCACTGAGCTGCGTTGTGCATAAAAAATGGATACTCGACAGCACTAGTATCATAATTTTATAACCTTTCCATTATTTAGATCTTTTCCTAATGTACTTTATGTGCATTGCAAACATTTATTATAGACAGAAAACATTTGAAGTTACATTTTTAAATTATCACCCGGTGTCCCAGGGAAAGGTAGGCTTTCTCCTATCCCCACCCAGCATCACCCCCAAAGATGTGCTGTTGCAGCTGGGGGGCCTTTATCCTGTAATTAATCTTGTTCTTTCTACTCTTTACAAAACAGATGAGAGTGATTCTCATTATCTCTCCCTAGGTAGGGTGCTTCCTACCAGAGCCTCCACCCTGGTAGAGGGTGGGTGCCATTTCACCTTTTTCAGGTTCATTCTTTGCAGAGCAGGAGGTGAAGTAGTGCCAGTGCCAGGCTGGGATGCAATCCTGGCTGGCCTCATGTGGCTCCGGCTGCTCTGGCCAATTCAGGGGGGGCTTCTGGAAAACAGGAGAAGCTAAGCGCCGCAAGAAGCTAAGAACAGGTATAGGCAAAGTGATTACAGTGATTTTTGACTTGTGGATAACACCATGTGCTAGCATAATGAATATATTCCTAGCGATTTCTTCTTCTTTATGAAGTCCATAGATGACATGATGAAAAAGCTGGGCAGTAACAAGACTCTGCTACGCTTTTGCCTTTGCTACCTTTTGCCACTCTTTTTCCTGTTTCTCCCCTCCTTGTCTTGGTGTTCATCCCTCTCCAGCTCCTTTCCTGTAGCAGCCGCTGCTTCCCAGCTGATCCCTCCTTCTTGTCACTAAAACAACCAGCCGTGCAATTACCAATATTAAAATTCACCCATTAACACAGCAGTGAGGTGGGGTCAGAGGAGCTCCTACCTCCCAGCCTGCTGCGCCACGCTGCCAGCAGATTCGGGAAGGCGACACCACAATGGTTTATCCTTGTTTTCTTCCCAACCCTGACAGCTGGTTTTAACTGGTTGAGCGATGGCTGCAGTTCAGCCCAATTCATATGCCTCAGACAGTCTATATAAACATGTTTCCTACTTAGAGGTGCTACTGGAAGAAGTGTCTGTTGGGCACTTAGTGAATTACAGGCTTAAAAAACTACCTGGCAACCCTTGAGACCTTGAACCAGACGCAAAACTTCCACTAAGGCAGCCTGTAGCGTCTTAAGTAGGTACTTGGCTGCCAATCAGTTTTAGGCACGCTGTAAAGGGACTTTCTAAAAAAAAAAAACCCTGACTCTGGACCAGCATCCCCGTTTGTTTCATCTCGATTTGGAGTGGTTAAATAGGAATTTGCAAAGGAAATGAATAAGGGGACCAGCTTCTTTCATTTAAAGGTCTTGTCTAAGTAGAACCAAGCAACAAAGGAATTCAGTGTAAGGTTTGCAATTTTTGTTGCTCTTGTCTAACCAGATTTACATCGTCAAAAACAAAACAAACAAACAAATCCGCCAAACCAACATGAGAGAGTATGAGCATTTTTGAACGTGTGTATTACAAGTGATACAGAATATGCATTTATGATTCAAAATTTTAAACAGCTGAGAAATAAATATGCAAAGTAGATTGTTCTGTTTGCAGATGGTAATCCCGCCACACTGATTTTGCTCAGCTGTCTGATTTTTCAGTGTCTGCATTCCCAGTTCCTAGGGTTCCTGATTAAGAAATAAAATATGAGTCACGGTGCATGGTTACCTTCTGCACATCTGAAAGGGTAACTCGGCGACTGAAAACAGATTATGAGAGGCTGATCCTGCCTTGCTGAATCCAACGCAATGTCAGGGGATTGAGAAAATTCCCTGCTCTGCCCCTCATTTTTACAACTGTAGGATAAATGTTCCTGCCAGCTCCTGTAGGTCAGTTTGTAGTAGATGTGTTCCCCAGCCCGGTTTTCCCTGCGGGTCTCTGGGGGCAGGGATGGCCAGCAGGCAGCACAGCAAGGTGAGGCACATCCCTTTCCCTCCCTCTCCTGGGGATGAGTCAGTCGGTTATTAAAAATTTCCAGCTTCCAGCTAAAAATGGTATCAGAAGTGGTGCCCTGGAGGGAAGAGGGGGAGAAGTGAGAAATGGGTTCTGTTCCTGTCTCCGCTTACACACACACACACACACACACACGTACACACAAGCGCAGAGCTGATGTGCAGCCCGTCTGGGAAAAGTTTATTTTGCAATAAGAGGGGTTAGTATTCTGCTACAGGCTTTTGCAAAGACTGGATCCAATTTTCGGAGCCTGTTGCCAATATTTGTGAGTCATTTCCTTGGAATCCTACCTTTGGTGTTTATTTCCCTTAGAAGGAAACTTGTAAAAGAATAATAATAGCTCTCATTCTTCGTGGAAAGTAGCACACAGCAAAGTGGGAGACAACTCGCTCTTTGTTCCAAAACACTTTTTTGTTTGTTTTGTTTACTTTCTTCAGCAGACAAAAAGTGAAGAAGGCAACATAATTAACCCCATAAACCATCTAATTTATGGTGCCAGTGACATGCCTGTGCTGCTGCACCGGAGTGAAAGTTAAGTGGGGAAGCGGTTTTAATTGGTACCTCTCATACAGATGAAGTGAGAACTGCCTTGCGCTTTGGGAAGTCTCCTTTGCTTTCTCAGCCCTGCCCAGCTGCTGAAGCCCCGTCTTCTCTCTGACCCCAGTCCCAGTAACAACATCTAGCACCTATTCCGTGTCAAAACCCATTGCAAAGGTTAACTAATCACAAATACTGTCAGTTGGAGTTTGCAGCAACAGGAGCTCCTTTTACCCGCAGGATACTGAAGTGTTTTGCAAACCAAACTCCTACTGAGCTGAGTAGATCCTGGATGGAGCTGTGTGTGTCTTGCTGGGCCACGCAGCCACCAGCAGGGTGGAGGCAGAGAGCATATGAGACATTTTGGCTAAGAACACTGGAAAAAAATATTTATGCTTTCTGATATAAATACCATGGGGCTTTATTGTTCTCTTAGAGCAGGCAGGCAAAGCAGCCATCAGGAGCTGGCTGCCGTAAACTTGATGTCACCTTTTCTCATAGCTGCCAGAGCACTGTGGCAAAAAAAAACCCAAAACCCTACATTGCAAATTGGCTTGTATTTTCATATATTTGCAAAAATTCTAGCACAAACTGTAACTGCTCAAACCATCACTTAAGAGTTCATTGCATACAGGCTACCAAGAGTTCTTATAAATGACATTTCCCTACAAAGAAATGAAAGAGGAAACGTCTTGTCTGCCAGTCTAGAAACCTCCTCTAGTTCTGCCTCACTGGAGAAAGCACAACTGCTAAGAATTAAGAAGAACATTTTCTTTTCTCTTTTTTCTTTTTTTTTTTTTTACTCTGAAAAAATGCTTGCTAAGAAAATCAGGGGACTGACAAACTGGGACAGAGTAACTCTGAAAAGTCTTTCTGGGAAGAATTAACTGCAAAGTACAAAAAGAAACAAAATTAGCATGTGGGAATTAGGAAAGTTAGAGAAATATTTGGTTGGAATTCTGTCTTGAGAAAGACATACTCGAGTATCAGGAGTTGTATAATCTGAATTAGGGCAGAAGTTAAGTGAAGATACCTTTGAAACACTTTCATGGAAAGGCTGTATCTTGACACAGAAATCAAGCTTGATTTCAAATGAATTCCTCTTCCACCAAACAGTAAGTCCAACTCTAGAAAAAGAAGGGGGGAAAAAAAAAGCAAAAATGAAAAACCAGTGTGTTCCTTGAAATTCCCTGAAGCGAGGGCCAAGAAATACAGGGAAAAACACTAGACTTGGCAGGTCTATAGTTTGTCTATACCTCCGAAGGATGAAGAGCTGAATTGACCTCATTGGCACACAGACCTGTTGTTCTACCAGTCTAGTTATTTCAGCCAGCCTTAACCCTTCACGTCACCCTTGTTTCATGCTTGTGTTAGATGGCGTTATACATGTTTCTGATACAAGGTGCAGCTGAAGGAAGAGAAAATGATTGTTGCCTGGGGCCTGCACTACCTCGCTGCTACCTTTCCCCATCCCCTCTTCCCTCTGCCTTCTCCCTGCTACCTCTGGCTTATGCCTCAGCATCTCCCTCACCACAGATCAGGGACCACCCTGCGCTGGTGCAAGTGAGATACTGCTGTTCTTCTCACCTATTTTGTATCAACACAGAAGGAAGATCTCTCTCTCTCTCTTTCTCTGCTCCCAACCCATAGGATCTCTTGGAAGTCCAATTTTCAGATTAAATCCAGCGTGGCCAATGCCAAATGCTTTCCCACTCCTTGCAGCTGCTTTCCTTGCCTCCAGAGCCCTGAGCGCAGGGGTCATCTTTGACCTCTTGCTTTCATTTACTGTGATTGGGCTACCCCAATGAGCTGCAATTCAGTTTCCACTGCTTCACTCATAATGTAACTGTAACTTCATGTATATCTACCCAGACAATAAGCATTTTAATCAAGGCCCTCGTTATCTCCCATCTCCATTTGTAACTTCCTCCTCCTTGAACTTGTGACATATCAGCCAGTTTGATCTATTTAAACACAAGCTTCCAACATCCTCTTCCCTGTCCACTGCTGCGGTCAGAGTCAATCCACCCCCTGCCTTTCCTCCTTACTTGCCTGCATCTAGTCTTTATTTTCATGTGTTTGGTTGTCACAGCTCCACCTTAGCTGCCATCACTCCACCATTGTCTCCACTGTACAGCTCTGCTCCCTTTGCCAGTGATGCTGATGCCCTCATGCATTTATCTGCTCCTCCCAAGGGAGCCTTTATGCCCTCTTCCATGATCCTCTTGCCCACAGGATGCCCTGCCTCCCTCCGCTAAGCTGGCGATACCGAACTTTGTGGTGGCAGCCATAAAGGGTAGATAGTTTACAACAAGGTCAGCCTAGAATTGTTTGCATGTGATATAGATGTTGAGTTTTGTTGTCCTTAATGTATGCACACCAGTCTGGGTATGTGATTGTGCTTTTCCCCTTCCTCTCTCTGGCTGTCACTTGCTTTGGCAGCGCGTGGGTCTGTGCAGCCTGCCTACGGTGCTCGTGCAGTGGGGTCGCTGATTGCTTCTGCACTGTAAATTGGCTGCAATGCCAGAAAGGTAACAGCTACCCAAACAAGGGTGGCAATTTTGTTTCCTAAACACTGCAATCCAGATGTTAACAATGGTATAAGTACAGTTAAGGCACGCTATTCTCTCCTCAAGTCATGTTGATGTGCAATGGAAACGCTCCAGAAGAGACGATAAAGACTGAAAGCGCTGCAGTACCTGGGTACAAACCCAGGAGTTAAGAAAGGAATAGCTATCTTAAGTCTATTCCCTTGTCTTGGTGAGACCTGCAGCATTATTGTCACAGGCATTTTATATTTAAGTTCAGATTTTTAGAGGCATTCTGGAACTGTATAAAGAGTGCTTTTCACTGACATCGCATCAGGCTTGTTATAATGTGAATGGCATCATTACAGTTCTCTCATTAACATCATAATGGCTCTGGAGGACTAGTGAGTGAAAACCCCAGCAAATGGAGTAGCGTAGCAATGTATAGTAGTCTTGCTGTGTAAAACTGCATACGGAAAAAGTTTGACACTTTAACCTTCAGGCTGCTGTAGATGCCTTAGGGTGTCCTCACGCTACATGCATTTGGCTGACAAAATGGAAAAATTGTGGTAGCCTAAGGATGGAGGGCTGGGTTCAATAAAAAACTGTGCCTGGCTTCCATGCCACTGAAGCCCACACAAGGCTCCCAAATGGATTTTTCAAAATTGAATCCAGCCCCAAGTGTCAACCTTTTGCTGTAATTTTGTATAATAAATGTATTGTATACTCAAATGTACATCTTTCACCCTTTATTTCCAGTGGCATTAATGGAAATGTAACAATGCATATGCTGTTCTGCAAAGTCTCATCGAAACGAACCGGATTTTGGATTAAATCCCTCCATTGCATACGATAATGTAATATAAATGGGTTGGGCTTACAGCTGGAGGACGATGAGATCTGGTTCTATTTCTGGCTCTGACACTGATTTGCTGCGTGACTTCTGGCAAGATACTCAGGAGTGGATTTTGCCACCCTTAACAGGGAAAAACAGTAAGTTGGCTCTTCAGGAGCAATGCCAGAGGTCCTGTTTATGGAGCTAGGTTCAGCAGTGCTTCTTCAGTAAATACCACCTCGTACTTCAGGCTTTCTTTCTTGCCATGTCCAACTCTACCTTCAGGGAGGCTGACTTTTCCCACGTGCTGGGTACTCACAGCTCCCTTCCCTTTGCAGCAGCTGGAAATCAGTGCTTCTGAAAATCAAATGGGGACAAACAGTGTGTCCAGAGTCACAAGCCCTTCTCAAAGCCTGGTTCTCAGCTTCTGTCTGCTGACAAAACTGCTGCTTTGCTACAAAATGAGGCTTATTTTGTAGCTAGTGCCACCCATACAGCTTTGTTATGCATGCTGAGACCCACAAGCTTGGTTTGGGGCTTTGGTTTTCTGATTGCTGTCTTTTTTATCCGAGGGAAGCTCTATTATTTATGCCTTGTTTTTATACAGTTTGGAAACATGGAGAATGCACGTGAACAGTAGCTGTTTATGGAAGTTAACTGGCCTGCCTCTATTAATTTTGCATGTTGTAAATAGCAGAAGCAGTTCATTTACTTTACCGGCTGTCCAGAGAACTCGGGTTTTTCAAGATAAATCAGCAGCATTGAGCAGAAGGCATCCCGACACTTCCTTCCTTTCTTCCTTCCTGTGTGTTTCT
Organism: Nycticryphes semicollaris; assembly: GCA_013400055.1. NCBI lineage: Eukaryota > Metazoa > Chordata > Aves > Charadriiformes > Rostratulidae > Nycticryphes > Nycticryphes semicollaris. The sequence goes on from VXBJ01004057.1 coordinate 169,112, forward strand.
GCTTAAGCACAGAAAGACCTATTTGGGATGAAATATGTAAAAAGGAAAAAAAAAAAAAAAGAAAAAAAAAGAAAAAAAACCCCAGTTGAAATCTTCGTTTCTCATAAAAAAAATCCACAAAGAGATGCTGAATTCATTACATGGAAAGAAATCCTGACTTTTCCAAAGCAGCAGCAAGTTTCTTCCAACCCTTATTCTCTAAGGACAAACACTGAGTGTTGACATCATGCCAAAATGAGAAGATTGATGTCTCCCTGTGAGTGATTCCTCAGTGCAGATTAATGAGAAGAGTCCGTGGGTGCTTTCTAATGATGGCGTAATCTTTTCAGCCACAAAATATACGACTTTTTAGCTGGTTCTTGGGCCACTTTTTGGCCCTGCCCTGGCAGACTGACCCACTTGTTTTGACCAGTCTTTCCATGTGTCGGTACTCGGCTGGTAACAAGAGCTGTGGAGAACAAATAATATCCACTGGGTGTGTCAGAGGGAGCTTGCAATGGGCCAGTCTAGTGGCTTGCCACTCCCTGTGTCATTGTTTCTTTGCCCAGGAAAAGCAAGATGGCACTAATGGGCTACTGCAAGAAGATGATTGAGGGCCATATGCAAGCACGTGACCAGTAAACCGATTGTGAGGAAGGGGTTTAGGCACCCTTCAGTATGATCGCAGCGAGGTCTGGTGGCCTTCACCAGGGCCAACAAGGATGTAGTAGGGCTCGGGCATTTCCCCTTTGCCTCCCATTTTCTGTCCCGTTGAGGAGCAGCGGGCAGACCGAACGCCTGCACCCACGGAACACAGAGTTCGCGCTTGCTGGAAGCCCATTTCTTAATAAAGTAGCAGCCTTGTGCATTCTTCCAGGATTTAAGAAAACAACTGGCAGATGTGAATGATTTATTTTTCCTCCCTCTTCTGCTGCGGTTTATTTTTTCCTCTTGTTAGCGAGCGCTCAGCCGCTAACACAAACAATTGCCGAAATTCCACCTGCCCACCTGCGGCCCCTCCTTCTCGCCGCTTGCTCGGGCCTTCGTCTTCCTCCGGGAGGGCTGCACCGAGGGGAAACTACATCCCGCTTTCTTAGAGAGAGGAGGAGGAGGAGGAGGAGGAAGAAGAAGGAGAGGGAGGGGCCGGGCCGTGTCTGGGCGCATTGTTCCGCGCTCCTCTGCCAAGAAGTAGGTGACTATGAACTCATCCCTTGCCCCTCGCAGAAAGTTTGCTCCTTCCCCTCCCTTTTCCTCCCCCCCCCTCCCGCCTGCTGTCGCGGCAGGAGGCAGCTCGCAGCCTGGCGCTGGCCCTGGAGTCCCCGCTCCTGCTTAATATTCCGCCTGCTCCGCCGATGTTGTGCTTGGCTCCGGTGGGACTGCAACTCACGGCTTGAAACCGGAGCCAATTTTCTGTCTTAGTCTCGCAGTGTTTTGACTGGAGGCAGATCCAGTTCAGCCCGATCGGGGCTAGTGGAAACAACTACCTAAGTCTCTGCTGTCTTGTTTCGTTCGGGAGGGAAGAAAGAAGAAAGGAACGCGATCCCCGACTGCCGGGCGCGCTCTCTCTCGCACACACGCACACCCCACGCCACACACACACACACACACGCACGCACACCGGCTCCCACACCCGCCGGTGCCGGGCGCACCGTGCCAACGCCGCCGGGAGAAAATGGGAAGCGAGTGAGCGGATCCGTGCCGGTGTGTGAGCGGGGACGGGGAGGGGGACGGTCTCGGGCTGTGAGCGGGGACGGACGTGGCGGCGGCGGGAGAGGGCGCGGGGTCGGGGCGGTGGCGGGGACGGGGGGCGGCGCGGGGGACGGACGCGCACNACCCGCCGCAGGTAGGCACCGCACCGGTCCCCGCGGCGGCGGGACGGAGGTTGGTTTCTCCGCGGAGGGGGGCTCCGCCGGCTTGCCTGGTGGGCAAGCGGGAGGGGTCGCCCACGGGCGAGCATGGCGCGGCCGCAGGTGCGCGGGGTTGGCTTCTCCCGGCTTCTCCCCGGGGGACGGTGGGGAAGGCGGCCCCCGGCGGGGAGGGAAAGTTTTCCCCGAGGCGAGTGTCCCAAGGGCGGCGGCGGGTCCGTCAGCCCTCGGCTGGGCGAGCCCGGCGAGCGATGCCTTAGTCAGGTGAGGGTTTGTTTCGGATCGCTGTGAATAGATCTGTGAAAATATGCGGTGGAGTTCTCCTGTAGCGCGAAGGGGAAATGAAAAGTATTTTGTTTGGAGAACCTCCGGCAAACCGCATGTCATTTGTCATATCTGATTTATTATCCGCAGGATCACATTACAGGGGAATTTCAAATCCTGTAACAACATCCAAGATCGCATACTTTAAAAGGAAATATGTGGAAGAAGAGGATTTTCATCCGCCGCTCAGCAGCTGTACACATAAAGTATGTTTTCTAATAGTCATTATTTTTACTCTGAGTTTCAGATGCTTAGTAACACTCGATTGACCCATTTCCAGAAGGCTGAAATACTCTGCTGAAATTAGGGGAATGATCCAGCTGTTTGCTCAGAAACAAATAGTTGTTGCTTGTTCACATTTATTGTTTTATTGTCATCAAATTGCTTAAGAAGCAAAGGCATTTCTTCATTTATAACAACTGTAAATGGAAATGCTGAGAATAACTTTTTCTTTTCCCCAAATTATTTTCTTCTTAAGTAGTTTATATCACGCTTACAGAAACAGCTCCATAACGGTGTTTGAACATCAGAAATGAAGAACATAAATAAAATGGGCCCATGATTCCCCACTTCATTCAAAACTTTTTCCGTGGGAGAAAATAGTGATAGGTTCCATGTACCCTATAACAGGTTACAGATCCTCTGGAAAAACAGAATGATTTGGAAATCAAGTGTAAGCTCCTTCAGTATTTAATCCTGTTTATTAAAAAGCTAATAACTCCAAAAGAACAGATTAGTAAATGAAAGAATATTTTTATTTTTTTTTAAATGAAAGCTGTCAAGGGAGGGATTAAAGCAAATATTTATCAGGCCAGTGAACACAGAAATTGAAATAAAACTTTTTTTGTTTTGTTTTGGTTTTTTTTTTTTTTTAATGAGAGATTTTGTGCTTTTGTTCATTAAGGACTGGGTCCTGTAGGGAAATCAGTGTCCGGAGTGATGTGCTTAAAGATAGCTCGTGTCATGAGACATCATTCTTACCTTTCTGGATTGTACCCAGCCCGTGGCAGTCCAATGCTACCCATGTACTATTGGCGATAGAGAGGACACAATATAATCTGATTAAAGCACAGTTTTATGGGAGACAGAAAACCCATACAGTACCACAAAAAAACTCAGAGACTGAAAGCTAAAACAGATCAAGATGCAGAGCAAGTTTCTACATTATCTTTACCTGCATCTCAGAGGCAGCCTTCTGAGATGGGAGGAGAACCAAGTACCTTGCCTCTCCCAGGGACACTGGGCAGGGGGGGTTGCCCAGTAAGACCCTGTTTCCCCGGAGGGATTCTTGTAGAGGAGAAACAAGCAGTAACACTGAGCTCGTTTCCCAAGGATCTTAAAGTAGTAGAATGAATTTTTAGCTACAAGTAGTGTTGGCTTGAAGTAAGCACCTGACTGGGAATGTGAAATACTGTCTCGCCATTAATTGCAGAAGGTGTCCGGTCTGCTGCCAGAACAACAAATAAATAGCACCAAGGGTGTTGAAAAATGTGCTCTGGTTAGTGAGTGTGTCTCCCACATGTCACATCACCCTCTGATTTCAGTCAGTTTTTTTCTTGGCTAGATTGTTGGATTTCTGCATCAGTGATTATTTTACTCACAAAGAGGAGGGATAGTTACTTAGCCCTTTCTAACAGCATAAAACCTAGCTGTAGAGGTATTGGTAAGATAAACCTGTCCTAGACAGCATTTTGTGCTCTTGTAGAGGTGTGTCATGTGAGAAACCCTGGGTCACCAGTTTCTTCTGTTCTGCACTAATGCATTTTGTAGTTTGCAGCACTGAGCTCTGGGGGAGGGAGGATGCCCGCCCAGTTTCTCTGAATTCCTTATACATTTTTATACCTCTGCTGCCCATAAAGATTGGGGTTATGTTCTGAGAGTCCTTGTCCTCTAAAGGGTATGATGATAGGGCCCAGAGCCCCTCTCCAGGGCCTCCACTTGCCAAATGTTGGCAAACATTTGTAGTGGAATGCCTTCGACAACTTGCTCCTACTGGTGGCCCTCCAGGATGATCATGGTTCAAGGCTTACTGGTTTGCTCCAGGCTTTTCTGGCTTCACTGACTATTGCTGCGGCAGGTATAAAGGACGCAAATTAACCTATAGGCTTAATATAATTTTAAATGAGTCATTTAGTATAGAAAATTACTCTCTAACAAAGAAGAGCTTCAGCTGTGAACTCGCATGAAAACACGGCCAATTTTTGTTTTTACGAGGCACTGTGCTGCTTCTAAGCCCTGCAGACAGGACCAGGCTGTGGAAAGAGCTAGAGGGCTGAGGAGAACTGAATGGATGTGAAAAGCAGCTGTGCTTTATGCTCTTTCAGTCCTCATAGCTACGACTTCCACTCTGCAAAAATGCTGTAACCGTGTGGGAAAGGGAAGAATGATCAAGCCACAGATGGGGGGGATTTAGAGCAGTCTCTCTTTGTGCTGTGCTGTTCCCCTCCTACGCAAACCAAATTCTTACTAAAAATGAAAATTAGTTAATAGTGCTTACAGTAGCATGCGTTGCCCCTCTCTTATTTTGATTCCCAGGGTAGCGATTACAGCGCAGAATTCAGGGCCTCCCGGGGGCAGTAACCTGCTCATAGTGCCAGTGCTGAGAAAGGGAGTCCTAGAAAGGACCATGGAAGGGAGAACAAATCTGTGGGCACCGAGCCAGCATTTCTGCAAATCCCTATCCTCTCTCCATTTCCTGACCTTGTCTCTGCCTATCTGCGTTCCCACCGGTCCCGTAGAGCGCAGGGTGTAGTACGCAGGCCAACAGCTGTGCTCCAGATGCTGTGATGCTTTGAGATGGGTTTCTCCCTCCCTCCCTGCACTTTTGTACACAAGAGCAGTATAAGGGAGCTTGGCAAATGGAGGCCTCCTCGCTGGAGGGCCTCTTCCACTGGCAGTGGATGAAATGCTCCGACACTTGCTGCGATGGCTGCTGGCTGCGTCTTGCAGACCTTGAGGCTGCAGGAGGGGGATCTTTGCTTGGGTTCAGAGCTTTGTAGAAGCCCCACAGGGGATGAAATTGGGTCCGTTTACATCAAAAAGCCCCCAGCCTTCACTGGAGCAAAACTGCACAACACTTTTATGCTTTAAACCCAAATGCAAATAAAGAGCCAGATGTGTGCATCTGGATTCGTGCCCTGCAATTGCCTCCGTAGTGTAACACTCAGCTACTTAACTCCTAAATCCAGGTGAATTCTGTGGCCAAGAAAAAGCAGGTTGCCAGCCACATGGGTGTGTGAAACGAAAAGCCAGTTTTGAGTGCCTCAGAGAATGAGAAAAGTAGTGGCACAGGGAGAATACTTTGCTTCATTTTCTTTCTGCTTGCCTGGAACTAAACTGTCAGTTCCATGTCTCCTGTCTTTTGCATTTTCAGACAATTTCTGTGTTTGAAGAGCGGGCCCATATTCTTTACATGTCTTTGGAAAAGCTGAAGTTCATTGATGATCCTGAAGTCTACCTGCGGAGATCCGTCCTCATCAACAACCTAATGAAGAGAATCCATGGAGAAATCATCATGCAGAACAACTGGTGCTTCTCCGCCTGCTCCTTTGGTGGCACATCGCCTCAAGAGTGGTTTGTGCCTCAGGACTGTCCATACAGAAAACGCCTTCGGATGGCAAAGGAGGAGTACGAGAAGCTCCACACGTGCTGCTTCTATCAAGAGTGTGGCAGTCACTATTTAAATCTACCCTACTCTATTAATGCTAGTACAGAAAATACTTCCTCCTCTTCCTCCCCCGTTTCTATGCCAAGCTGTTCCCAGCAGGTGGATTATGACATTGGCAGTGCCCCTTCTTACAGGAGTGGTGACCAGATACCTGCTAATGAAATGTTCATCGCTAATGCCAGGTCTCACGGTAATCAGGAAAAGGCAAAATTTAATGACGAGAAAGGAGGTAATGAACCCGAGCAAGAGAGCGTCGCCCTAAACTGTGAACCTGTAAGAGGCAGCCACGCTCTCGAATGTAAAGGCAAATTTAATGACTGTTTTGAGACTGGATGTAATGACAAGAGCAACATAAGCGAATCTTGGAAAAAATCCTTAAGGAAAAAGGAGTCTTTACCAAGTAATAAAATGTGCTGCAGCAAAGGAAGTAAAATATGAGGCATCTTTCTTGCTCTGTTGAAGCATGCGCAGCATGTTTGTCTATCAAATTTTTATTTTGAATGGATTTTTTATAGTTTTCTACAAATGATACAATCATGCCACAAACATTACGTGTAGTTTTAAATGACTGGAGAGCAGATTGTGTAAAGCGTCTCTCTGATCTGCATCAGCGGGCTATTTATAAATATGGAGGCTTCATAAAGAACGCAGTTGCGTTACTGCTTAGCACCATAGTCTGTACAGCTATGGTGTAGCTTTCGTTACTGAAAATACCAATCAGCCAGATGGGGAAAACATATCGTTTTATATATCCCCACCCCCAAGAAGTCTGCCATTAATTAAGAAGAACCTCCATTATGTTTACCGAGGAATTAGAAGTCTGGTAAACAAATTGATGCTACCAGCAAGGGTGATGTGCTCCTTGTAACTCAGTGTTTGTTCTGACAAAGGACTGTCTTCATGGACTGGGAATAAACCATCCTTACGTTTTACACTGATGCTCATGAATTCCTGGATTCAGCGTCTTGTTCAACTGACAAAATAGGACATAGCATAAAGAAATAACCTGTTTATGGGATCTTAATCAGAAACACAACACGCCGCTCAAGTACTTGCACGTTTTCACCTCGGCTGTAGTAACTAATGAGGCTTGTTGTTATACAGAGCAGGTTTTTTTTTGGTGCCTTACTTTTTGTCTTAATTTTTGCCAGCGTGAAAATTAAGTATAAATCAGTGATACAGCAGGGATTTAACCTAAACAGAGAAAAAAAACCAACAAAAAAACCCAACCACAGGTTGGATCAATATTATTAAAAACCTTTAACCTTTGAAGTACTAAGTTCAACTTCCTATTCAAACATCTCTGTTCTTCCTTTTCAATGCTCAATTGCTTTTTGATTTGCCATCCTTAGGAAGGGATTTAAGAAACAATAGAGAGATGTCTCTTGTAAACAAGCGTTCGATGCTTGAGTGTTTCTATGGCAACTGTCTGTTGCTGGGGCTCTCTTTTTTCCTTCTTCGTATAATGAAGTTCATGAACCAGTGGCATGTTTTATACTTTATTCTGTTTCGCATAATTTCTCTCTTCTAGATTGCAAAAGCATGCGGGAATTTTTCTATGACTTTTGCTGTTGATTTAAAGAAGACAAGAAAAGAAAGCAAAAAGCACAATGTTAATTGGTAATGTGGCGATAAACACGATTTTATCTGAATGAATGTAAGGGGTTTAATTTTAAAAAAGAACATTTTGGAGAAATGAGCTGAGATTTCAGTGGCTAAGGACAACATTTAGTCATCTCTAGGTAGGCCGTTTGCATAAGTGTGCTGCTTAAAATGCCCAGAAGATGTTAGTCAGGGTTGGACTGAGAGCACTGTGAGTCTCAGATTCACCAAATTAATTAGTTCCCACAGTCATCATAACAACTGGCAGGGTGTGCTCGGTGAAGTAGCCACATCCAAGCCACGTCTGACTCATAATAGCTGCCTGTTCCCACAGCATCGTGCATCCAAGTGACATCTTCTCCACTTGGTTCTTGTCCAAAGGGTGAAATTCACCTCTGTGCTGGGGAAACGGCCAGCTCAGTACAGGATACAAGGGTCCCCAGGTGGGGACACTGCCCTGGGCTGCCCCTGGCCAGGTCTTTGGGTCAGAGACCTCCTGCTCTGGGTTTCACAGGTTCAGCCTGAGTCCTCCAGGATCACAGTTATTTTGGGTAGCGTCTACACCTCACAGTCCTCTTTGCAAACTGGACAGGTTTTGTGACCTAGCCTAGCGGTTGCAGGACAAAGCTCCCCCCCTCCAGCCAAAGTGACCACAAAGAGAGTATCTATTCAGGATGTTAATCAATGGTAATCTTTATGTGGTCAGGTGAGTTGGAAGAGACAAGTCTCATTGTGAAGAAAGACACGTAAAGTATAAATCCCACCTGATTTCTCCAAGACAGAAACTTTTTTTTATTAATAATAATAATAATATTAAATATAGATCTCATTCATACAGTGTATGAGTAGGATCATCATTTAGACATTTGTCCACAAGGACCAATTTTTTAAAAAAAAACTGATTTTTCTTGTGTTATACCCAAGTAGTCTAGTAATGTCTGCTCTTTTCCAATATTTGATAAACACTTGATGTTTTAAATATTAGATGCTTGTATACTAATGTGTTGTTGTAGTAAAGTGAAATTTCCTTGATATATATTTATTAAAATGACCAAAATTCATTTTAATTTTATATCTCCAATGGCTACTGGATCCTTTCCCCCATGTTCCCCCCTCCCTCACCCAAGGAAATGCCATTTAATCAAATGGCTCCCTGCTGAAGAGATCACGCTGTAGTTTATTCCACGCCTCATATTTGAATCCAGGATGGAAGTCAGACTTCTCGGAGTTTCAGGAGGCTTTAGGATGGTCTGAAGGTGCACTGAGAAGCAACAGATTTCTCTGTGGATTTGTATGTACAGCCAAGGATAACACCTGGCCAAATGCTTCCCAAGCCACAAATCAGCTAACACTGAAAGCTTTTCGACCCCAGGGGGTTCCTTGGTCTTCAAGAGCAAGCCTGCACATAAAACCCTTTACAGAGTCTTCTGAGATGAATTTGCATCAGCTGAAGCATTGGATCAGCAGGACTCTGTCTGCTCTAACAGCTTCTTTAATTCCAGGGACACCTAGAAGTTAAGCCATTACAGCTCTGGACAGTCTTATTGAGTGTCATCAGGGTCTGTAAGGGGTGAAATGTCATTGAATTTATTAAGGCTGGCCTAAGGGTAGGTGCTCTTTTCTGCCTTTCTCCAGACCCTGCATCACAAAATAATGACCAATACTGAAAGTAGATGTATTGGACTCAGGAGTCAACTAAGTCATCCTGTTTGCTTCAGAAGAGACAGAGGTATTTCATGTTCGAAAAGGGAGTGGGAAACACCCTTGCCCAATTGCCAGAAATGCAGTAGACCTTGATAGGATTTCCAACCTGGACTAGGCTGAATGGATTTCATGGTTTAAGTTTGTTTTGATTCATGGCATGTGGAGAGTGTAACCCTGATAGGTGTTTTCCATGTTGCACACTTGAATACTGAGGACGTTTTGCTAGTATCACAAATTTTCAAAAACTGGTTCTTTTCCAAGATTATACTAATGCCTTTCATCTGTTCATGGCCCACGCATAACTGCTAAATGAATGCTCCTGAGCCTGATCCTGGTTTACCTGCCTGGAAGAGTTTTACAGAAGAGATTCTCCTTAGGAAGATTGTTTTTACCAGACGATATTTTGCTCCTAGAGTGTAAGACTATAAAGTACTGTGCCTTTCAGCAGGCTAATCCCTGCTTATAATGGTACTTCAATAATACATGGAAAACAGCAACAGCAAAAGATGTTTCTCTTGTCAGGTCTATTTTATTGTCATTAAGAACAAAGTGTCATTTTATCCTCAGGATTGCTTTCCACCAGGTAATACATTTCCCTTGGCAATGCATAGTTCATTTCAGTTGAAAAAGTCATGCTCCTTTTTCAAAACACGCAGCATAATGTCATTGTGCTTCATATATACTTAATACTTTCAGTAAAATTTTACTATTTTTACTGGATTAGCTAAACTGTTGAAACAGCTTAACATGACGGTTACTTAAGCGTTCCCAGCACTCAAATAGCCTCAGCTGGCACTGATTTGCAATGCCAGCGTAGCAGCTGGCTCCACAGAGAAAACAAACGCAGGCTGAGCCGCAGAAATGAAGTGCTTCTTTCAGCCCTGAAGGTGTTACACCCCAAAGCAAAGCTTGTGGTAAAGAGATGTTTTTCAAATTTTTTCTTCCTGTGTGCCCTCCATCCTCTTTTTACCTCTCTCATCTACCAACTGTTGGACCGCTGAAGACCACAACTTGCTGACGAAGCGAGTACTCTGCTGGGTGCCACCACCCTTTGGGTTTGCGCAGGGGAAGCAGGGAGCTGGGTCAGAGGTGTAGCCTGATCTGAAGGGGAATTTGAACAAATTAACCAGGGTGCAGCATGTCTGGCTCCTTTGTGGCCCCTCTGGAAGCCCATGCCAGTTGTGACCCACCCAGCCAAGTGGCCTTTCCAGCTGCCAGGAGCTCAGATTGCCACGGTGGTAGTGATCTGGTGATTAAAGGGCTATGGCCAAAGCAGAGACGTGAAGGTGATTTCTCAGTCTGTTTGACTCATGCCCTTTCATTGCCTTCTTGAGATAAAGGCTGTAGCCGGAGGTGTAGCAAATGCAATAGCTGCTTACTCACGACAGGAACCTTGATAAAAGAAGTTTCTTACATTTTATCACAAAAAAGAGCCAGCCAGTCACATCAGAGAAAGGTTTAAACCAGTGTGGGGTAAAGGAATTCATCTGGTGTTTTATTCGGTGAATGTAACTCTCACATGGAAGCCTCCCAAAGGGACCTAACCTTTTTCATTGCCCGTCCCTTGCTTTACAACGTCAAAGAAAGGGGCTGCCCTCGCTTTGTGGAGGTGACCTCTTGGGCTCCTCAGTACTGGTATGGTTTTTTCTGCAGCTGCGTGAAGCACCCCAGAGGCTTTTCCTGGCAGGGTGTGCAGAGCCTGCTAAAAGATCGCAGCCAGGGAAGCGCTGCAGAGGATCTTGCTGGAAATGTTAGGAGATGTGAATCTTCCACAAGGCATCCCGTGTAACAGCCAAGCCGCTCAGTCACGACTACTTGGAATACACAGCAATTTCCTGTGTTTTTTCAATCTCACTTTAACTTCTCTGACAGATGGGGAAAAATGACTAAACCCAGGGAGTTTACAAAAGTTCGTCTTGTGGTGTTTGCAAACTGTCTCTGTGAGGTCCATTTTCTCTAATGTAAACACAGCCGTGGCAGGGTGCCTAGAGCCTTCACAGCAGTTAATCCTGCTCAGTTTAAGGCTGCTAATACGAGGTGTACCCGGCCGGCCCTGCGCCGGGGAACCGAGCCCTGGGGCTGAGGGGTGTTGGGATGAGACCTTCGCTCCTCTTGGCTCTTCACAGAGAGCACAAAGCAAAGCAGCTGTGACTGTAAGACCAGGCTGAATTTACCATCTAGGGTCAGTCGCTTTCAGTGTCAAGGGGCCTAGGGTCAGGTGTGGAAGGTTAGATTAAACTCCCAGGGAGTAATCATGTGAAAATGCTTGCATTTGGGGCTGCAGTCATCCCGTTGCTGCTCGTCTTAGTCTTTAAACCATAGAAAAGAAGTGAGTGTGTCCTAGGGAAGGTGGTGTTTCAGTTCCACAGATTCCTAAAAGTGGTGCAGACTGCAAGGTATGCAAAACTTTCTCACCAGATCCAGCTGAAAGGTGCGGTAAGTAAGTAGGTTAACTTCTTTGAATCTCTATGCTCAAGTTCCCCTCTGAGGAATGCAAGGGGTGTGAGGAGAANGTCTCAAAACATGGCGATACTGAATTGTAAAAATAACTTCTTTTCTATGGGGTAGTAATTCTTCTCAATGAATATAACATCATTGTCTGATTTACTGCAGAGAGCATCTAATCTGTCATACTGGGGCTGTAGAAAGGAGATGAATGATCTGTCTGCTTGAGGTCAGTCCATTTAGTGCTACCTCTTGCAGTGGTGTTTTCCTTCTGGAGTATTCTGTTAGGCTTACCTTTCCATACCACAGGTTATGTCAACCTCCTGAAACGACTAGAAGCTCTGGCCATTGCAAAGGAGGGTGAGGCCATGGCAGTAGTTAGTGACTGTGCCTCCTCCATGAGAAAGTGGCCTGTAGCCACCATGGCTGCACATCTCTAGCAAGCTCAGAGGGACCCCACAACATTGCTTCTGTTGTCCCCTTACCACCTTATATTTCTAATATAGCACTTCCGTTTGTGAACTGTGGCTGGTGTCAAATGCTCTCTGGCAGTTTGCTGGCTGGTGTTTCAGAGCTGTTTTGCAGCCAGGTGACAGGCTATCAAACTCTTGGCTGGTGTGAGATGGTGCCATACCACTGATTTTTGGGGAAGTTGTGCCTGGTGGTATCAGCTGATCACTCTCTCCTTTGGTTATTGCTGGGTTTGTCTTTCCCCTCCTGCCTTATTTTCTTAATCGTAACAAGTTTCAAATAGCAATCCCCCTCCTCCACCCTATACACTGCGGGACTGGCTGCTCCATATTTACCCCTTTTGTTAGGGAAAGCCTTTGACAGTGGGAGTTGGGGTCAAGCAGCAGATTATTTTCAAATATAGTTTTATTCCCCAACTCCAAAATAAGTTCTGTTTCTTAGTATGTGTGTAAAATCTGTGATCTGTGCCTTCATCAACCTTAAAAATCTTTATAATTTTTTTTTTCCCTACATCCATTGCTCTTTCCAGGTGAAATTCTCTGTAGTTATTTTTGTGAGTAGGCTCCACTTACCAGCCACATTCTCTTAGCCATACGGCTGCCATGGGGCCATTTATTCTTTTCAATAAAGTAGTGTGGTTTTGGCTCAAAATGCAATTGCCCATTATATTACAAATCATCAGACAGTGCACACACATGAAGTGTTGCTATCCCATAAGTGTAATATACTTTCAGTATTATGTTTTTACCAATTTTATCTTCTGTGAGCCTCAACAAGTATGACCAAAGCAACCTGCATTTCTCAATTTCTATTGATATTATAATTTTTTTTTTCCTGAAAATATAGTTTGACTAATTTTTTAAGTGTTGAGCAGCCTACATGTTACCCACAGAGGCTGACAACTTATTATTCCTTCTTTGACCCCTTTCTCTGTATGACAGATTGAATTTTGGTTTACCAGCAGACTAATTAGTGTAATAGTGGCAAATTTCATTGTGTGTTTGCTATGAGATGTAAGGCACATAGTGTTAATGCAGTCCTGAAGTGTACCTTCATTGCAGAATTGATCCGGTATTGAAACTTTAAAATAACCTGTGTAGTCATCACAGTCATGAAGAAAATCTTAAAGTACGAGTAGGTCATAAGCTACTGTCAGATCATTTTCCTTATTCTGCACACAGGCTGACACAAGGATTTTTATTGTATGAATTTATACACTGGTTGGAAGTGCTTATTTGCTAATTCTGAGGCTTAAAAATGACAGTTTAATGTCAGCTTTTGAGGTAGTTCACTAGTGACCATTATAAATAAGGCATTCAGTTAACAAGATGCCCCGCATTCCCAGTGGTCTTCTGAGCCTCTCAAGCTGCCAGTGGGCCCCAGTAGTCCCTTTCCAGCTGCCAAAGCTTCTTTTTCCCTTTGAATATTTCCATGTGCTATCAATAAAATATCTTCCTAGGATCTAGAAACACAGGGATAAGACAAACTCTCTTTTAACTGGGTAGCAACATAAATAATTGAAAGGCAACAGGGCCAATAATTTTATTCTTTTAATTTTGCATATATGAAGACTTTATTATTATTATTTTGAAACTTATTTTTAATTCAAATAATGCAACCACTGAATTTTCTGACTGTCATGAATCTGATACCCTCTCACTAAAAATCCTTCATGATCACATAGCGCTACCCTGGTGGGTGCCAAAATCAGAACCTTGTCAGAGCCTCTGAGGGTTGAGTGGTCCACACTGCTTTGTTTTTCCCCTGTGCTCCGAAGTGCTGAGAAGATGCATGTGGAGGGGGAGGGACCCAAGAGGAAAACGGAAATCATGGCAACCTGACTGTCAAGAGGGTATCACTTTTTAATTCCTAGCTCATGCTCCCAGTGGTGGTGGAGCTGCAATATTAAATTGTTTTGTTTTACCTCTCGGCTTGGTTTACAGGTGCCAGAAGAGACGCAGCCCCAGCCCCTGGAGCACAGAGGTAAGGGACCTTGCAGCAGAAAGCTCGCCTAGAGGTTTTGTTCCCCTTTGATAGGTCGGGCTGGCGCTCATTGCAGGAGCAGCTGGGAAGAAATAATTTGCATAACAAAGAGCTATATTATAGTATTGCATTGTGCATTTTGAGCCTTCAGATACCTTGACACATATTCGGTTGCATGTTACATAAATCCAAATTCCAGGCAGAACTGGAAAAACACAAACTAAAATGAAAATAGATAGATCCCCCTACCTGAAAGCTAAAACAAATAGAATACTCTAATTGCAAATACAAAAATCCTCAATGCTTTGAGGGTAGCCACGCTGTAAGTGCATTTATCTAAACCCCAGTGCCAGTGGCTGTTGGCGTGGCTGCCCGGCAAAGGAGCGTGGTTCTCCCCAGCTGGCAGAAAGGTCTGAGGGGGATGCAGTGAGAATTCTTCCTGGTGTGCAGGAGCTGATGGGCTGGGGCCTGGGGGAGCATGTGGGCTTGGATCAGTGGAAGGGAGGCCGGGTGGCCCCAGCTTCCCCGCCTACTGCTTTCGGCCCCTCTTGGCACAGAGGTGGAAGGACTGTGCACGGGCGGTGGGTTGCCAAGGAGAAGTCTGTGGGTGCAAACACTTGATGTTTGTCTACGTTTTCATCATTAGCCAACAGCAAAGTCGCACTGTGGGGGCACTGGCGATTTGTACTGGTGTAGTTGCACAAGAGGTTACGAACCCCAAGGAAAGCTTCTTTCCCTGCCCGGGTGCCTTGTCCCAGGCGTGGTGAGCTCTTCTCCCACCCAAATCAGCAAAGCTGCCCCACACATCTGCTCCTGCCCCATGGCCGAGGCCGGATGGAGCCTGCTACGGCCCATTGCATTTGCAAAACCTATGCTCCCTTCCCTGGCTGGTGTGAAATAAGCTGCTTTGTGCCACTGCCCACCTGCGGTCTGGCTGCCCCCTCACTGCAGCGTACCTCTCGCTGCTCTTTTTCCTCCTCCCTTTTGTCTGGTTTTTGACTGAGGAAAATTACGCACCCCAGGAATTAGAAGAAATGCAGAGGATGAAGTAAAATGAGCAAAAATATCCCAGGGAAGGTTTTTCAGAGCTGTTCCTCCCCTGGGTCCAATGTCTGTCAGATGTGCTTGCGGCACGCAGCTGCATCATGCTATCAGAAAGAGGGATTTAAAATCTAACCTGCATATGCAACTCTTTCTCTTGCTCCCTTGGATGGAGAGTCTCTGGCAGGGCAGGAGAGTAAATCCCAGCTTAGGAGGGTGGCTCTGTCAGCCCCCAGGCAGTCTGTGTTACAGCAGGGAGCTGCCTAAGCTCTGCCATCCACGGTGGTGGTGATTTCTGCAAAACCTGAATATACTTCACCCAGATACTTGTATTCAGCACAACATCATCAAGTGGGGGGATGCAAGTTGAGGAAAGAGCACAGAAGATCCTACTGCTCCATCTTGGTTGTATATGGAAGAGGAAAGCTACTGAGCTTCTGACAAAGATAACTTGGGGGAAGAGCCAGAGGTAGGCTTTGAGGAAGGACAAAACCAGGGTGTTACAATAACATGTTATGGTAGTTTTAGGGAGCCATAACTTTCCAAAGGCTATTGAAAACACAGTGTTATTTAGGCTTCATGCCTCTGATAGTTATAATAAAATTTATCAGAAAAACATATTTGTCAAAACTAATGAGACTTTTAACACTTGAAACACTGAAATTGCATTGTGCTTTCCTTCACAAGTAATATCTAAAACAGGAGTTGTATTTCACAAGGAAAAATTACAGAGATCTATTCTTTTGTTTACTTTGTGCACTTGACAGCCCTGAACAAAGTCAGGTTCTCTGCTTTGCCTGTACAGTCTGTCAGTCAGTTTTCTGACATTTGTTTGAGCCTTTCACATAGCAGCAGAGAACTGGTTTTCATAAAGAAAGTATGTCCCTGAAAACACAAAGGGTGCCAATGGATGCAGTAGTAGGGAGCATCACTGGGTGATGCTTTACATTCATTCATTTCAGGGGGAAAGAAAAAAAGATTTAAAGAGACTGCTTTTTTCTAGCCTGAGAGCATAAAGCACCACACAGAGCAATGATGAAATTTTAAAAAGCAAGAGCTAAAAAGCAAGAACCTCATGTAAGATCCCTGCAGGTTTGGGAGCGTGGGGCAGTGCCAGCTCCAGTCTTTTAATCCTGCCCTCACGGTGCATAGCCACAGACCCTGAAACAGTCTCATCGGTCCACAGCCTACATGGTGCAACGCACACATGAAAAATCTCTTTCCTAGGGTCTGCAGCAGGGCTTACTCTGGGTCTTGTGGAGGCACCATCAGGTCTGTTTTCTCAGAGCCTGTTTCTACGACAACTTCAGAAAGTGGGTTGCTCCTTTCTATAACAACCAAATAACTTCATCAACTATATCCACTGTCAGTGTCCATTTTCTACATCTCACAGTACTTCTATCAAAAAGCAGGCTCTACAACTTCTGCCATCCAATTTCACTTTTTCACTAGAAGTGTGGTCAATTTAAGCAAAGCATGCCAGACTGAGCAGAGGATGGGCGCATAATCCGCTCTGGTATGTCTCCAGTGAGATGAGTAACCCAGCACAGGGGCAGACCCCTCCGAAAAGCTTGTTCGAGGAGATCTGCTGGGCTACATACCATACCAGGACACCCATGGAGTTGTTATTTCCTTCTCTTCACAGAGCTGGACTGATGAAACAGAAATGAAGCAGGACTGAAAAGTTTTTGGGGTTAGAGAGAGCAGCTGGCTGCAGTGCTTTAAACCCTTGATGCTGGCCAGACCCATTGTACTTCCTTCAGGCCAATATTGCATGAGAAATGGGAGATTAGAAAGATCAGAGAACTCTGTGTGTGGACTTTCTGTACAGATATCTGTATGCAGCTTCTCACACCTATGAGGAATGGCAAATATTTGGAACTGTTTGGTGACAGCCAATTCTGCGTAATCTGAAGGATCCCCGAGCCCAGCCCTGCATGTGGCTAAATGGTCTTCTCCAACTGTCCATTTGTCCACACATTTCTCCTGGGATGTGGCTTACCTGGGACATGCAGATTCTATTTAAATATCTGCTCATGTTTCAGTGAATCCTGATGGGGAACAAACCCAAAACCTTATGGCTTTCATATGGTTGGTTGAAGAAGAACCACAGTCTTGATGAGTCTCCCAGAAGTTGCAGCTACATGGCACTCAAAGGTGCTCTGATGGGAAGATGCATGTTGGGCACAACTCTCCACTGTAGGTGACCCCACAGGTCCACCTCCTGCTCCTGCTTTGCTCCTCCTAAAGTCTCTCTGATTCATGCTGAAGAGACATGACCATGTTATTTCCTGTGCCTTTGAACATGGCAAACTGGATGCAACTTAATGGTATCTGAACTACAGCCTTAACTCTTTTTCCTTTTTTTTCCCCTCTGCATCAATACTGCATTGAGTCAAATTCTTCCAAACTCCACATCATTAGACAAGAACAGCTGCCAGATCCTTTGCTTTGAAGCAGAAGAGAAACACCTCCATAATTTCCCTAGCCAGTACCAGAATATGGAGGAAGTCTGCCATGGTGTATGCCCTGATCCTGCTTTCGGGAATCACTTAGAGCTGTTCCTGTTTTGACAGGGCTCATTTACCTTTCCCTAACTGCTGTAATCTCTTAAGAGTGCAATTCAGGTTGTTAATATGAGTACCTTCGTAAAGAATTTCCATATGCAAATTCCCAGTCTGAACTTTGCTACAATGAAGTCTGCGTTGCTGGAATATATTTCTATGCACCCACAATCATCTTTTTCATCCTCTGCGCACCATACCCACTACTACCTGCTCCAAGCTGCTTTCTGCAAGCTGGAAGTCGCGAGTGTGAGTCTAATTTCACCCTTCAGTAAGCAGGGAATTCAGAAAATTTAGAAGTGCTGGGATCAACACCAGGCGCTCATGTTTATGATAGCTCTTGGAGTTAAAACTGGGGAGTGCAGCCGTGTAGCTGCTACGCTGTCGTTTTCTCTGAAGGGGAACCTGAAACCTCTCCGACGTTGGCTGCCTGCGGGCAGCAGCGGTCGGCTCTGCTTGTCCTGCCGGAGGGAGGCTGGGTGCAGCTCCTGGGAGGATGGGCACGTGTGCATGCACATTTGCCGGGCTGTTTCCTGGAGCTCTGGTCTTGTTCTGTCTTGTCTCTGGGCTTTTAAAAGCAGGGGTCATTAGGACTGTTCGCTCTGGCAGTTGTTCATCCCACATCCTTCTCTGTATTAGACAATGTCTACCTTACAGTGTCTGATCCTGATCCAGCAGAAAATATTCCATTAACGTGACTTGAAGAGAGAAACGTATTTTTCCCGGCCTCAGTCTGTGAAGTAGTTAGTTGCAGCGTGCTGCTTTGTACATTACAACCAAGTCGAACTTCTTTCATTGGCACCAGCTGCAGAGCTTTATGCCTAAACCCAGGATACAGAGTGAAAAACCTACGGATCCAAGTCAGAGCAGGATCTGACCTGAAGTCATCCATGCAGTCTTGGGTAGAGTCTGCCTCTATCTCCTGTTGTACTAAGCTTTCCAAAACAATTACCTTGAGAAAGCCTTTCTTGTATCTTTACATCTCGTTAATTGGTGGTCATGCTGGCACCTCGTGAAGAGTCAAAGCAGGAGCAGGAACTGACATGACGGGTCAAACTACAGAAATTCAGTGTCATCCACCCAAAGAAAGATGAGATTGGTTTAATGGAGGTTGGAAAGGGCATAGCAATGCATGGAAATATGCTATTTACTGGCTGTTGACCTTGATCATGGGAAATGACTGCAAACAGGAAAATAGATGTGAATTTAAGGAATAAGAGCAGAAAACAGCAACACAAAGACACCAGTGGGAAAAAAGAACCATTTAAGATGGCTCTTGGCTATAGAATTGAGTAAGGTGAAATTATACATCAGCAAGATCTGCCTGAGTGTAGAACAGCCTCCAGAAAGAAACTGGGAGAGCCTTTGCTTGAGCCACTCATAACTAGCCTGAACAAGGTACTGGGAGAGATACACTACAGAGAACAACTCTGCAACAGCCATGGGGCTGCAATGATCTAATAGTGCTTTCCCACCTTTAATCTCTGTGATCCTGCAGTTAATCATCACATATTCATTGTGAAATCTCTGCTCAAACCATTTGTTAAGCCTCTGTCTAACCAGTGAAATTTTATATTCTCTAGAAAGGACAAACCTAGGAGTTTTAATCCATAATGAAGGCAGCAGTGGGCTTGAAGCCATGATTTTGCAGGCAGAAATTTGGATTCAGCTCCAAACTTTGTATCTCTACAATGGGCAGATCTGAAATGCGGCTTCTTTGTTCCTGCCTTGTGCCATTGTGGTAGCTGCTGCCAAGAGACAGAGATAGTGAATCAGAGACAAGTTCTTTTCCAGAGCGGTGGCAGTGACTAGCAATTACAAATAGCTTGGGACCTCTTGAATGCAAGGGTGCGAATGGAGGTTGGTTTTTTTCCTTATGCCATTTTAACTTTGAATCCTGCCCCACCATTTCTCTATAAATGCAAAGGCTGGGACCTGGGTGTGATGAAGACAGAGGTGGCCAGAGGAGAGTCCAGATTGTTTGCATGATAAAGTTGCCTTCCTGGAGCTACAGGAATAACTTCCCTCGGTTTGTGAGCTGCAAAGCATCAGGGTGGCAGGGGCAGCTGCAATCCAGAAATTTAGTTTTGTCACTTCAAAAGCTGATTACAGATGTTAACAAGCCCCTGGCACTATGCAGGCTTGCACAGCAATTACTCCTGCAATTACTTCTGCATCACCCTGCTGGTTGTAAACGTCAAGAATATCCCCAAAATTATGTTGAGTTTTGGGCTGATGCATTCCCAAGCAATGAGCAGTCAGATGAGCTGTGCCCTGTTGCTGTTCCTCAGTTGTGGAGCAGGTGGAAAGGAAAGCAAATAGCACCAGTGGCCCTCCCTCTGATCCAAGGCTTGTTGCTGGATGTTGTCTATAAATTGGAGAATGTGTGGATGGGAAAAGGGCCACCAACAGTGGAATGGAAGATCATATAGAGGGGAGGGAAATGTGCTGTGACTGGGTCATGAATGGAAACACTTTTCTCTGAAACTTGCTGCTTCTGACTCCAGTCATGGACAAGCAGCTTCTCATTAGAGTTGCCATTTCCCTCTGTTGTTTCACCACCAGTTCACATCACTCTTCCTTTGGTTTTCCTTAAGCTGATCTCCTCCCTCATGGCACTCTTCCATACATACGGACCAGTTTTTAAGCAGTTGTAGAAGTAGAAAGGCCTTACCTTAACAACAACTTTCTGAATATTTTTATTCATTCCCTTTTCCTTGCCCCATTACCAGAGGTTACTGACAAAAATCGGGTAACTCAGTCTTCCCTTGCAAACTTACTATGATCCCTACATACAGTTGCAGACAAAAGAAGTTGGGTTTTTGTGTAAGAGTTGATTTTTTTTTCTGTGCTTCCTGCAATGAATATGACAGCATATGGTTCATGAAAATAATGTCTTGATGATTTTTGCATCCAGATTATACACTTTAGTTACATGAGCGGTTCCTGCATATGAATAGATGAGCTTCTTATGGGATTTTTTGCTGTGTCAAGCATGGGAAGCAGGTGAAGCTGGAGGAACTGGGAGGAAGCAGTTTTACTTACAAAGACTGCCATTCTGAGTTTGGATGTGGAGGGTTTTTTTCACACAAAAACTTCTCCTTGATCTGAAGTTTGCAGAAAGCATTTTTTTTTTTTAATATGTGCATTCATTTTCTTCCCAATGTTGCTTTTGGGGTGCAAAGGGGAGGCTTGGAGGAGCTGAGGCAGTTGAGTCTTGGGAGACAGTGTAATGCTGGTGATACTGTCCACCCTCCCCAACCCTCATTCTGGGAGGAAGAAACAGCAGTTCGTTATTCACCAGCTGCTTCAGAAGAGGGACTGCATATTATTCTGCAGCTTCTGCAGCTTCTGCAGATTAGCTGATAAAAAAGTTAGGAAGAAGCTCTGCTAAAAAGAGGAAAGAAAAAAAAAAACAGTAAGAGATTTGCCCTACCCAGTCTTAATGATTGCCCAAAACACTTGCTGGGGAGGCCAGACAACCCATAAAAAAAAAGCACAATTCAGTTATCCCTGGGTATAGAGTAAACTGAGACCAGCAATAAAACAGCTTTTGTACGAGTTGGGAGGATGCTGTAACATGCCAGGGTATTTTGCTAGTAGTGCCTTACAGGGCTGTGTTATGGCAAGTTATACTTTGACTGGACTATGTCCAGAGATGATCTTCCTTTTGCATTTGTTCTTTTTCCATTAATTTTTTTTCTTCTGCATTCTGCCACAGAGGAGAAGTGGTTTATGTGTTTGCTTGGCATTCTTAAACAGTGGAGTTGGAAGTCAGGCTAAAGGAGTCCTAGGTAGAAAGGGCAGAGAAGTGTGTTAGCATAGTAGTGCTGCATCTGCTAACAGATACACTGCTTAGCAAAAGCTATTGGCTAAAACCTACCCCAACGTGTTGTACTAGCTTTCTTAGTGACCCCAAAGAGTGATGTCTGAGCCACCTTTCCAGTTATGCTCTGGATTACCGATCTGTGCCTTTCCTAATTTCTTTCGTGATCCTTCCCTTCAGTCCCTTTTCCTGGACTGCTTCAGGAAGGATCCTGTCCTATTCAAGAACACTGTCACTGGGCAGCAGGCTGGGAGGGCCTGGCCCTTGTACATAATTAACTTCCAAGCCCACAAATTCAACCTCATGGTGATCGTGTGTTGAATTGAGGCTCTGTGTCCAGAGCAATCCTCGGATAATGGCCCAATTCATCGGGAAGCATCATGAGCACCAGGTCTGGACCGCAGTGTCCAGGGTAACTCCGTTCTCTACTTATCCTCCTCTCTCTTCTTTTTCTCCTGTGGTTGGTCCAATTTGTGACTGTGGTGGGTGGACCATGGCCAGGTGCCAGATGCCCACCCAGCTGCTTTCTTGCTCTATTTCCTCAACAGGTCATGGGAGAAAATAATATGAAGAAAAGGTAGTGGGTCAAGACAAACACAGGGACATTCCTTGTCAATTACTGTTATAGGAAAAAGAGACTCGACTTGGGAAAAAATAATTTATTGCCAATTAAAATAGATTAGGTAGGGGAAAAAAAAGACAAAACAGCACCTTCTCTCTCTCTCCTTTTTTTTTAGGCACAGCTTCACTTCCAGCTCCTCTACCTCTTTCCCCCGAGCAGTGCAGGGGATGAAGAATGGGGGTTGTGGTGACTCCATAACATCTCTCTGCCACTCCTCTATTCTCACACTGTTCCCCTGCTCCAGCATGGGTCCTCTCTATGGGCTGTGGTCCTTTACGAACTTCTCCACCATGGTCCCTCTACAGGCTGCAGGAGGATACCCTGCTCCACCATGGTCCTCTCCAGGGGAATCTTGGTGCCAGCACCTGCAGCATCTCCTTCTTTGCTTACCTGGGTGTTTGCAGGGCTCTTTTTCATATTTTTTCGTCACTGCTTTCCCTGAGGCACCACTATTGGGGCTGAAGGGCTCAGCTGTGCCCTGCGATGGGTCCACTGGAACTGGCTGTGTGTGGCATGGGGCAGTCCCGACATCCCTACAAGCCCTCACTGCAATATTGCCTTGCCATGGATACCCAGTGGAGTGACTTCAACTCAAATGGTCAGAAAGTCCTTTCTGAGAGGCTGAAGTCAAGTTTTTGCTGCCTGTCACTCAGGGTGATGTGTTGTGAGTGCCTGGGGTCCTTCAGTCATGAAATTTTTTATTTTTTTTTTTTATTTTTAAGGCTTCATTACAGACTGGGAACCTTTTCATTGCTTGTGTGCATGGCCGGGGTCAGAACCCTTGTTCCTTCAGAAGTCACAACTTGCTGCCAAGCAACTCTCTCTCTGGCACTTGCTGTTGGTCAGGCCTTGCCTATGCTGTTGCACCCCATGGAAGGGGATTTCTCAGAGCTGAGAGGGAGGAGGTGATGGCGTTTTTTTTCCCGCCTCAGGCAGAAAAGATGGCAGCAAGCAAGAATCTTTTGAACAGAAGAAGCATTTCAGGGAAAGGCGGGGAGGAGGAGGCATGTGTGGCTGGAGGAAGGCTGGGGCTGAGGCTTTTTTGGATTTCCTGAAGCTGTGGGATGTGGGAAGCACCGTGGGTGACAGACTTGGACGGAGGTGAGGAAATGGCCCAGCGCGCGGTGGGCACCAGCCCAGAAGGAGTGTCAGCCACCCTGCTGTGGGAAGCAGTCCTCCCCTGTGCTGGGCAGCCACGGGCGAGCTGTGCTTCGGCTACCAGCTCTGGCAAAGCCCTGCTGGTTTCATAGGGCCAGTCCCATCGTTCTCACACAGCAGGGCCCTGGCAATCTCCTGTCCCCTGTTTGCAGCCCAGCCTGCAGAGCTGGGGGCTCCCAGGCTCTGGCCGAGGAGTCCCAGGGGGCTGCGCAGCCTGGGATTAACGTGGACACCCGGGCATCGCTGCTTTCCCAGCTGCAGGAGCCAAAATCACTAATTGTTTGCCAGCATGTCTTCTGACTGTGTTTTATCTAAGAAACCCAGAGCTTTAGCTTTTTTTTTTTTTCCCTTTCTAATCAAGCATTCATCAAGACCACTGCAGTTGAGCGTGCTTTAAAGTAGCATGCTAATATAGGGCTCCTGTTGAAGTTTTATATTTGCATATGGTTGTGCTTTGTAACACATACTGTCATGAACCAAGCTTCTAGATCCAAATTCCTCCCAGCTTTTAGATCTGAATCCTGTAAGTTCAGAACACTTCTACTTAATCATTAGTAAACCAGAATATTAAATGGCATCAAAGCGTGGCCATGAGCTAGAGATTTTGTCGATGAGGTTTAACCTTTGCAGTCTCAGAGCTAAAGCTCTGCATAAAGGAGAAATTCTAAGGTAAATGTAAATAACACACAGGACTGGAGGATTAGCTGTCTCTTGTCCAGAAATGCCACACCTTGTAATTAAAGAAGAGGCTGTTAGTATGTGACATAGGAATGCAGAGGGTGTGGACCATCTCAGATTTACAGGCTATCAAGTTTATGAAAGAGACTAAATGCTGTTTAGTGTTACAAAGGTGGTAAGACCTTTGTTCAGCATTGCCCCAAAAATCTGGCAAGCCTCTGATGGGAAAACACTTTGCAAGTAGGATCTTGCTAGAAAAAGAGTCTGTAGGGAAAATTCAGTAGGGAAACTCCAGGAGCCTCTGAAATGACTGCTTTTCTTCATTTGCTGCAACGGGATAATGGCATATAGGCTGAATGTCTGTGTGTGCAAATTGCCTACTGTGAACTGGAAAGTTTGACTGAATATTTTAATTTAACTTTACAAGTATCCATTAAAATAAAAGTACATGAGTGAACTTTGGTGCCAAAATAAGTGCAACAAAAGCTTTTCAGTATGCTGTGATGAAGATCTGAATGTAAGCACAGGGCTGAGGAAATAATTTTGGTCGTGTCCTTTCCAGTGAGTTGCCATACCTCAGGATATTTATAGCTTTATAGAATAATGAATATTAACACTTGTCATCTCACAACCAAAGTGTCATGTTAAAAAAGGGATTTGAACTCCAGAGATTAATGCAGTGAAAATTATGACAACGTTTGGCTCAATTAAAGAAAAGCTTTGAGTCAACCATAAAAGGCTCAAAATTGATCCAAATTCAAGGACAACTTTTTTTTTTTTTTTTTTTTTTCCCAGATCACCATGATGACTGTGCCTCAGACCGTTGTGTCCCCATCTTGGATCTGGGTAAGACTGCCTCCAGAACTCTTCTACAGGTCAGTAGTAACACCTCTCACTAAATCTAATGAGTTTTGCAGGGGCTTCAGTACTCCTGAATGGGCAAGAGAAGAGAATTGAATCAAATGGACTAACAGGATACAAGAAAATAGTCAAAGACCTACTCTTGCACATCTGTGCTCACAAGAAGTTTGCACCAGGTCCCCTGCAATGAAGGCAAACTAAAGACTTGATTGCCAGACTTTCCTGCCTGGTGAACTTTTTGCATCAGCAGAAGTTTCACTTTTCTCAAAGAACTGCAGAAATCCCCTCCTCTCAAGGCAGTTGGACCTTTAATAGGATAAAGAAACATTAGCTACAGTGCTCTGAGTGAAGGGGGAAGCAGCTGATTCAGATATCTGGAGTCTGGAGGGCACCATTATAATTCAAAGCTTGACCTCCGGTTGGACAGTATTTCCCTTCCATGCTAGGACTGGATTTGGTTGTGTCATTACAGACACACCATTGTGAGGGCAGATTTTGCCCAGCTGCTACACGGGTACACAAAGAGCTGAGAAAGCTGCAGGGAGCCTCTTCGTTGTGTGTTCCTGGACAGCGGCCAACCTACCATCAAAGGTTGCTCATTCCTTGAAAAATCACAGGGCTTGCTCCATCCCCCAGCAACGCCATGACCAAAAGGTGTCCAAAAAGAGATGGGAAGGGTATTTCCAGTGTCCCAGTTTGTGGAACAGAATGTACAAGGTGGGCTGGAGAGGGAAATCTTCAGTGACAGAGAAGATAAGCAATGCCTGAATGAGAGGGCATGGAAAACCATCTCTCAGGGACAAGATGTAAGGCATGATAGAGCTTTTAATGGGTGAGCTGTCATCAGATTTCTAGTAATCTTTAGCAGTATGCCTCTGACTGATTTTTTTACATGCATTTGCAAAAACTCCTGAAACTCATCTATAAGCTGGCCTGCCTCTGACCAGCACAATTCTTTGTGTGTGTGTTAGTTTGCATCAAATACAGCCTAATTCTTATGTAAAAATTCCATGGGAAAATCCAGGAATGACTGCATAACTGATTTGGTATGGCACTGGGCTTTAATTGTTTTCAGATTTCAGTTTTCAAGGCCAAGAAACCAAAACCCTAAGCAATGTTTCATTTCTGTCCTTTTGCAAACTGAGTCTCTGTGGAATGCACAACTGTAGCACTCAGCGCTGTACATAGAAAAGCACTTTCAGTGTCCTGCAGATGTCTGCTCAGTAGCTTCCATATGGCAAATTACTTGTTATTGGACCAGCCTCCGTTTATGCTTGTGCAATTCTGTTGCAGTTGGCGAGGAGGTAAGGCAATCACAGCTCGATCTGGCCCATTGGGTCAAATAAACTCTCTGCACACTCGAGTAGGGGTTTCAAAGCTGAATAATGTTGCTGGAATAATTTCCAGCCCTCGCTCACGCTGGTGCAGTGCTGCCTTCCAGAGCACTTGAAAGGCTTAGGGGTTTGGTAATAGGTTAAGGGTTCTCTGCCACCTGGGCGCTGGGCTAGGGTGGAAACTCTTGGATATTCCTGGCTCCTGAGAAGCCTTTACTAGCCCAATGCAATAAACTGGTGGTCTTAGCGAGGTGAAGGACCTGATAATTATAGAAACAGAATCTTCCTCCAGAAGCAGTTCTCCCTGTCAAGGCTGAAATATTTTGGCAAAGGCAGCTTCCTCAGTGTCTCTGAAGCTCTGTATGTTTTGTGGCTTAAGAGAACACTGCATTCACTCAGGGTTTTGAGCCACTGAACTCCAATCTGCTTTCTATTTATAATATTTTCCATGTTGTTTTTTGATGAGATTTCTGTGTGTATGTATGAAACAAAGACCAAAATTTGAATTTAGACTCTGCACCACAGTCTTGCCAGTACTGGTGTCTGTGCTGCCTGGCTCCGTGCCTGCTTGGTTTCATGCTGGTGGCACTACGATATGAGGAGGATATGTTTTGTAATGGTGTTGAGTGATGGGTGTAAATTGTTTCTTACATTCAGAACCTTGTTTTGAGATATTTTTGATGCAAATGTGCTGGCTTTAGGTAAGTTGCACCTGCCTCATTCGGGTCAGGTCCAACCTAACAAATGCAAGTTCATGATAGCCCTCCTGAGGATACCCTAAGCTTTAAAGATCCCTCTTCTTTCTTAATCTAAAACTTTGCAGTAAATAAAAGTTTTGTCCAATTAGAAAAGATTAATTTGACCCAAAGTATTTTGATAAGTACTGCAGTTAAAGAAGACTTCAAGCAAGGCAGGTAAGGCAGAAATGTGGTGATCATAACTTGTATCCTTTGGCAACACAGACAGTGGGGACACATAAATAAGGTTTGTTCTTCTGGCTACCTTGTTTTGGTTTGCAATTTGCAAATCATATTTGGAGCTCAGCTAATCTGAAAATGTCAGGAAACTCCAGTCTAGTTGTGCAGAGACACTCGCCATCTGCAGTCTAGCAGTACTTGCCAACTATATGTTTGGGACACAGCAGTCTAGGCAAAAGTGGTATCATCTGACCCTAATATATCTATTTCTCAGTTTATGGTGTTGTAAGCATGTCAACAGAGCAGTTCTCAAATATGGCATGTTTTGAAACAAGTAAATTATAGCACTAATCTAATGGCCGATTTTGTTTTTCTGACCTACTTAATTAAAAAAAGTGTCTAAAAATGGAAATGCTGTTTAGCTTAATGCGAAGACAGAGCTGGATTCCCACCCCCCCGCCCCCCGCGCCCAACATCTGTGTCCAGAAAGGAAGAAAAATCCTGTTTTGACTGGCCTTCCTCCACCAGTCGTTTTTTATTTTTTTTATTTCTTGTCTAAAGCAAAGTAAGTTACATAAACATTCCACCTCTTTCCATAAATTGGCTGCAGTTTCTGAACAATAGAGTTACTGTGAAGAGAAGAAAACCACAGACACACCCCACAACTGTTGGTCACACAGCCAAAGAGAACTAAAGACGCATTCTTTGAAAGTACCAAAAAGGAAATCCATGGTCTTAAGGCAAGACCTTTTATGTTATGTTTGGAAATGTTTCTCATTTCTCTCTTTCTTCCCCCACCCCCGCTGCTTCTTTAGCTTTCTTAGCTCAACATGTTTGAGGGAGTGAAATGGCTCTAGACAGAACTTTATTCTTTGTCAAGATGTGTTGATAGTATTTGTCAGTACTCACTAACCTGAGACTGGATAGTGAAAGAAAACTGAAAAGTGGGCTTTTAGAAAGAGGAAAGAAAACATGTTACTAATAAAGCCTTTGAGGCCTCCTCAGTATAAAAAAAATACTTCACTCGAGAGAAGAGAGAGGCTAAGACAGAAATCTCGGTTTAAAGCTGATAGTTCTCAGTTGTAAAAGTAATAATTCTCTTCAGAGAACAATAACTCTGTAGAAACAATTGTTTGCCTCTCTGAAGCATCTCAACACGCATTCCAAATGGGAATTCATACCCACTGTAGCCTGTGTTTCCCAGCTGGGCAAGCTGATGCACCAGGAGGTTAGACGGTCCTGTCAGAGTCACGCTACAGCAATAAATACACCCTGAATTACTCTCCTCTGCTGTATCCACCAGCCGGCACAGCCTTCTAAACACAGAATACCAAGCGGTTTGGCACTGTCTGCTGATATTCCCTCTTGGAGGCTCTGGGATTATGATCTCAATGAAGGCAAAGTTGCCACTGATCTTACTGGGAATTAAGCAAGCCTAAAGTCAGCAGAATACTCCCGGCACTAGGAACGCGCAACAAAGCGATGCCTATAAATCAGCGACAAGGTGTCTACTCGCCTCCTGCTTGCTGGTGTGTGCTGCGGATGTAACAACAGCCCTGCTCGCAGCTGTAAAACCCAGCTGCTTTCTAGCCAGCGAGAGGGCAGAGCGGAGTTTGCCAGCTTGCCTTCGCAGCAGCCCACACTAAAGTCTCCCTCCAGCAAAGCCAGCCGGGCTGGAGCAGCCGCCCCACTCCCCGGCCAGCTGCCAAGGCTCCCTGTTGCACGCCAGCCCTCGGCGGGTGCACTTCCCCCCGCGCCCCCATCTCTCGCTCCAGAACAAGTCGGAAGCAGCGTTCAAATTATCTGCCAGGAGTATGCCTGTGTTTCTGAGTGCATCTCTGTGTATGTTAACCGATTGTGCCTCACTCAGGAAAGCAGCAAAGTGAGCAAATGTTATACTGTGTAAGGAAGAAAACAATGAAAATAGCTGTTCTTCTGCTAAGGTACTGCACTCCCTTGTTTTTTCAAAAAAAACCCAACAACCCAACAAGCATTCAGAATAAACTTCAAATGCAAGGAAATAAAGAAAAGGCTTCTGGAAACTGAAGATGAATTTTTAGAACCTCAGATGATTCTCTGCAATTTTATTCTGTAGATGTAACTAAGTTTGTGTCATGACGCTACTGAGACCTTTCAGACAGCATCGGGTCCCTCTAGAATACACAGTGTACATAAGATGCTTCCAGGCCGCCAGCTTAAGACAGAAGACAAACAAAGGAGGAGGAAAAACAAAGAATTACAATCACTTGCATGCTGTTAAACCCAGATATAATACAGAAGCTAATCTGGTTTTAGACCCTGCAGTGGCTGGTACGGTGCACGTGGACTTAAAAAGGTTAATTTTTTCCTTCTGCTTGCCAAGTCGTTTCTCTACTCCACCCTTGGTGTCCAACTTTCCAATCCCTGAGTCAGTGTCTGAAGTCAAAACAACCAGCTGGGCCTCACTGAACCTTTCTCTGTGGGAAAGCTCAGCCCAAAATGGCTGCATTGTTTCTCTGTAATCTTACCCTCAGTGTTTAATATCCTCAGCAATTCACAGAAATTTCAGGATTGTGTTTTGGCCCTGTGGGAAATGCTGACCTAAATGGTGTGAAGCTTTTGCTCTTATGTTATAAAGGAAAATATTATGGTAAAGTGAACTCTCCATTTACTATCTCTGTTGATATATTTTACCTACTACTTTAAGTAGAAAGCTGCAGGATTGAAGTGCATGCACCTTTTTTCAGATTAATTCCGTAAACAGAATTTGATGACCTGCTAAGATGAAAGACACAACACTGGAACTGTACCTGTCATAAAGAATGTGTCACAGTAACATTTACTAACAGAGAATAGTTTGTCCCAAGATTTTTAAACTGCCTTACAAAATTACTCATGGGCAAAGCATGCCGTATCTATTAATGTCTAAAGATCCTTATATAGACACACACACACACACACAAAATGTGATTAAGAGTAGGATTACAGGGCACAGGAAGAATCTGAGAACAAGAAGACAGATATTAATTTTGTGGATGTTGTTGTCTTGTATCAACACTTCCCAGTTTATTAATATCGAGGTACAGCAAACAATGGCTGTGTTTGAAAAAAGCTCAGGAGGATCTCCAAATGTAAAGGAATAGAAAATGCGGCACTTCAGTGTCAGCAATGTGTCACTTTTTGATGGTTGGGAGGAAAACTCTGAGTATTTGTTGTGTGACCAAGGAGAATCCTGTTAGTACAGTCTTATTCTCAGCTGTGAGCTGAAGGCCAGAAATTCTACCTTTGGTGGGGAGGTTTTAATATCAGGCCAATATTGTGACAAGGTCTTCGAAGTCACTTGCCTGGTGAGGACCTGTTCCTGTATGTGTTGTACAAATTGTGCACACTTACCTGGGAGAGCAGTGGTCAGGCAGTCTGGGAAGCAAAAGCAAGACCTTTCACAGCCAAGGTGGAGGGTTAGAGGGTGGCCAAAGTTCTTAGCATTTGGTTGGTTTAAACCACATGATACCCTCATTAAGAACTTGATGTTAATACAGTGTCCCTGATGATTGGTGGAGAAACTCTGAAAAGCTCTGGAGCTTTCAAGTTATTACAGATGGGTAAGCATTCCTGAAGTCTTACAACAGACAGCTGCAGCCTTCTGCTGCTGGACCTTGATTCCCAGTCAATGCCTGTTTCCATGCCATTCCATAGCCTTTGCTCTTACTTACAATCTTTTATTGGTAAGTGGTTTTTTGTGTATAGGACACATAAACATCTTTTATTTAATAGTGCAGATTTCTAATTCAGTCTTGGGTATGGGAGCCGAGGTCTTGAGATATCTGACGATGGGGTATTGTTTTGTGTGCTCAACTTGAAGAATTAGGCAATAGGCATCACTCATGCACAATGTATGTACTTGTGTGTGTAAATTAGATCCCTGCTGTTAAGCATACGGACTATGAAAGATTTGGAACTCATTTTACAAAATGTAGACATTGGATGTCAGATTCAAGTTTTCACTATTACTTAGGTTACATGAAAAGTCACCTCTGACTCGTTCCTCTGCAATTCAGTGTTTGCAGTTCTCTTCTTCATTACTTGTGAGAGGGTCCCTCCTCATCAGCCTGAAATTCAAAAGATCAGTTGTGTTACAACTGCATTAAAAAAGAATGTTGCAATTGTGACCACAGCAAATTATACCAAAAAATCTGTTGCTGATCTATACAAAGAATGTCAAAGCCCTTCCACAGCTATTTGCTTTGGCGTTGTCCATGGCACTGTCCTTGGGCACCATATGAGGAACGTGCAGGCGCCGTACAGGCGCTACTTGGGCTTTCCTAGGAGCAGTCTGCCAGACAGATCACAGGGATTGTGCAACTGAGAATTCAAACTGATTAGACATGTGTTTTTAAGTGAAATTGGAAATGAGGAGATCAGTGAAGACAGATGCCGCGTTATGTATAAAAATCTGCAACTTGGTTAAACTGAGTTTTGCATGACAATACGTCCTTTTAGTGATCTTAATAGAGAAGAACTTTCCCTTCTGTTGACTCTTAAAACTTCTGTTCTTTGCACTGCCATAGCCCTGAGCTTTCTTACTAAGCAAATCAAAGTGAGTCTCATAATGAGGCCTTACAGTGCATAATAAGGCTTTATCAACTAGTGCAATCCTTAACTCTAAGAAGCCCACCATAAAAATTACAGCAACAGGTAAACCCTAGAAACTTGTCTGCTAGCACAGCTGACACAAAGTCACAGCTCAGGGGCACGATCCACCCTGGGGATATGTGAGGTAACTGGGCACACTGCAAGGACTAGGAAGGACATCATGTGATGACCTTAAGGCTGTCATACTACTGAAAGATATACTTGAAGTTATTCCTTACAGTCAAAGATGACCGGCATTTGTGCTGCTTTACAACTTCTAGTTTCTAAAAAAAACCCCACTTTTCCTAGTGCAAAGTTGCAGCCTAGGAGACAAATATTCCGTCACAGGCAAACATCCCTACCTTTTCAAAAATCGCTGTATGTGTGATAGGTTGTCGGCCAGTCTTGTATAGCTACCTGAAATCCTGATACCAAAGCTGCAATAGATGTACTCCTGAGAGAATCGAACACATTTTTTTTAAAGTTAAATTATGCACAAATATCCTTACATAGTCCATAATTCCATTAAATCTTTATTTCATTTCCTTGTTAGTTGGACCAAGCAAGTTTGTGATGCCCTCAGCTGTACTGTGGTCTGCTTGTGTTACTGGCTGTGTTAATTTTTTTGCCAGGTTTCTCTATTTTCATTAGAGAGAGTTTATACTTTTGCTTGTTTAGCTTTCGCAAGAACCGTCAGCTCTTGAAGTCTCCAGTCATGCACTTCTACTGTTTTTCCTCAGACCAAAACATAAGCTTTGTAAACTTTACTACCTTCTACAGCAACAAAAACATGTTGTATTTTCCAGTAAAATGTCTCAGGTGCCAAGCACAACCCAACTGGCAGTCTGAAGAAACTGTCTCCCAAAAAGGTTGGTGAATATGTGCAAACATGAGCTGTTTTTCTAAAAGCACTTGCCAGAGCCCTTCTGACACACCAAGCTTAGAAAAATATTTGGCATCAAGCCCTTCCTCCAGAATTTCTCCATTTGTAGACAGTGGAAAATGCCTTCTTTTCATGTGTTCAGATCTTCTGGGTCAATGCACAGACAAAGCCTTCTATCTTTAGTTGAGAAATGGCTGGCAAACACACCCACTCTTTTAGCTCTTACTCAGGATACAATTATTTGTTTAGTTGGACCATTTCAGTCCCTTAGCTTCTCCCTTGAGATGAGAGGATATCTTCTAGGGCAGAAGACATAGGATGGATGAGTTCTTTTGGCTTTTTTCTTTAGTCTGGGAGGAGTATGGTCCCCCGCACCTCCAACTTGCCATTCTCCTGTGACAAGAAACTTACGGCATTACATAGCAGAGATCATACACCTCTGCATACAAACCATATACCACATACTGTGAACAGGTTCAAAGACTTGGAATGAGGATTTCTCAAAGCCAAGCAGACATGAAGACTCATGGAGATGAGGGAAAAAAATGAAGTAAAGTTACTCTTTTGTGCTACCGAGCTATCTCAACAATCAGGTTGTATTCTTGGGTGTCTCTGTTCCTTCCCATCTGGCTTGCAGGTCTTCCTGTAGACTTCCTGTTAAATTTCATCCGTTACCTATTATACACTATAGCAAGCTGTGTGGGCTTTTCCTGTATTGCAAAGTGTGAATTTATTAAGTAAGCATGGCACAAATTTTGAAGCAGGTCATGGTACGTCCACAGTAGGTTGGTAAGTAGGTTAATAGAGCAACCCAAGTCCATATGAAGGCTTCTCCAACTATGCTTTGTAGGCATATTTGCCACCCAGTTCTGAACTACAACAGAATATCACTTGTTTTTACAGCTCCTTCATGAAAAATGCAGTGTTGGTTTCTGTTAGATCATGGACCCAGCATGTGGACCCCCAGATTACACTGAGAGTAGATAACACCCAAATAATTTTTGTGACTTTTTCCTAGTTACATCTCTTGCTACATTAAGTTATTACAGAAGTTATGATTAAAAACCTCTCTAGTTTATTTCTGCAGAAGACAGGATGCAACTTGAATAATCTTCTATTGCTAGAATCTTTATATGCAAAGCAACACCTTTCTAGAAGCTCATCACATATTTTCTTTTGTCTAATTTTCTTATCCTGGCAGAAGCAGGTGACCAAGAAATGAAAAGAAAAAAAGGGGGGTGGCTAAATTCCAAGGAACAGTTGCTTAAACAAGCTGTGTAGAACTCAAGCGACTTTATAGTTATAGTGAATCATATATGGTAATACAACCCACATGCACTGGGGCCAATTTATTCCATCGCTTAAACATCAAATAGTTTATAATTACAGCACTACAGCACTTGAATATTAACAACATCTGTAGGGTCAAGTGATCTTGCAAATATTTCATCAAAATCCTTGATGTTGTAACTGTCCAGCTGCTATATAAACACACCAAGGTCCAAAGGCTTTTCTGCATCACTACCCAATTAACAAAACCAAGGACCTTTTTCTGCACAGAAGGTAAATCTTCATACCTACTCATACCAGCTAATAAGGCTCCCTTATCAATTAGGCTCTCAAGAATTACATTTGCTTTCTTTTCTATTTGAATTGTTGTAACTGCTCAGAGCCCGCAAATGCTCAACGCTAGACTAGATGGAGGTCTGTTAATGTACGTTATGTTCCTCCATCAGAGTAAGTTACTACACAGACAGGTAGCACCATACTCTAATGTAGGCAAATCCTGGGTGTAAGCTTGTCCTATGAACATAATTTCTGGGTAACAGCAGAAATAACTACTCAAAGCCAAAGTTATTGCTGAGTGCTCTGCCTGATAGTAAATAAACTAGAAATAAAACCTTTCACTTGTGGCTGATAATGGAAAGTAAAATGTCTTCCTGAAACATCCCTTCATAGCTATGTAGAACTATGAGAGATTGCAAGATACAGCCCTTCCCTCCTTCTGATTTACACCCGCCTATCATTTCTGGCAGCTGTCTCTCTAGTTTGTTCCTAAAAATCTCCAGGGATGGGAATTGCACAGACTCCTTTGGTAACCTGTGCCAGTACAAAGCTGCCTCTTTAGCAACTGCCTGCTCCCCACTGCCTTGAAACAGGTTTGGCTCTTCAATTTGTTCCCTCTCCAGACATAGCAGGACACTGGTGACTCATCTTAAAGCATGAAGATAATACGTGCTTTTCAGGGAAGAGCATATTTGGATGAACAATCTGTAAAACTGATGTTTCTTCCTTTTTCAATTAAATTGTTTGGCAAAAATAGATATTAACTTTGCTTTCCTGTTAAAAAACTCTTCAGGAATTCTGTGGGATCTGGTCCCACCCAGCTCGCGGTGACCAGCTGTTTGTCAACGTCTCTAAGTTCTCCGTGGGCCAGCTTTTTTTTTTCATACCATCGTAACTGTCCTCCCTTGTGTGCTTGTGCTCCCTTGCAAAGATGTCCCAGCCAAGCTGTGCTCTTCGTCCCTCCCAGACACTTGGGCTGGGTGTGGGGCTGGGTGCCTGTTGACTCTGCGCGGCTGTGAGGCTGGCTGAGCTTCTCCGAAGTGTTTGTGGACCCTGGGTAAATATGGACAGGATAGCCCTCCCAGAAAAGAGAATTCCTTGCAGTTCACAACAGGAATGTAAAATAGAGCAGAAGAGTAAAAGCAGCAAAAAGAAACAGAAAGAGAAGCTCTACGTGCCTGCCATTTTGTCTAGTAAAAAACAGGGACTGGCTGTTTCACGCAGCTTGGTTGGAGTCTGTGTTTCTCATCTGTTTCCCATAGCAGTTCCCTGTCAACTACCAGATCCTTAATAAGAAAGTAACTTTTGTCCCTTTGTTTCAATTTCAGGGGCCTTTGCTCTATCCTGAGTGTGTAAATGTGGATTTTTGGCTTATAAATGGAAACTCAAAAAAATAACCCCCAACTTTTCCAGGAATTAAACTACCACAACTAAAGGATGTCTGGATTTTTTTTAATATGGTCTTTATTCATGGACTGTTATGTGACCATACTTTAAAACTATTTTCTTTTAATAAGCTTACTTCATTTTATATGGAAGGGAGACCTAAAACTCTCAATAGGCTAAAATTCCCTCAGATACTTTGTCACAGCTGGCTAAAGTAAAACTCAAGCTCCTGCAAAATACCATTTTTCCCGGAGACTTCTCTCTGTCACTGGCAGCTAAATACTTAATAGGCAAAACAAGGGCTTCAAATAAGCTCGTCTGGGGGTTCTCTCCACAGGCCATGTGCAATACAATGGGTTTGGGAATTTCATGTTAATTCCTCTTAGAATAAGCAGAATAAAACTGCGGGCCACTTAGCAAAGCAGGAAATTCCCTAAGTGCAAATACACTGAGAGACATCTCCCAGATAAATTGGAAGTTGTGGTAGGGAGAGAGAGAGATATTTGAGTGTAATTGGAGGTGACAAACCAGGCAATACATGGCCTCCCTCGCCTCCTGCAGCCTCTCTGGAGGGACAATCCACTGTGAGGGTGTCCAGCAACCCCTGGCAGAGTCACCCCCAGGGCCACAAAGATGGGACTTTGAGGTGTCAATTCATCCACAGCGGTCACAGCTCAATGCAATGCAAGGGGTGGCCCCCAGAAATGTGCATGTAGGGCCTGGATGTCATTGCAAGCAGCATCTCCCACAGCAGGC
Organism: Nycticryphes semicollaris; assembly: GCA_013400055.1. Taxonomy (NCBI): domain Eukaryota; kingdom Metazoa; phylum Chordata; class Aves; order Charadriiformes; family Rostratulidae; genus Nycticryphes; species Nycticryphes semicollaris. The sequence continues at coordinate 205,355 of VXBJ01004057.1, forward strand.
AGGCCCAGGATGTTTGATAGAAGGAGAGAACCCAGCATCTTTTTGGGGGGCCATTTCCTCTTGCATTGCTGCCTGTGGCCATGGTAGGGATGGAACAGCGGGTCTGCACTTGGCAGAGTCCAGAGAGGGTGGTGTAGCGAGGGACCCCCATGGCAGCACCGCAGAGTCAGGCTGCCTGAGGGGGGCATGCTGTCGCAGGGTGGGGGTGAATCCACTTGGAAGACCAGAACAGAGAAACAAGAGAGGAAGGCAAAAAAGAGACATTTGGTAAAAAAGGGAGACAATCTAGGCTAGGAGAATGTCTCCCGTGAAAATGGGTAGTGTAATGAGGGAGGAGGGAGTCACTTTTACTGAACAAGCAGCTGGGACAAGGGTGTGATAAAAGAGCATAAATCCAAACCAGAGGTCTGGCTGGCAAGCTTTGATCTTCCTCAGAGATCTGGTCTTCTTTCTCTGCAGACCCAAATACTGAAGGGCCTTGTGTAAATAAAGAACCATTTCCATTTTACTGGAGATCAGGAGACTGTACAATATTTGCAGGGAGACAGACCTCTAAAAGCATTTATGGTGTCATGCGTTTGTTCATTTGTTTTTCCCAACAGGGTAACAGTTTCATTGATACGTGCTGCCTTCAGGGTTTGTGATCTATGGCAATTGTACGGTTTCACTCCAGCAGAGTTTTATTCAAATATCAGATGATACTTTAACTTAATGGACACGTTCAAAATCCTAGAACTATTTTTCCCTCTATGTCTGAAGCTGACGTTGCCATGCATATGTGTGTCCTGAGTATCCTGCCCTGCATATGCTTTTCCTGTTTCTTCATGTGTATCCTGATGATATGCTATGATAGCACGTTCTGGTAATAGATTGGAATAATAAAACTGCTCCTTTTTTTTTTTTTTCCTTAGCAAGAACCACACTCCATTAGCAAAGATGTTGAGAGCTTATTCTTTACTACAGCTGGTCCTTTCAGGCATTTATCTTACAATATCATCAGTTCTTGGATGACATTCCCTTCAGTCAAGCTCCATGCTTGCCTTTCTAAATTGGAAACTTGCTCAGTGTGTACAGTCTCTGGTAAGAATCCATCAGTCGGCAAGTTTGCTAAAGGTGTGATGTTATCGGCAGTTCAGTTTCATTATTTTCCACGTGCTGCAGTACTGTACAAGAAAAGCAATGCAGTAGGGGAAGCATGCATGTTAGGGAAGATAACAGCATAGCAGAAAGCTTCCTGATTCTCAAACAAGTGGGAGTTCCTTCTGATAACATGGGATTACAGTGGATTTGCAACCAGGATAGTGTATCAAAGCTTTTTCTCCCCATTGCCAGCTGGTTGAATGATGTTTGTGTGCTCCATTTCAGATGAGCAGTTGGAAGCTGCTGCAGGACATTGTCAGCCAAATTTTGCAAAGTGACAGTGACTGAAAAACATGGGGGTAAATAAAAGGGACTATATTCACACTTTAGTAGCATGGAGTAGAGAGAGGCTCTGTGGGGAGAGCAGAGACCTGGGAGGCACAGCGTGTGTATGCAGGGTCCTGCTCCTACCTTCATAATGCTGTGTTTTGGGATGTACCTGTACCATGAGGTCTCATGCACAGAGACTGTATATTTGTGTGTCATTGTGTGTAGTGAGGTACTCATCTGCCACCATCCAGAAGGGAGATGTGTCTAGAAAGAACCCAGTGTTCCGCCCAGTCTGTCTAGGATTTATGGTGAGATCTTCACCATCAGCTCTATACAAGGAGCTCCCTGCACCGTTTCATTCTGTTTCCCAGGACAGAATAATCCTTTATATCCTGTTGATTAACTCCGGAAAGTTAAACTAAATGAACAATGCAAAACTAAAATACAAAGTGACATTATTGCTAAGTTGTACCTTTAATTTCAGAGCTGCATGCTGTGGCAGACTGTGACTTTTCCTTTGTCCAAAAACTTAGATTGAGGAGGCAAATATTGAGTAGGTGCCCAGGGGAGCAAGGAACTAGAGGTCAGTGGCGTTGATGTCACATTCACTTTGCCTCTTTAAGAGAATTAACTAAACTTCACACAGACGGAAAAGTGAAGAATTGAGATCATGAATGAAACCAGAATAAAAGGCAATTGTGCATTTTCTCATGTTTGCTGCAAAGTCAACTCAGTAAAAGATGGGCCTTGTTCTCTTCCCTTTGAACCTAAGAACAGCTCCAGTGAGTCCGAGCAGAGATTCACCTGCCTCAATGTCTCATGCATGATATGGGTTAATTTAGATCCATGGGTAAAAATTTAAGTATTAAGTATTAGGCAAGCATACAGGCTTGTTTCTCTCAGTGTACCTTCCCAGATTCTAGAATTTTGCAGCTAGGGTTTTCTTCAACCAGAGATTGTATCCACATCTCCATACTGAATCATTTTTCATGGAGTTTTGCAGGGCTCAAAGTCAATTCCTTCACAGAGCTGTCTTTGCTCAAGATAGGACACAGAAAGGCTATAGAAATAAAAATTACCAGTCTGCCAAGAGCTGGTACTTACCAGTTCTGTGTTGTGGAAATGAGTTTCACTTCTTCGGTGTTACTCATGACTCTCACTTCAGTCCTACTCATGACTCATGCAAATGCAAGAAAAGATTTGGGCCTTTTTAGTATATTGTATATTGTTCAACAGGTAATGCCTGTGCATACAGCAAAATCTTTACATTTAACATATGCTGTTTCCTCATCAGAAGTTACTAGCCTCCACCTGTTAGCCACAAATTTTTTTCAGGGACTAAATTAAAATGAAAAGCCACCAAAGACTGCACAGGAAGTCTGTGATTGCTATGAAACGAGGATGAAATTCACTTTGCATCACTTCCTAAATGGCATCTTCTGGTACTTCTCCTGACCAAGGATTCAATGGAAGCAAAAATCTGCACAGGAAACAACACTTTGTGGGAGTACTCACAGTACTGGGTATGCGTGTACAAGACTTCTTACTGCTTAGTTCATTTACCTTTTCTAAAGGGAGGAACTCTAAGTGATTTTGATGGAATAGTCAAATAATTCTATCATGCCAAATACAAGGAGAAGCAAGATTTTATATTCCTTAATTATGCTAACTTTACTTTTGGCAACATATTATAAATAATTCTGCATGTGCCCAGAAAAAAAAATAAATTACATAAACCCACATACACCCCAAAGCCCTCCCCACTCCTCCACTCTGATATGGGGCTTTTCAAGTTCATAAACTTGTCAGGTTACTCATAGGGGACTGCTTGTACACTGTCATTATCGCAGTACAGGAGCTCACTGTGTTTGCACCCTTGACAAATTCCCAGAGATCTCCATTCAAATCAGATTCACAGAATATCAGGGATTTGAAGGGACCTTGAAAGATCATCTAGTCCAATCCCCCTGCCAGAGCGGGAACATCTAGATCAGGTCACACAGGAATGCGTGGTTGCATGATCAGATCCCATTAAAAATCTTCAGCCTTTGTATTAGCATAAGCACTGTTCAGGTTTGAAACATAATTCAGTCCTTTATAGAAAAGCAGAATTTTCAGAAGAAATGTAATGCTATGATCTAATGATTTAGACTCACTATTTTTGTAAAACAAAAATTTGGCAGTATTCTCTTTTTGGTAATCCTTTCTTGGAAAAACTAAGCTTCTTAATAAATCTCAGTAGCCATAGATGGAAATCCACCAACTGCAACAGTGTTTATTGACCTTTCCAAAGTGTTAGATTTAATTAGACTTTCATTAGTACAACTGTACATAAACTAGCCAAGTCAGCTCTTTTCCATGTTTGTACTGATGAGGTTCTCGGCTTCTTTTAGTCTTTCTTTTTACATTGCTTTTAAAGACATATTTGCATTTCAGTTTGCAGGGTGTTGTGGAAATACCTGAGCTGACTCAGATACTGGGATCAGTTTAATTGCAGTGCCCTGGAGATGAGCAGAGGGTTTACCCCACTTCTTGGCAGGCCAGTCTGCAGATTGACTAAGTCCTGCATTTGAATGAGTTCCTTTGAAGCCAGCTTAACCATCCCTGCGCTACGCTACAGGTGTAGTGCAGGCATGTGCCTCAGAGGTTTAGTGATGCTTGATCCTCTGCTAATGTGCTCACTTGGTAAGCCTGCCCAGGGACCATCTTGCACTAAAAAAGCAAATGAATGGAGTCTTCATTATATACCTTTCTGCTTTCTTCCATGCTTTCAATGTCTTATCAAAAGCAGCTGAAGTCAGGGTCAGGAAGATGTCTGGCTTTCTCCAATTATATTATTAAAGCAGTGCAGCTATGGGAATAATATGACTACATTTAGGAGGTCTTTGTTTATCCATTTGCAGTCTTATAGTGGACATGTATCTGTCAACGTAAAGGGGAGTATAGAGTGGGTATTAGAGAAAAATATCTGATGTCACACCGAATACAGGTATTCAAACCTTTAGCTACATCAGCATGTTTATTATCAACACTGTGATATCAAATTACTTATGGTGCCTTTTCAGGATATTCTTTCCCTTGGTAATACTGTTTGAAGTGCTAATACCTTTCCATATTTAAAAATACTGGCCATAGCCATATGCCCATGCATACAAATTAGAACTTCCACAATGGTTTATTTAATTCTAGTTATACAAAAGTATAGTGTAATAAGGGCTACCAAAATTTCTAAAGTATTTGGAGGAAAATGTTTCTGTTAAATTATTTTTTATTATCAACACAGAACTACAATTCTTTGACAGACATTTTCTTGCACCTGAAAATCTTTATGTGTGCCTGTTAGAGAGGGTGTATATATGTATATGAGGGTAATCATTAATTTATGTGGTGCTCAGAATGGTAATGTAAAAGTCCATTTGACATCTCTTTCCACAGAAGACCATACTCTGAAAAGGGCTAGGATTTAAGTTCAAAAATCCTCAGAAATTTCTCTCTGCAACTTCCCACAAGTCAACCATGTGAATGTCTACATACGGTGTAGGTCCCTGTGAGCCATTCAGGGTCCCTAGGTGCCCTTCACACACTATGAAAGATTCATTTAGATTTTCTTAGCTTCTTTGTGGGAGACTTTGACTACTGAATTAATGAAATCTGTTGCTATTTGGAATATCATTTTTCAGACAAGATGTTAGGAAGAACTCCATTAGGAGGATATTGTGTCTCTAGAACAGGATACCCACAGAGGTGCTGAAATCTGCTTCCTTGAAACTTCTCAAGACTTTACCAGACAACACCATGGCTCTGCAGAAGTACTGCCTTCTTTTCCAGTGATGTTTTCTGTTTTCTTTTGCAAAATACTTTGCATTTCCCTCCATGTTTATATTACATTGATCTTTTTGGTATTTCATGTAGTTTAAGAATGATTTAGTGGAATGATTTAGTCTAATCATCTGCATTGCATAGACTGCAGAACTTTACCAGGATTTCATGGTGAAAGCTGTCTCATAGTTGACTGAGAGTAAACACCTTAAAGAAGCAGCTCAGTTTTATTTTAAGGATTTCAGGTGGTGGTGTATGCCCCAGTAATGTGGATAGTTGAGGTTTACCTGAGAGATAACTATTCTTACAGCTGCTAATTTGCAGTTTGTTACCTAAATTTTTCCAGTTTCAACTTTTGTGCATTTGTTTCTCCAGTACCCGATATAATCTTCCTCTGCATTGTTTACAATCAGAATTAAGGCATCATTTAGTACATTTAATTCCATTATTTTCTTATTTTAAGAATCTTTGGGTGTTTTACCATATGATTTTAAGCTGGATACAGGAACCAGGGCTCTGTTACGATCTGTATTGATACAGGCCTGCAGAAGGAGAGTTAAGGGTCATTGTTTCTGTTCACTGCTCTGGCCTGTAACAGTAGAGCAGAATTCTTGAAAAAGCTCATATATATTATATATATATATGTATGTATTTGTATATGTGTATGCATGTATTGGTATAGGTATTTATGTGTGTATATATATCTATCTATATATGTATTTTAAACAGCTGTGGCCTCAGTAGGGACTTCAGGGTACATTCTTCAGAAAAAATCATCAGTTCATTTTCTGCTACTCATATTAAGCAAGGTTAAATTGTCCTCCTCAGCTATTGACATTCCCTTTTACACTGAAAACTTCATAGCAGAAAGCGTGACTCTTGTTTACTTATGAAATTGCTTGCTGCACTTTCAGGTGCTACAAGATAGATAATAAGAAGAGTGGTTCAAGGAGTCACGGAATTGTCAGAGTTAGAAGGGACCTCTAGAGATCATCTAACCCATCTCCCCTGCTAAAGCAGGATTGCCTGGAGCATGTTACTCAGGACTGCATCCAGGCGGATCTTGAAGGTCTCCAGAGAAAGGGACTCCACAACCTCCCTGGGCAGCCTGTTCCAGTGCTCTGCCACCCTCACCGGAAAGAAGATTTTTTTCTCATCTTTGAATGGAACTTCCTATGTTCCATCTTGCCCCCCTTGTCCCTTGTCCTGTCAGTGGGAACCACTGAAAAGAGTCTGGCTCTATCCTCCTCCAACCCACACTTCTGATACTTGTGAGCATTAATGAGGTCTCCCCTCAGCCTTCTCTTCTCCAGGCTAAAGAGTCCCAGTTCTCTCAGCCTTTTCTCATAAGGGAGATGCTCCAACCCCTTAACAGTCTTTGTCGCCCTAGACTGGACTCTCTCTAGTAGCTCCCTGTCTCTCTTGAACTGGTTTGCAGAGGAAAATCTTCTGTATGATTCAGAAAACTATTATTGACTATTATAGATTAGTAAAAGTATGCAATATAAGTAAGAGTAAACATTCCTTAATCTGCCTGAACCAAAATGTATGTAAACATAATTCCTGATGTGATTGAAATGATATTTCCAAATACTAGTGTTGTGGGGATTACCATGGCGGCATCTGAAAACTGCTCAGCTGCACAGTAGATGCATCCCAGATTTCTGAAGCCAGCCTCAGGTTTGTTGAGGGTATCTCATATGTTTGTTCACCTAACACCTAGGCTAAGGTGCAGGTCAAACACAAAGCTACAACACTGGAACCTTTTAAAATGCCACAAGCCACAACAAACAGAGTGACAGGAATCAGCTGTGCCGTGACACATACTGCAGCACTGAGGGGGGTGAGGACAAATCCACACATGGATGTGGTACCTCAGTGGGGGGTGGGAATTACTCCCTGGTTTTCAGAAGATCCCAGTGTTGTGTTGCTGTACCATGATGAAATAATGAAAGTTTGATGTAATGCTTCTGATTAGTTTTTCATTGGTTAAGTGTGTTGTCATCTGATACCCTGATGGAGAGGTTTTTGGAGGGGAGGGGTTGAGCCCTGTGAAACCTCAAAGCACTTTCTTTCCATTGTGGGCAGCTCAGTTAAGCTCTTATTAAACGCAGCTTTTTCTAATTTTGTAATTCACCTCCAGACATTTGCTTTTGCTCCAAACACAATATTATCTGTAGATGTTTGTCTGTGTTTGGGCTGTGGGCTGTTTCATTGCTTCTTGTTGTCTGGATTATCCTTTTCTACTGTCAGGTATCAATTAAATATTTCATCCTTCTTTGGCTATAAAACAGCTTGCTAATCATTAGACTGATGCTTTTGAATTCAGGACTTAATTGAGGTTTACTGGTGAAAATATATGTATTTAATACATTGGAAGAAACATAATATAACTTTTGTTTACATACAATGGTCTATAAACTGTTTAAGTTTTCTGGTATTGAAGACAAACTTAGCTGAAGTGAATTCACTTCAGTATTACTTCTTAATCTACCAGGATGTGTTTCCCTTTTCTTGGAAAAAGCTTTTTTCAAGTCAGTTGCTCAAAATGTATCAAGTGACTAACTGCAGATAGCAAACTGAGCATTTGTTTGAGTTCATGCTTGTTACAGCGGTGTTCTGGAAAGTGTTTGTGCTTAGGCTTTTAATAAACTCCCTCCAGAGATCAATTACCATGATTTGTCTAGTTACTACGGATAAGAGGTTTTGGGGGGGTTGTTGTTGTTGTGGAAATGTTTTGTTAAACTGAAAGAGACTTGAATGCTTTTATTTGGGCAGAATAAAAAGAGAATGGGAAGCAGAACGTGGTTATCAGAAAGGAAAAATAATAATTGAACTAGTCTTAGTGAAAGGACTTTGCACCATCACCAGTGCTTGTAGGACTGTTTTGTCTGTGTGTTTTAGGCTTGTTCACAGGTAGCCCAGGATGTAGGTCAGCAGGAGGAGATGTGTAGGAAGGAGGATAAGCACTGATAAGTTAATACTCTTGACAAAGTTTTCTCACTATAAGGTTTCAGTATAATCAAAACCAGTATAGCATTGGAGGAAAAGCACCATGAAATGGAGTAATGGAATTAGCTTTTATGTTTTTCCAGGAACCTAAACCACATTTCCTGTCACAACTGTATATTATTAATACAAGGCATCTGCTAAATTGGAGCTGGCCTAAAATGTAAAATGTGCACAAATATCATACATCTGGTTTAAATCATTTATTTTTTGACATTTGTGGTGAAAAACTAAAGCAAGATGCTGCCTCAACCCATCATAAAAAAAAAAAACAAAAACAAAAAAAGAAGGATGATTTGGAATACAGCAAGTTTTCAGTATGGTCTCACAGACAGATAATATAATTCTGTTAATTTAGCAGCCAGGATTACTGCCTGCATTTTCATGTCTGGCTTCCCTTTCATTTTGTATTCTGTGGTTGCAGCGATTAGTTTCCAGTCACAGAGAGAAACGAGCAGCTATCTTAACTCACTCACTTTCCCAGCCCCCTGTCCTGTAGAACTGGGAGTAGAAAGCTGTTTGTTTTCTGAGTTTTGGGGGGGTGAGTGAGACAAAAGTCATCTTTTGTCACGTTTCTCTGCAGGCTTAAGGCAAAGGGCCCAAAGTCTGATCACAAAATGGGATCATCTCAGGAATATAACGTCCAAAATATAATTTGTCAGGGGACTTATACCCTACCCAGATATTTTTCCACATTAATGCCTGCTCTGAAAAATATCTATTACCACGTTTTGTTTCAGATTACTTCAACATATACCAAAGATGACAGAGGCTTCTTTGGGAGCCAGACAAGCCTGGAAGTCTGGCACTGAGTCCTGGACTGTGAATTAGGACAATAAGACTCAGAAATTTCTACGTAGTTTGCCCAGCCCTTTCCCAAAGGCCTGCATGGAAGGGCTCTGGATAGTGTCACAGGTATCTGTGTCTGTGTGCTGCTTGTGTGATGTTAGCCTCATCAGTCTGAACGGGTGGGAGAGAGTACCTAAAATCCCACCTGATTACATTAGGTGACTTACCAGAGACCTCAAAGACTGGCATAAAATTTGTGCAAAGGTGAAGTAACGAGAGCCCTGATATGCAGATTAGTAAACCCTTGTAGAGCTGATCATCTGGTTTTCCAAGCCCTCAACGATTCATTTTAGGCTGACATCCACTGTCTGTGCTTCCTCTCTTGCCAGTGATGCTTGATGACCTTAGCCTCAGTGTTTGCTCTGTCCCTTCTCTTGAACAGCTCGAGCCCTTCCCACAGATTGTGCCCTGAAAAATCCCCTTAGCGCTTTAAATAATTTGCTCTTAATGAAAAATGAAAACATACTAAAACAAACAGTGTGAAGAGCCCCTCTTCTGCATTCTTTATTATTGTAACTGGGCTTTTTTCCATTCTTGGTCTAGTGTGATCGCGTCACTGTGTTATGTCTAATTTAGGGATTCTGAGATCAAAGGACAAAAGTGTTAGCTAGTTCGTGGCTGTAGTGCTGTGCAGGTTTATATCAGCTGAGCATCTGAATTCATGTGTGCTAAAAACTCTTTCGTAGACTATTCAAGTGACATTTCACATATGGAGGGAGCAACTTGCCTGTCCAGCCCTACAGCCGGTTTGATCCCACAACACTTTGGCTGTAAAATAATGATGGCATCCAGAACCAAAAAGTGAAAGGACACTTTTAATAACCTGTTTTTTAGAAGTAGATCTGGGGATCTGAAGGCCAGGCTGGGTGTTTTAAGGTTCACACATCTATAGGATAAAGATTTTGCAATTGGAGTTAATTAATAATTTTCTTGGTTGATGAACCACAACCAAATTCTGTTCACCCAGTTCAGATTGTGAAAAGAGAAAATATTGTTTGGAGTTTACTCTCCAGTGGGACTAATTATTCTCTGTATTTCACCCATCGCATTATAATCCTCTCAGAGAAAAGAAAGAATAAATGTTCTCATTAAATTCTGAAACAGGCATTTTTTTCTGACAAGTTGCTCTTCCTTTGAAGAGGCTAATACCTGATGATAGAAATTGTAAAGAATAAATAAAAAAGCTTTGTTGAGAACGATTTACTTAAAATTGCACTGTCAAAGAGCTTTTCATAATAATTAAAAAAAAAAATTCACAATGTTTGTGATGAAAACACTATTGAAACTGCAATCTGCTTACTCACCTGGTGGTATTTTCATGTTCTCACTTAATGAACGCACTCTGTGTTTTGTTATTGTAAGGCTGCCTGGGAGAGCTGGGCTGGTACCATTGGTTCTTTCCTCAAAGACAGAAGTCTCAATTGAGCAAATCAGTCCTATTCAGCAAACCACTTGAGCATGCTCTCAAGTTCCATTAATTCAAATGATTTTCTGACCTGGAGACTAAAGGGTCCCTAGTAGTCACACAAGGCGTTGCTCTCATTCTTTGCCGTAGGACCAGATGTTTTGGGTGCAGTGTGTATATTGGGGTAAAATTGCTGTTCTTTATACCTGTGTAAACACTTTTCTGTCGATATCCAAGGGAGAATGAACTGCTGGGTGAAGGAGAGTTACCTCTTATAGAGGTAGAGAGCAGTTTAATACCTTCAAAGTCAAATTATTATGGCACCATGCCAATTCAAAAGTGAAGTCCCCTGAGAAGGTAGACATGGTAAAATGAGGCTCCTGCGGACAGTTATAAACCTGGACTTTTTCTCTCAAGGAGTAATTTCATCATTCCTGGAACCCCATCATAAAAGTGTGCCTGAGGAAACACATCTTGGCTGCAAGGTGAAGAAATAACTTTTCCTTAGTTAAGAAATGTCTGTCTAAATGAAGAGAAGCAGCTCCACACTTAGGAGATCTATTTATAGATATCAAACAGTGTCATTTTGATCTGTATGGTGGTCCTACCTGAACACGTGAGAAACTTTCCTCTCGTACCTAGGAAAACCTTTTCTTGGGAAGTAATTAATCTGGAGAGGTGTAGTCTGAAGTAGGGAATGATCATGTACTTATCCAGGCCTGTTTGCCTGCCAAAGTGCTACTGAGGGGCAGAAAATGTCCCAGGGAAAATCACATCCAATGTTGTTGGTACTGTGCTTGTAGACTTGTACGTGTTACACGAGGGCAGCTGGAAGACTAAATGGTGCTTGTACTCATTTGACCAAAGCCCCCTGAACAACACATCAATGTTTTAACCACGCTTTTCTGTCCTGCTGCTGCTGACTCCTGATTATCTGCTCTCCTTCAGTTGCAAAAGTTCTCGGTAGCTGGTTCCACTTCCCAGCCTTGGAGTTTGTCTCTGTGGGTACCAGATCTGGATCCATAGACTGCTGCCGTGTCCTCTGTGAGATGTTCTGTGTTACAGCTAGTATAATCCATCAAAACTGGAATCACTGCTTTTTCTTTTGATCTACGTACTTTTTCAGGCTGACTTATTCTCAATCTAATTTTTGAATACGGGTACTCTCTAGTATATAGAAGGTATTAGAGTCTTTGGCACTTTGAGATTCTCTGATTCAGGCACTTGAATCGCTACATGGCCAATACCTGCTGTCAGCCAACTCTTAAAACAACTCTTTTTAAGAACTGCATTGCCCTGGGAAAGTGATGTTATCCTGTCCTGATTTTTAAAACTACACTGCACCTATTCCGTGTACTGTTAATGAAAAATATGCTGTGGGTCTTACCAAGGAAATATGTATCCCACAGCTAAGTCCACATGACTTTTTTAACACACAAGTTCAGACATGGTTTTCAAGCATGATGAATAGAGAACAATGTCCTGTTTGTTTGAGTGTATGCACTGTCAAGCAGGCAAGGTTTAAGTGACTGCAGATTTTTGAATGGGAATCAAAAAAGGTCATTTGGAAACCGATAACATTAGCTCCCGCGCAGTTTGCAACTAAAGGCCTGGGATTCACAGAGGACACTAGAAAAAGGAATTAGTAGTAAACAGGTTTTAGCAGGTTTCTTCCACAGAAAGAGCAATGCCAAGAATAAAAATGGTAACAGAGTAGAAAATGATAAAAAATGATAAAAAATTGTGCTGTGTGCACTTAAGCTGCTTTTAACAATTATGTTTTTCTTTCTTTGTCGGTCTTTTTTTTCCCCACTCAGAGCCTTAAAAATTGACTAGTTCTAATGAAAAGGAAAAGACGCAGATGTTATAGCGTAGTGGAAAACAAACCAATTTGTTGAAAATTACTGTTGAAAAGTATTCTTCGCTAATAGGTCACATTTATCCTCTTGAAACATTGTGCAAATTTCTAAATTCTTCTGAGGCTGTAGTGAATGTTTTTCATCTTTACAATAATGTTTTGAGGAATCACAGATAGCACACATCTCAGAAGGGGAACATAAGTACCCTCCTGAAGCAGTTTTTACCATAATATCATACTTCCCTACCTATTTTCTCCCCTCTTCAGAAAATACAAAAAAAAATTACTTGCTTTCAAGCTATAATAACTTAGCAATTTCTTCATTTATGCCCTTCAAGAAGGTATATGTCATACTTACAGTTGTTTTATCTGCCTTTCTTCTGTTGATTCCCCCCGTTTCAGAAAATGAACAAAAATGAGAGTAGCTATTGATGTGAAGAATACTGATGCATTATTTTAACGTATTTATTCCCTGTAAACATTCATTAGTTAAAAAGGACACTTTTCTCAAAGTCTTCTCAGCACATTCTTAAAATACAATTATCCAAACAGACTACTCCAAGAGCAGGCATCTCCCAAGCATTAATAACCCAGTAGCTGAAGGCTTGCTGGCTTTCTTACCAGAACCACTCTCTCAGTTTCTCTCAGATCAGGGAAGTAAATGTGCCTTGTAGCATTCCTTAAAGATTGATAAAGTGAGACTGTTATTGGCAATAGTTAGTCTTTAGAGGGGACGCATGAAATATTGTTCTGAGCATATGACAAAACCTGAAACTCCCATTCCGGCTCTGACTACGATTCTCTCCAAGGTTTTGCATAAATCACTTGATCTCTTCACCTCAGTTTATTTACCTGTAAAATATCGATAATATCACTTTGTTTGGCTGAGTAATTTTACAAGATGTCGGAAAATTAATGCTTGGAAAGCATTTTCATGATAAAACATCCATTTTAAGTATGAGATTTAATAGAAGCAGTTCATAAGAATGGAGTTCTGTACTCTTTCATATAGTAATCAGGACAGATTAAGTGCTTAAGTCATACCACAGGACCTACAACTGTGTTTTTAGAGCAATCCACAATAGCATTTCCTTAGAAAAAGCTATAGAAAAGGGAAACCAAAAAGGCTCCCCACTGTTTCCTTGTGGTAAGAATGTTGCAATAGAAATGGCAAAGAGAGATATTGTTCAGAATATTTTACTCAAAATGTCCACAGAATGTTTCAGTTGAAAACAAAACGACAACTCAGTGGAGAGTTGTACTGGGCATACAGTTGCTCCTCAGTGTAGGTCAGCAACAGTCCTGCAGACTAAGTGTCTGTCTTTTGTGTTGCAAAGTAGCCATAGATCAGGTGGCAGCAAGTCTGGAGCAGAACAAAATAAGTAGCGAAAAAATGGCTTTAGAAAGCAGAATTTTCTCAAAGACCACACTTTAAAACAAAAAGCAACTTTAACCAGGAGTGGGATGGAAGAAGCTTATTTTTTAGCTTTGTTCTCTGTGTATGGGCTGCAGCTCTGAATGATGAGTCAAGTTAAGCCTGGTCTATTGTCTGTCCCTTCCTCTAGAAACTCCTTTCTGGAGAAAAGGCTGTGAACTGTCACAGCTCCAAAGAAGGGCCAGCATCTCAAACAGAAATTGGGTAGACTGGAGGTTACCTATCTGAACGCTGCCACTTAAAACCAGTTAATCCCAGTGGTGCTGAAATGCTCTAATATTTCCTGTTAGACCCCAAATAGCTTCAGGCACCTGGAACTTTGCTTTATTTCTTGTGCAGACTCCTTGTGTCCCAGGGAGTGCTGTGAAAACTTGTAGGGCATCTCTGAGTTCAGTGATGGCCCCTCTGCACTCCTCAAGGGCTGCTAGGAGTGTGTTTGCCCCAGCAGCCAGAGCAGGTACTGCTCCCCTCACCCTCCAGGCAGCCACCACCGCTTTGCTCAGAGCAAACCTCAGGATGCGATAGTGACAGATCTTGTATTCTCTTCAGCCTCGGAGCTCCCGCCTGGCTCCATAACAAAAATGAGCTCATGAAAAACGATGTGGTGGGAAAAGAGAGCTCTCTACCATAGAAGGGCTATCACCTGACAACAGCAACAACAAAAAAGAATGTGGATACTTGGGGCCAAAAAGAGAAAGAAGCACTGGCTGTACCAGTATCTGGGACATTCACAAGGGAAAGGATTTTTCTGGTTTTCAGTCTTCCATACAATTCTTTTGGTATTTGGCAATACAATAGAATTTTTGCAATTTTATCTTCTTTGATTCAACTGTGTAAACCACTGTGTAAAACCAGAGATGGTGACTCTCAGTTGTCTCCTCCAGGCAGCCTAGACGATGATCTTGTAGGGCTTGCATCATTTGGATTGGGTTGGTCCTTACTTGGTTCATTTTCCATGTCAAGGCGGTGCTTTAAAGAGGTGAATCCTCTTTTCCTTAAGGCAGGAAGATTATGGCAGTTCAGGGCAAATGTGAAGTTTGCAAACCTATTCCAAAACTACAGTAGTCAATGAAGACATTGTGCACTGAAAGCAGCACCTTGTCCTGAGGCAGCAATTTGATGTATTTGCAAATCATGTTGCAGTTATAAGCCACAGTTGGCAGTGACCCACATTTTGTTGTACACAATGTTACTCAGTTGATTTGTGCTAGTTGCAGAGCAAAATTCTGGCATTTCAAATAGCTGTAAATATTTATGAGTTAAATGCAATTTTTGCTAATATTTTAGCACCGCTATATGGAGACATTACCTGCAAAGGGTGAGATGTTGCTGGCATTTTGCATAGGCACAAAGAGAGTTTTTGAATTCTTTTTCCTATCGAAAGGCATAATTTCAAGAACAATCTACAAAGTGTTTCAAGTGTGATGGAGCACTTCCTGTTGTGTCTGTGTATATATATATTTATATATGGCCTGTTTATATAAATACAGAAGCGAAATAGATGTCTGCATCCTAAAGTCAGGTTCTTTTGTGACTGAGAAGCCCATCCTGGTGTACCAGGAAGACCAGGTATCAGTACCTTCTTCCAGTACCATCCTGGAAGAAAAGGTGAAACATAACATGGAGATAAATTAGGAGGATGTCAATGTACAAAGCAAGAAAGCTGCTCAAAAAAAAACATAGAAAAGCATTTGTTTTCTGAAATATCCTTAGAGGAAAGCTCCTCCTGACCAGTAATATAATGTTAGCTTAGTTCTTAAGGTGTCACCTTAAGGTTTCCTACTCAAGTAGGAAAAGAGCTATACGTTTTTTATCTGCAATACAATGTGGAGGCAGCCGCAGACTGATCTAAGTGTCTGTATATGTAAAGGAAAAAGGAACCTGCAGCCATAAGGCCATGAATATCATGGAATCAAGGAAATGTCAGAATTGAAAGGGACCGCTAGAGATCATCTAGTCCAACTCCCCTGCTAAAGCAGAATTGCCTGGAACATGTTACTCAGGACTGCATCCAGGTAGGTCTTGAAGGTCTCCAGAGAAGGGGACTCCACAACCTCCCTGGGCAGCCTGTCCCAGTGCTCTGTCACCCTCACCAGAAAGAAGGTTTTTCTCATCTTTGAATGGAACTTCCTATGTTCCAGCTTGCACCCGTTTCCCCTTGTCCTGTCACAGGGAACTACTGAAAAAAGTCTGGCTCCATCCTCCTTCAACCCACCCTTTAGGTAAACATAGATAAGGTCTCCCCCTCAGCCTTCTCTTCTCCAGGCTAAAGAGTCCCAGCTCTCTCAGCCTTTCCTCATAAGGGAGATGCTCCAATCCCTTAATCATCTTTGTTGCCCTATACGTGCATTGCCTTTAGCATTCTGTGACTTTTTAATATCCATGTTGTGGTAGATCTTAGAAGGAACAATTGCCAGTTAAGGCATCATTGAACAGGCCTCACACAATTATGGAACAAAACATCCCTGAAGTGAAGGCAGCCTGAATAATAAGGAAAATATTGGCATGTAGCAAAATTCGTTCAAATAAGGTATCAGAATGTATCAAATCCACTTAGAAATGTTTTAAAGAAATAATATTTCTACCAGAAAGTTGACATAAAAAACTAAGGTGTACATCTTTCCTGATTGCTTTGAGGGATATGTTTCTGAGTCTTCTGCTGGTTTTGAATGGACAAGGCTGTATTGGCTCCATTTGTGATGTTATGAACAGTCAGCTCCACTAAGTCTTCTTATTTTCGTAGACCTTAAAAAGTCCAAAAAACCTCCAAACAACATTCTGCCAAACAGAAGTAATCAACCTGGAATGTATTGCCACTCTGCCCCAAAGATATGGCAAACAACGGGAAGTCAAGGATAAACCTGTAATATGCAGGTGGTTATGGTAGCTGAAATGATCCTTTACTGTCTGTTCATATAGAGAAGCAGTGGGAAGAGATGGAGAGTTTAGAAAATTTCTTAGAATTTCATAGAATGAGATTTACATCTGATTTACAACTTCAGTACAACTACATTTAAAACACCTGTTGGATCACTTACATTTTGTCAGCTACTGGCCCTGTTGGAGATCAGGTGGGAGTCTTGCCATTGTTTGTAATAATCTAAATTATAATTGAGTACATCAGCTGTGATCTGGCCTTTTTTTTCTGAATTCCATTCCATTTAAAAATGGTAAGTAAGGAGTAGTAAGTAAGGAGTTTTTTTGAAGAATCCCTTCTCCCATGTTTGGAGTGGACCATCCGTTCTGCCCAAGGATGACTGAGATACTGAAATACTGAGGTACTTAAATACTCCAGTAGCGGATTATCCACTTCCTCGCTAGGAATCATGGGATATTTCAATATGATGGCTAAGGTATGCAAGAGTTGACTTACCATCCCCTTAACTTCCATCAGTTAAAGATAGACAATGTCTAAGTTATATAATGAGAAAAGACATAAAAAATCCCCCTTTGTGTTTAATAGGTTACTACTTAGAAACTAAGACTCAAGCACAATTAACTAAGACTCAGACATGATCGAGGTAGCACAGTTGAACCTCACCCCGGGTAGGGGACCAAACACAAGTGGACTTTACACCCATGGTGAGAGCAAGTCTGTATGACTTTGCTTACAATACTGCTTTTGTTGGAGGGAAGAACTGGTAATCAGTAAAGAAATCCATTAAAAGGCTCAGGCAAGGAGTGGTTTTCAGGGCTTTAGTTAAGCAAAACAGGTAGTGTATTGATGAGGAAGCCTCTGAGATGTTCAGCATGAACCCAACAGTGAGCTGCTTAGTTACAATACAGTACTAATTTAATGTATTTTTTCCAAAAGTAATTTTATGAATCCCAAGACAGAAGCATGATGGTAATTTTCCAGCCTCAGACCATGAAACAAGTTGTCAAAGATGCAAAGGATTCACTAAAAAGAAGCCAGGAAAATTATTATATCTGCATGCACAGCAATACTGGCTTTGCCATTGCAGGGTTCTCTTTATAAACAATGTCTACATAGATACAGCTAAAGGTGATGGGGAGAAAAAAATGCTTGGTACTTCACAAAGACCGTTTCAGGGTTGGGGGTCAGAGGAGAGAGGAACCTGTGAAGATGGGGCTATCTGCAATGCTGACCGACTTAGTGTAATGTTCGCTTTTCATTAAGCCAAGCTAAACAAGACAAAAAGGGCAAACTTGCATGTGATCTCCCTGGAATCCCTAACTCTGTGTCTGAGATCTCCAGAGGGAGGCTTCTTGTTAACCTCAGTTGTGTCATATTTAACTTGGCTATTGGAATACTCACTTGGCTCTCCTTGTAAATACCACACCTTTCATATTTCTGACTCTCCCCATTTAAACTGCTGGTTTGCTTCGTGGAGATTTCTTGTAATTTCTTCTAAACTTGTAATTTCTTCTAAATAAATATAGTTTTTCCTCCTGTCCGCTGCTAAACTTCTAATCTGCAGACTCTCAGTGGGCGCTGAGCGTGTTCTGTCATTCAGATGTTGCACGCAAGGGGCATTACTGTGTGATTTCCAGGGGGTGAATGAGGCTTGGTTCAATGCTGTGAGATATCGACCTGTGAGGGAAAGCTCCAGGGCACCACTTGTAATTCCCAGGGGGGCTTTACATTCAGAAAAGCAGTGAGAAGCCTTATGCCTGTCTGAAGACTCCACTGCTGGATTCATAAATACTCATTTTGATTCAGGTTGTTGCCTCTGCGCCCTGCCTCTGGTGGAGAGTAAGAGTAGTGCAAACCTTCAAGCACAAGTGCTATTCCGAATTTGTCCCAGAGAAACAGCTCTACCATCACAAATCATCATTCTGCCCAAGGTGGATTGCTTTTTTAGGCCTTGGAGAAACCTGCCACATATTTTCTCAGCATCATACCACTTTCTTCCCAAAAGGCAGATGCCTTCAAGAGGCTGCCAGGCCTGCACAGCTGCTGGGTCACTGGGCAAGAGACCTTCAAAAAATTTTACCTTCTTGCTGATAAATGAGAAACGGGGCTTTCTGTTGCCACTTTTCTAAGGTTTTTGCTCTCAGGTTCCTCCGCTGCCTGTCAATGACTATAGCAGCACCAGGACTGACTTTTTATTTGTGCTATCTAAATGATGAAGGCCACGTCGATGTGTAGGTGTTTGTGCCAGTAATGCTCAGCAGCTTAGTTTTCAGCTAGTCTTGCAAAGTCATTCACTGAGATTCTTGCCATGTTTTACTATATAAAATTATTTGAATAAGCATGAGTAAAAAAATAAAAATAATCTAATGTAGAAGTCCAGCCAGTGCCATCTATCAGCTGGGACAATTGTCAGTGTTTGTTAGTGGTCCTACTCCATAGACTTGGCAGTGACCTCTGTGGAAGGGTAGCTGGTTACCTGGTCTGAGGATGCTTGGGTTCCTAAATGTCACCACTTAACTTACGACAAAGATGTCCTTTTCAGTATTATCTGATGTAAAAGCTGTAACTTGTTATACCTTTTCCCTTTTGGAAGCTGCAGTACTGCTCCTGTTTGCACACTGTTTGTGTTATGCAGCCACCTAGAGGGCCTGCTGCCTATACCAACCTCATGCTATTGACCAGAAACCATGAAACTGCAGGAAAATACAAGCTCTGCTGACCCTTAGTGGCCATAAGTTGGCTGCAGTGCTGTGGGAATGTTTTTACAAATTCAGGAGTGCTGTTTGGGTGCTCTTATGCAAGTGATGTAATATTTTTTTGAGGGGAGAAGGTACTGACTAACACACTGAGAGCAAAAATTGGAGAAGTCCTGTCAGCAAAGAGGAGGATCTGGGTATCATAGAGGAGAATGTAGCTGACTTTGAGATTTTACAACAGTTCCACAGACCAAATACAATAGCTTACACCTAGAGGCTATCAAAATTGACCCTGTAAACTGAAGATGAGTGAGCCTGGCTCTGATGGACAGACATGAGTCTTGGAGACACCAAGAGATGCATGTCTGGTCAGATCAGGAAGACTTAACCCCTTGTACCAGTGAGACTTCACCTGGAGTATCAGACATAAGCCTGGCATTCCAAGGTCAGGAAACAGGAATTTGAATGTGCAAAGAAGGCCTCAAGGTGATCAGGAGAACTGAAACCCTGTTTAAAAGAGGAACCCAAAGATCCAGCCAGACAATATCCACAAAAGGATATGAAATGTTTCCCCTATTAAAAAATGTCATCACTGATGTCAACAACAGAGAAGGATAAAAGTCACACGGTGCAAGATCAGATGAACATAAATTGCCCAAACCCTTTGGCCTGGAAAGTCACTATGTTTTTAACACTAAGAGCGGTGAGGTTCACCAGCTGTGTCTGAAGTGCGAAGAGGAGGGAACACTCTTCCCTTGCTAAAATGCAGGTTGATCCATACGGTGGTTGTCAGCACCAAAATTTCTAACCTCTAGTTCCTGCTTTGGTGGTGTTCTTCAAACCTGCTAATTTCTCAAGTTATGTTGTGATGACAGTAAAAAGTGTTCCTGCTCTAGTGTACCTTGCACTTCAGGAGAGGGGAAAAAGTCTATGAGAAGCTGCTATGGACATACTTTTGGTCTGAATACAATTCTTCACTTTTACTGAATTGTTAATTTACATGGCACCTCTTGGAACAACTTTTCAGAGGCCGATATGTTGAAGAAGATGTCTGTATTGTCACTCTTCCTTGCAGCACCTGACTGTCTCCCAGTACTATCCCTGTGGCTTTTTCCAGTTCCTGTAAAACAGTGAAGCCAGCACCCTTTTCCTAGGATGCCTTTATACAAGTGAGTCTTATGACCTTGCAAGCTGTGAGGATGCCTGCATCCACAGTCAGGTCATGATAAACACTACAGAAACACAGACCAGAATGGTAACCTCTTACCCAAATGGTTCATGTGTTTGATATAAGCCAGACCTGTATTGTGCATTTCATGCCCAAAGACAACAATATCTCACAGGATCATAGAATAGTTTGGGTTAGAAGGGGCCTTGAAAGTTCATCTAGTCTAACTCCCCTGCAATGAGCAGGGACATCTTCAACTAGATCAGGTTGCTGAGAACCTTGTCCAACCTGACCTTGAATGTTTTCGGGGATGGGGCATCTACAGCTTTTCTGGGCAACCTGTTCAGTGTTTCACTATTCTCATTGTAAAAAAAGTCTTCCTTCTATCTAGTCTAAATCTTCCCTCTTTTAGTTTAATGCTATTACTTCTATCATAACAGGCCCTGCTAAAAAGTTTGTCCCCATCTTTCTTGTAGCCCCCCTTTGAGTACTGAAAGGCTGCTGTAAGGTTTCCCTGGAGCTTTCTCTTCTCCAGGATGAACGACCCGATACTTACTCAGCCTGACTTCACAGGACAGATGTTCTGTCAGTCTGATCATTTTTGTGGCCTCCTCTGGACCTGCTCTGACAGGCCTGTCTGGAGGGCTCCAGAGCCAGACACAGCACTCCAGGTGGAGTATCACCAGAGCAGACTAAAAGGGGTAGAATCACCTCCCTTGACCTGCTGGCTGCACATCGTTTGAGGCAGCACAGGATACAGTTGGCTTTCCGGGCTTCAGGCGCACATTGCCTGCCTCATGTCCAGCTTTTCATCCACCAGTACCCCCAAGTCCTTCTCCTCAGGCCTGCTCTAAAGCCCTTTACCCCCCGCTCTGTATTGATGCCGGTCGGTTGCCCTGACTCAGGTGCAGGACCTTGCACTCGACCTTATTGAACCTCACGCAACCACAGCCGGTGAGGAGGAGGAGCGGAGCCTGCCCAAACCCCGCCTCCATGGAGCAGCCGGCGGGGCCGGGCGGAGCCGCAGCCCCATAGCGGGAGGCGTGGCGGGGCTGGTGCAGGCCGCGGGGTCTGTCCGCCTCGGCGGGAGGGCTGTGGCGCCGCTCGGCGGCCGGGAGAGGGTGTGCAGGGGCGGGGAGCTCCGCCTCGCTCCCGCCCACCCTCCGTGGGGGGCGGCCGAGGCCGTGGCCGGCGCTCTGTGCAGCGGTGGGGGCGTTATGACCCGGAGCGGCCCCACGTTGGGAGGCCGTCTGCCCGCTGCAGGGCTGGAGCCACGGCTCGACCCGCCTGGGGCTGCTACTCCCCCTCCCGGCGGTGGAGCCCTCCTAAGGTAAGGGGAGAGCGGGGTCTCCCCTTCACTCCCCTCAGTCCCAGATCGGCGAGAGCAGTGGAGATCTAGCCCTGGCCCTAGTCTTGCCCCGAGGGCCCCGCCGGGCCTGGGCCGCACCGAGCCCTCGGCCCCGGGGCCTCTGGAGCCGTCGCGGCTGAGCAGGGCTAGGGCTCACCTCGTCTCCTCTCCTGGCGGTTGTCGGCGGAGCCCGATCACCTCACTGCCCCCACCCGTCTTGCTGCAGGGCCCGGGCAGCGCTGGGGACTGAGGCGCGCTCGGTGACTGCTGCCCGGCCCGCCCAGGTCCCCCTCTGAGGATCTGGCGTGCGGTGCCTGATGCGCGGCGTCCCGCTGCTTGGTGCCTGTCTGCCTGCCGCTGGGAAACCTCTCCCGTCCTCTCTTTCCCCGCAGGGAGGCGGCCGGCGGGGTCTACGGGGGAACAGCCCCTGGGCCGATGGTGCTCCCGGCCTGGGAAATGTGTCTCTACGGGCTCCTGACCGTGGGCTCTCACTTGTATGCTTTCTACGAAGCGCACCAAGTGTCTCAAAGTAAGTCTGCGATGTTGCTGTGGTCGCTCCTGCAAGCGCTTCCAGCCGGTGGCTGGTGAGGCTGCTCGGCTTGAGTTGTCCTCTCTGGGTTGGATTCTGCTTTGCTGTTCGGGAAGGAGTGCCTGCTGTGCTTCCTGGCTGCAAACCAACCCTGTGTGAGGAAGCACTAGCCAGGTGGGGAGAGAGCTCTTCCTAAGGCTTTTCTGCATCGAATACCGGGATACTTTTAGCAGTGGTGGACCTGGCACTCGGCTGTCAGGGAATAGATGAGGGAGACCTCTGAAGCTTAGCTACTCAAACGTGGGGAAGTGCAGGAATATTGGCTCTGAACTGCATTTTTTCCTGACTAATCTTGAATCTTCTCACCTGCAGCCCCTTGGAGGTGGGTGGTTTTGAAGCAGCTGCGCTTCCTGATGGTGCTTGCTGTGGACTGAACCTGGGAGAGTCCCCAGAGCTGATGAGGCTCCCTGCCTGGAGCTCTGCAGCTTCCATGCTGGGTTGTCTGTGCAGCTTTTTGGGTCATTTTATTTCCAAATACCCTCATGTGCCTTGTGTAACCTCTTGGTAGTTGTGACAGTGGCTTGGTTTTGGTTCAATGGAGCTGTGTAGTGCAAAGGAAGAGTGGGGTTTTGAACAGTTTAAATACAATGTATAGATGAAAATAAGCTGTATTCTAGCACATCAGTATCTTAAGGGAAATAAAAAGAGTATTATCTAATAAAACTATAGCTAGCTGAAGGGGCTCATTAGGGAAACGTGTAATGTATCCTGTTAGGTTTTAATCAGCAAGGTGTTCTACATTAATGAACCTGGCTGGCTCTGAAAAGAACTTAAGGGAAGTACAGGAGTGCCAGAAAGGCACTTGCAGGGCAGTGAAGTGCTGGTAAATGGGTGCAGGGCTTTGCACCCACATGTGCAGTACGTCTTTTGCAGAAATGGCAAAAGGCTGCTTGGGAACAGGCTGTGGAGGCAGCTTGTCTGAGCGGCTTTGCCCTTGATCTGGCTGTACTGTGCTGTCAGGTCTGTGTGTCCTTTCTGCTCTGGTGGGAGAAACCAGGCAGCCCTGGAAGAGAGGATGTGAGGACTAGTGCAGGTTCAGTGTTGTAAAAGGTCGGTCACTACTTGCTACTGCCGTTGTTGCAAGGGGAACCAAAGCATAGGTTCTGGGCAATTCAGTGGCTTTGGCTTTGCCTTTGCAGTGGGGCAGAGTCGTGGCCTAATTGGGCAGCTTGCCTGGTGAGCATGGTGACGTGCCCTTCCCTCGCTCTGAGTGTCTCCAGCAGCAGAGGCACCACAGAACCGTGTTGTTCTTGAGCAGCAGGGGACACATCTTTCACTCTCTGCTCTAGCTGCTGAATCCTTAGCAAAGGTTTGCTCTTCTCTGCAGGGTATGAAGCTGTGATGGACAGAAGATTTGGGCTGGAACCAGGGACTCTCTTTCCAGGCCTCAAAAAGGTAGGATGGGTACCAGCATCTTTTATTTTGTGGCAATAATGTAAACATCTTGTTTCCATGCCCTTTGCTCACCTGAGCTTCTGATTTAGCGTCAGAGATTTACAGCAACTTTGAAGATCTGGATATTCATAGTTAATTTTAGTCTCCTTCTCTTGAGGAAGAGGGAGTTGCCAAGTGTTTCTAGATCTAAGAATCAGAACCAAAGTTTACTTCCTTTCTCGATCCTCGGCCTTTCTTCTTCATTTAATAACCTTCTGTTTTACTGTTTGTTCTTAAAAGCTATGATGACCCTTGACATTTCCTGCAGCCCTTTTCCTGTCACTGGGTGCTTTGGATCATGCTGAACATCAGTGAACACACATTTTCTTCTTGATTGGCAGTAGTCCAGCATAGAGGAAAACAGATTTTTGAGGCATAAGGGCTTTAAGAAACATGGTTGGTCTTAAAAAAAAAAAACCAACAAAACCCCACACCAAAACCTAGCACCCCTCTACCCCAAACCAAAAAGCAACCAACCTCTCACCCCCTTTCTTTGCTTTTGACCTCACATCCTTTTGAAGTGAAACTATTATTGAGGATGATTTACACAAGACCAGGAATACATGTCTATGGAAGTATTTTGGTGTTTAGTCCCACCATCACTGCTGCAGGATCTTTAACGTGTGCTTTCAAGAAAGTCATAAAACAGTTGTGGAGATGAACTCCTAGTGGGGCTCTGTATGGGGGACAGGGCTACCAGATGATCCCTCTTGCCTAATTTAGATGAAAAACCCCCTTGTCACAGGAACTTCCAGCTGACCTGACTTCATCTGATCCTACCTAGTCTGTCTTGAAATGGGGAGTGAAACTTCTCTTCTGGTAAGATGCCTTTTCACCCAAGCTCTTGGTCTTCCAAGGGAGGGCAGAGAATCCCTCAGGAAGGGTGAGGGGCGTGTACAGGGAAGGCAGTGCTCTGCTTTCTCAAATCAAAGGGATCAGAGCAATAAGAGGTGTGAATTTATCAAGCTTGAAGGAACAGTAGTAGCAGACTAATTTATTATTTCCCAGGAAGCTGCCTAATGGGGAACCGAAGCAAGGATGTGTTGGAGTGGGAAGCCCTGAGAAGTGGGACCCGTGTTCCAGGCTGCATCTCTGTAGTCACCAGCCTGTTCCCAATGTCCCAGAGAGGAGGGTTGTGTGTGGAGGTGCCTCCCTGCCTGCTTAGTAGTTAGAAAATTCCTATGGCATTTGTGTGGAATGGCAGTGATTGCTGCTTGATCAGTTTCAGTGCTAGCGTGGGTTTTAGGAGTCGCAACACCATCTAAAGCTCTTCTTTTGGATTTCACACCACTGGAAGTCAAAATGGAGCTGCTGGAGCTCACCTCTGTAAGTGATCAGACAGCTTTGCTGGAACAAGATGTTCCCCAGATGTTAAGTCTGTGGTGTAGGGTAACAGAGCTGCTGTGTTGTGGAGATGTTTCCCTGTCCTGTAAGAGCATGCTTTTATGGCCAGATCCATGTACTGACCAGTTCCCTTGCTGCCCCAGGACCCCATGGACTTTGAGTGGAACTACTGGATCGAATGGGGAAGGGAACGTATACTATGGCTTCTGGCTGGTCACCTCCTGGTATCACAAGTGTCCAGGGTCTTGGTGGAGAAGGTATGTGTGGATTTTCTTCACAGTGGGGAGTTTCTGTGGGTTTCAATTTACTCTGGGCATGGGAAACTTGGCACTGAGGCTACTTAGTGTGGGGAATACCATTCTGTGGGGTCAGTAGTGTGAGTGGGTCTGTAATGAGGCACGAGTGAGAGGGAGCGGGTTGGTTGTCGTAGTGTTTGGAGATTTCAGCCTCCAGTCCACGAAAGCCTGTGCTTTGTTGTGGACCATTAGCCAGTGTCATTTGACCTGTACACAAAAAAAAAAGATGTGGTTATTCCTTTCCAAGACTGTGAAGTGATGAATGCTTGGATTTTGGCATTATTGCAGGAAATGACCAACGTGTGGTGCCATACCTGCTAGTCTGGGGAAGGAAAGGAGGAAGTTATGTTCTCCCCTAGATCAAGGAGGCTTTGGATTTTTCATGTGCTTCTACAGGAACCCTGTCCTTCCATCTTTATAGCTGCAGTTGGGTTTCCCTGTGTTGTTTCATACACGTTCTTAACCTTGTTGATTACATTTCTACTATAGATCATCTGTAAGACAGCACAGATATTGAGTGCTTTTTCCCTTAGAAATAATTAAACTAAAAAATGTTCATTTTTCTTTTTCTACCAGTATAAACCATGGTGCTTCATGGTGTATGGGATGGCCGCCTGCTGGTTGTTACTGGGAATCAAGGGCTTTGCTGTCATTTTGGTACATGCAACAATTTCATTTGCTGTGGCTCAGTTTCAGCTGTCACTCCTGACATGGTTGTGCTCCCTTATCCTGCTATCCACTTTACGCATACCAGCTGTGGAAGAAGCCAAGGTAATGTGAGAAGAATTAATTAAGCATCCAGTTAATTATGGTGGTGTTCATCCATTATGGCAGCTGTCTATGATGGTGTACTATCCTTTCAGTTGATGTAAGTAGAAGTTGGCTTGAAAACCCTTAGGCAGTTGAGCTGCAGTGCCTCATGCTGGAGCTTCTCCAGTTAGAAAAGTCGTATTTCTCAGTCATGCTGACCAGTGCATTGACATGAAAGTATTTACCTTAATGTGTAAGTGGCATTCAGTATAGCTGGAGTATGATAATACTTGTGCTCTAGTAACACATTTCTTGTCCTTTGGAGCTATAATCATACAGATTTAAGGTGCTGAGTTTTGAGTTCATATCCAGGAGTTGCTTAGTCAAGCCTGATGGTACCTCATTGGTGACTGCAGCCTTCTGCATGGAAAGGGGGACTGTTTCTTCAGCACTGAATTGTACCAAATGAATTGCTCACAACTGGTTGGTGTAAGCTCACTTTTGCTCTCCCTCTAATGGCTTTTACTGGGCAGTACAGATTTTAGAGAAACTGCTGCTCTGTTCTCAGAAAATGTCCTTGTTGCATTTACTTTGACTAAGGGCAAAACCCGGGCATATGTTGTAGGGCATGTTGTGCCAACGCTCAGAGAGAGGGGAGAGGAGTGGGTAAGTTCTCTTCGTGTAGGGTAGGCAGACTTGTGTCTCACTGAGATGAGGAAAGAGCTCACTGCAATATAGATCAGCCAAACTACATTTACTGATGTTTCCAAGTTTTTTTGTGATGTGTCTGGGTGGGTTTTTTTTTTTTGTTGCTGGAAGCAGGTGTGACAGGGAGTGTCAAAAAGTCCAGGCTGGATGGGGCTTTGGGCAACCTGGTCTACTGGGAGATGTCCCTGCCCATGGCAGAGGGGTTGGAACCTGATGATCTCTAAGGTCCCTTCCAGCCCTACCCATTCTATGATTCTGTGAAAAACTTGCTAAAGGCTCAGTAACATCTTCCCAGCCTTGAGCACTCTCAGGAGTGACTGTTTGTCTTCAGATCTGAACTGCACCTTTGGCTTCAGCCCTAGCAGTCTGTTGGCTGTCAGTAGTGTTGCCAGCTGGTTTGGATATTGTATTACTGGACCAAATCTGAGGGGGTTAAGAGCATTCTTGTAAGAAAAACCATCCTGTTGTCACAACCTGTTGTGTTTCTGAAATCAAGTTGTTGTCTCTGCTGGTTGCACTGGCTCTGGAAGCCCTTGCTCCATCAACAGCCAGTGCTTGTTGTTCATGCATTAAGTGGTGCTGTTCACTTCAGATGCTCATTCCAGCTGCTGTTTGCTTTAGTTACCTCCTGCTGCTGACCCTGAAAGTCAGGATCTGATTGGACACTGCTGTCCTGCTATGTCAAAAAACCACAGTATGGCACTGTTCTGATCTAGCTTTGTTTTATCTTGCAGAGAAAGTGGTACGATACTGAAAATGAGTATTATCTGCTGCTCTTCACTCTCTCTGTTCGTTGCCTCTTCTGCACCAGCTTCAGCCTGGAGTACTGCTGGCATGGAACTGCCCACAAGTCATCCCACTCATTCCTGTGGATGCTGGCATATGTATTTTATTATCCCACATTCCACAATGGGCCCCTTATGAACTTTGATGAATTCAGTAAGCAGGTAACAGTGTTTTTAAGATCACACAGTTACAGGTTTTCAGCGCATCTGTGTCTCAGGTGAATTGTGTGTCAAACTATTTAAATGGATGGTGGTCTGTTTTTCAGTTGCCAAATCTAGACACAAACCCTGTACTTTGAGGAACAGAGGCTGATAGGCTGATTATTTTTTTCTTCATCTTCAAAATTTTTAATACCAATAATGAGAAAATGTTAGGTAGGTGACTTCATTGTTTTTCTTGAGGTGCTTTTCTTAAGGGTGTGTTTCATAATGTAATTTACAGGTAAACCTGAGTTTCTGT
Organism: Nycticryphes semicollaris; assembly: GCA_013400055.1. NCBI lineage: Eukaryota > Metazoa > Chordata > Aves > Charadriiformes > Rostratulidae > Nycticryphes > Nycticryphes semicollaris. The sequence goes on from VXBJ01004057.1 coordinate 233,596, forward strand.
TTATTTTCTAGATATGTACTTTGATACTGATGAGACTTCCAAACAGAAGTTGTTCCTAATGTTAGTCTCTATGTATTGCCCATTTCTCTGTAAGTGCTGAAATACACAGCATGCAAAAAGGAAGGCTGTAGATAGAAGCTAGGTTTGGATATTCATGCTTTTATGCCAGCTGTGGCATAATACTGACCTCTCATCAGGCTGGTAACTAACATTAAGAATATATGTGGTCAAAATAAGTGTTTGTATCTAGTGCTTGAGTGGAGAGAGGTTGATTAGATGCCAGTGTTAGAGACGGTGGAAAGAAAGCAAAATAGTTTTTGAAGGCTGGATGATTAATCTTCTCTATGAAACTCTGATCTCTATTTCCTTCTGAATAAAGATTTTTTTTTTTTTCCCCCCCTTAGTGAGATACTCTGGGTGGGGGCAGGAAATACAGAAAAGAAGTCTTCATTCGTGCGTGTTTTGACTTCAGTAAAAGTATCTATAACTGATTCTGTAATATTTTTCCTCCTTACTGGTGATTTTAAGGATTTCAATTTTTACTTAGTCCTTGGAGATTAAGAATTGTTTATGTGTCCAAAGCGATTTTCTACATAACTTTAAAATATCAAATGTTACTGGAATATGAAGACTAAACAGTTTTGAGTGTAGCATTGGGAGTTTGACAATATCCTGGTTATCATCTCTAAGAAAAAGCTTCATCCCCAACTTCTTCTACTTTAGAGGATGTCTTTTGTCTGACATCAGATTAATCCATTCAACCAAAGACAAATGTTATTATGAGAGAGAACACATTTGGAGAGTGTTCATAATTTTAGAATCTAGCTACGGGACTAGATTTTTGTTTTCCTTTCCTCCATTGGTGAGAATAAAGTAACATTTTCAGCAGCAGCTGGCTATTAACTCTCAAACGGATTTCAGAGCCACAGAAAGCTGCTGGTTTGTATTGGGAATTCCTGAAGACCCCAGTTTCCCCTCATGTTGGTGAGAAAACAGCTGATGATTTGCTAGGAACAATTTTCTTTAGACTTTAGCCAGCTAGGGAGCTCCTTTGATGTGAAAGACCTACCATCTTACTACATGGGCTTTTTTTTTTCTAGCACCTTGCAGACTGCTTTTCAAGCCTGCTTCCACATGACAGGAAAAACATAGATTTCCATGCTTTATTGCTTTCCTTATTTTTTTGGATGCTTTAAGAGGTGAAATCACTACCTTTAATGTCTATAGCTAACATCTTTGGGATAAAGTGGATAAGTGGACATTTCAAACCAAAAAAACCCTGCTGTTTCAGTTTATGGATTTCAGAAGCCTAGGTGCTGCTTGCTTCTGCTTATATCTGGAAATTTTCTGTTGAAGCCATAGCAAATAGACTGGGCTTTATGACAGAGAAAACTGAGATTCTGGTGGACCCCTGAGTGACAAGTCCTATGCTCATTTGTCTTCAGTAGCTTTGGAAGATGCAAGGCTGAATGTTGTTATCCTGAGCTGGATGTTGTAGGAAAAGTCCGCATAGACTTGCATAGAAACAGAGGTAATTTTTTTTTTTTTACTGTTTATTGCTTTGTAGCTTCTGAAGTATTTTAAATTCCACCTGTATTCCTGAACCCCTAGCAGAGGGAGATGATTTTTTTTCTTTACCCCTAAGGAACGTTTCAGAAGACATATGAGATTCCAAGTTGGAGTAGCTTGGGGGTAGCTGGTAGGAAAAATTATGTGTGTGTGTGTCTTGTGTTGAAACTAAGCTCACCTGATAAGACCCACCTGTATTCTTGGTGTGAGGAGTGAAAGAAAGATTGAGAATGGGATGGCTGTTTTGCAGTAGGTTCTCATTGAAATATGCACAGACCTCTTTGTTTAAAGCTATAAAGAAGATGGAGCAAACTGAACAACCATATTGTGTTTATTGTTGGTGTCTGCTGAAGTACAGTGTCTGAGCAGAGGATATTGCCTTGACAGGTGGGGCTGGAGAATGGTTTTGAAGTTTGAAGTGCTCAGCATTTGAATCAAAGTGCACAATACAAAGAGTGTGTTTATTGCAGCTGTCCGAAAAGACCACCTGCAGAACCCCTTAACTGAAGCTGAGACTGAGATGAGTCTCCAGCTGAGCACACTGAAAAGCAGAAGTCCTGGAGATGAAGACAGAAACTGCTTTATGGCCTGAAGAGTGTAATAACAGTACTGGCAATTGGCATCCATTGCTGGGCTAAAATGAGAGACTGACACTTCATCAGTGGCTGCCTTGAATTTCTGGGTAGAGGCAGGGTGTAGCAGTTTGCTGTGTGTTTGCAAGCCTATTGTGCAAATTCCTCTAAGTGGTAGCCTCCAAGCTTTCATGTAACGGGTACAAATGAACCTACAAAATGTGTTCTGCTTAATTTGAGAGCAGAGCTAACTGCATGTTAGCTGTACTGTGTGCTTGCACTTATGAGGTTTGTGGGTTTTTTTCTGTGCAGATGGGTTGATTGTTTACCTTTTATGTGTGTTTTTGGTGGTCAGAGACTGGAGAAGGAGATGTTGCACACGCACGCCAAAAGATGTACAATAGATGACTAAATTTTTAGGCAATCCTAGGTTTCTGGTTTTTGATTATATTCTCTTTTACTGTGGAAAGAAGATAAAATAATAGTATACTAATGTGTTTATTATAGTTAGCAATGTAAGAGTTTGGGGCATCTTGAGAAGCCTGTCAGATTGTCTTATCTGATATTTCACTTGCACGTAACTGCCATTTGCTCAGCACCTCATGTAGGTGTTGCTGACCTTGGCAATGCTATTGAAGGAAAACGAAGACCTGTCCTCAAATGATCAATCCTATGCAGCTAGTAGAAATTGGAGGTGTTTTAAGAGCAAGCGGTTATTGTTTCTGTGTTTGGTAAACTGCTGCTTGGAAACTCTTCCTTCATAGCTGTAGTTTCTTAGACCTTTTTTGATTATCTGTAGAGGTTGATCAAGTTATAAGAATTGAAAAAAAGCATCTCATGTCTGGATTCTGTTGAGGTTAACAGCACTTGGCCTTTCCTACAAGTTTGCTACAGTTTGGAGCAGTGTATGTTCAAGTGTGGCCTCTTGTTGATTTCTACTGCTTACTGAGGTTGAGAATTGACAGACCTGTTTCCCTCAAGGCTATGTCAGGAATTCCTAAATGGTGGGATCAAATGGTCTCCTTTGTAATAGTAATGAATAGCAAATGAAATAAAAAACTTGTGAAGATGAGTATTTGAGTAAAACAGTCGGTGTTGTGCCATGTAACGTCTTTGGATTTCTTCTTTAGATGAGGAGACAGGAAGCCTTCAGTTTGAAGACCAATCTCAGCATCTTAATCTTGGGCATAATTCGTATTTTCTTTTGGTGGTGCCTGGCTGAGCTGATGATTCACCTGATGTATATCCATGCTCTCTATAGCAGTGCTCCACCTCTGGAAGCTGCATCATACTGGGCCTTGGGTGAGTATAGAAACAATAGCAGAAGTCTTCTTTCTCCCTTCACATCAAGAAACCCAGTCTACTTCTCTTATGTCCATCTGTGGGTACTTATAAATAATACATTGTGGCCAGTCACTGTCAGAAAGGTTGTCTACAGACTCTTAATATAACATGTAGGTCCTCCAGGAAGCTTACAGTTGAAGTTATTGAGCTGCTTCCTAAACTTAAAAAAAAAAAAAAAAAACCCAATCTTTATTTTTTCTAAGCTAAAGTGTGTCTGAAGTTTGATCTAGAGTGGCTTTCTTCCACCCCCAGGTCATAGAAATGGACACTTTAAAAAAAAGTTTGTTTAGTGTAGGGATGACAGAGGGGAGATATTAAGAATTACAGTGTTCATTGATCACCTTCTGTGTTTGTTGGTTTTAGTTTGTATTCATATTGAAAAGTAAAATGATAAAATTCATTAAAAGAGCAGAGGGAAGGAATTGCCTGAAAGGTGGCCTGAAAGTAGTTGTCAGTGCCTCTCGGCTCTGTTTTCCTGCTTGACTTACCTCACTTCTGCCCCTTCCCAGATCCCTGGCATTTCATTAAAATGCTTAACAGGAAAAATGAGTGCTGATGGATGTAGTATAAAATGGCAACAGCTTTGCATGCTGGTATGTAGATAGACATAGGCTAACTGGTAAGCAGCTGGCATATGTGGTTGGTTTGATTAATTTTTTTTCCACTGTCCTCCTATGTGTGTCATTTGGGTAGGAGGAACAAAAGCAGAGAAACCCCAGGCCTTAAAATTGGGTTCTGAAAAAACCTTGTGGCAGCAGAAGTAATGGAGATCCCTGTCACTATCCCAGCAAGTAGCAGGAATCGTTAGACACACTGGTACGGTCCAAGCATTGTTGTTGGAGATCACATACAATGAGTGATGTGCGTTGGAAGACATGTATTGGTCTCTGGTCAGTAGAGGGCAATGTGTATGCTCTGTATGTGTTTGTGCAGATGTATAGACAGACTTAAAGATTGTATTGTTGAAGTACTTATTACATATAAAAAAGCAAGAGTAGATGTAGAGCAGAAAGTGAGAGGTTTGCCTCAGTGGTTCATTTTACTCCTCCTCACTCAGTCACTGTTTAGAAAGATTTTGAATTGTCATCTGTTCTAAACATTAGTTCATTGATGAATTAGATCTGTTAGTTTCTGGTATTGTCTGTATGTCTGACAAAACTTTTTGCTGTGTTATTGAGCGTGTGGAACCTGGTAAGTGCTGGCAACTGGAAAGGCAGGCAAGGCTATGGAATTAGGGACAAAATAGTCCAGCTTTGGTGGTGGTGGTGGTGGATTCTTCCCTCCCTTCAAGACTACTGATGTTCATGGGGTTTTTTTGGAAAAAAAAAGTGTGTGTGTGGGAGAGTTACTTTCCAGACAATAGTTAAATAGACTTTATATTTATTTGGCAAAATCAAGTGTTCTGTCCTAAGAATTAAAATGCACTTTGAACATATGATTAGAAGAGACTAAAATGCCTCAAAGCAATACTGATGAAAGCCAGTGTTAAAGGAAGTTTGGACTGTAAAGCTGCCTGATAATTGAAGAAAGTCCTCTGTGGAGACCCTGCTTGTAGTTGAGGTGTATTCAAAGTGTAACCCTACTCTCATTGAGTTTTGCCTTTGTAGTAATGAAAGCAGGTGTTTGAATATTATAGTACGAAGGTGATTTTGAAGCAGAAGTTTGTCACTTCTTAAAATGTTTTGTCACAATGTTTATACTGGTCATCCCAGAGTGACAGGCCACTGTTGTCATTTGCGTTAGTAAGCCACTGATATGTGAGTAAGTAGGTCAGGAAGGTGTATTTTTCTATTGATCCTTCAGGATCTCGCCATGCTTCTACACCAGTTCTACAGAGCCAAATTCTCCTCTATTATTTTTGTGCTCTGTGTTGGTAAAACCAATTACATCAGGTATCTCTGATTACATCAGAGTTTTGAGACCAAAGAAGCAGCTTGTTGTTGACTCAGGAGGGTTAACCACATGGTGTATTAGACTTTCTGCGCTGCTGGGTTTTTTGTTCATTTTGTATTTCCTATTTAACTACAGCAGCTTCAAAGCAGCACGGAGCCTCTGCTTGTGTTGTGATGCCTGGCTGCCTCGATAGCCTGGTAAACTTAGGGGAGAGGCTATGAGGCTGTTCTGCAATCAGCTGTAATCACCTCTAATTAGGGTGATTATAACTGCTCCTCCATTTTTCTTCTGGGATATCTTTGAGCAATGGGTAAAAAATGGCAGCAGTGCAGGTAAAGGAGAAAGTGCTATGAGATTTTGCTCTTGGCATCTTCAGGTCGATGCTGATGGTCAGCATACGTCTCGGAAGCGCAAAGCTACATGGTGTGCTGCATCACTTCAGGTGGTGTTCCTGTATGGTGAGACTGCAGGTAAATTAAAAAAATCTAAAACTGAAACAAACCCAGATGTGAGTTTCAGTGCTTGTTGTACAATGGCATTTTTAAACATTAATAAATGTACATGGCCATAAATGACAAGGCAGAAATGCTAAAGTTACCTGAAGTAACATTACTGAGTGCACACAGGTATAAAGTTATGAAAAAATAATACCTGGGAGAATGTGTTACCTAGCAGTAAGAGAAAGTTCCACATTTTCCCATGTGTGGAAGGAATTAGGCAAATGAGCTTCTAGAAGCAGCAATATACAAAACGGTGCATGTATGGTTTTGATGCCTGTGTAGTTAACTGTAACAGAGGTGAAAGCTGCCTTTAATTATTACTGTTTGTGGGCATTAGCTACTGTTGGTACATTTTGTGAAGTTTGTGAAAACTTCTAAACTTGTGTCCTTTTGCAGATAAACTCCTCTTAAGTCAAATGTTCAGGTGCTACTTTTCTCCATGCCCCTTACAAACCAGTACTTTCATTACTGTAACAGCACTCTTGACCTGTAGGCCTTGTTACCTCATTCCTTCCAATTCACTTGCAAACGCGTAATGCTGAGTGCTCTACTCTCTTGAATGAGCGTGTCAGTGTCAGCACAGTTTCTCCCTTTCTAGAGGAAGCCACCTTCCAGCCCAGATGGGCTGTGTTTTTCTTGTGACACTGTTACCATAGTGTCTGAAAGGCTCAGAGGGTGCCATAGCCTTACTTCACCTTTGTTTGCTGGATATCCTCCAGTCTCATTACTGGCTATGTAATCTGGGGAGATAAAACCTGTTTCTTGAATAGACAGTGGTGTGGCACATGCTTTCCTGTGGTGGCCTGTGGTCTTGGTTTGTTTTTTCACTAGGTGCTGTAGTTGAAGTATCTTTGCAATCTCTTTAATTGGTGTCATATGCAGGTTATATTTGTAACTGGCAAGTTTCAAGGTCGTTAACCAGGTGATAAGAATGTTGAGAATTGTGAGCAGAAGACTAAAGACAGCGTATGTGTCGTTTATGTGAAGGCAGAACCTTCAGTTCTCCTCTGGTTGCCCCTGTTTTGTGCTTGGCAGCTGCCAGTAAAGGCAGCTCGTGTGCCTGCCCTGTGGCTCAATGAGCTATGGAAGTATATAGTCAGCAACCTGCTCCGAGAGACAGCAGGCTGCATCCTCTGTGCATTCATCCTTTAATGAGTAGGAAATGAGTTTTGTTAATCAGTCTTGTGCTCTGGGCACTGACTTTTGCGGGGGGAGAGGGGTTGAATGAAGAAAGGTTGGAGCTCTAGCTGGAGGGTCCTCTGAAGAACAGCTTTACTCAAACTATTCCTCATGTTGTTTAGAAGAACTTTTCTACTAAAGGAGAAAATGGACATTCATTATTTAAGATCTTTAGCTAGGCTGTACAAATTTTGTTTAATTCAATTTTTTTTAATGTTGAAGGTTCTAAGCTGGGTTTCTGTCCAGGACATGAGAGAAGCTGGTTGCATCCACATCCTCCGTGCACTGAATACAATAGAAAAATATTACAGATCTGTTTTCAGGGTATTTCCTTCCCTGCTCAATACTACAATCCTCAAGTGCCACATAGATGTCAGAACTTCTTCTACTGCATATTCCTCCTCTTATCTAAATAATTTCCTTTGCATTCTGCCATCTTTCTTTATGCTTTCATGCTTATATTGCAGCAAGCTGTGACTAGTACTAGAGACTGAATACTATGTGCATTAACAAAAAGCTGCATCATATGGATCTGAGAAAAATGTCATTTCATGCTGAGCACACAGTTGTGTTGTTTCTTCAGTGGTCTGTATTTGATAGCAAGAATAACCTCCAAGAGGCAATGTCAGTCTCTGTCATGCAGGAAGAGGAGGAGGTGGTGAGAGCTAGCTTTGGGTAGAGTTGCCTTTAGATACCCAAATATAAACTCTTTTGAGTAACTTTAGGTATAAATTACTTCCAGTCATCACCCATAGCTTCAGTTCCTACAGAGACTTTATTCTTCTTTAGATAGGGCAGTGGGAATCTTGCTTCCTGTCTGGATGCTGGGGAGGGTGTTTGGCTGTACCCTCTGGGTAGTATGAGATAGAGAAGACAAAATCCACGTGAAATCTCATTTCTTCAAGAAACAGAGCTTCATATCAGTCTCATATCAGTCTGTGGGTTTCTGTATTGGTCTTAACTGTGTGCCATTTGTTTGTTGTAGTGAAGCATGCACAAATTATTGTCAACTAGCTCTCATTATTTTAATTATTAACTAGGCTGTAGTATTCCAAGAGTGACTTACATGCTGCTTATAGGAAAATAAACAATCTAGAACATGGTTTGTTCAAAGGTGGAATCACCTGGTTTAATCTGTAATTGGTGATTTCATGTTTTGATTTGTTAAAAATTTGTTATGTGAGTTCCTCTTTGAAAGCAAGACCTGCAGAGTTGTCTGTGTAAGTTGGATGTAGGGTGCTGGTTTTGATGTGTTGCAGTTCTTTTTCTAAGACAGCCATAGATAGGAAATGGATTTCTAGTTCACTTTAAGAAACCTGCAGTGTTTTGGTATTGAAATTAGAGCATCAGTGCATCTGTCTAAAAGGTAATGAAATGCTAACAAAACAATATGAGATTATTTTTTTTTTCATCCTGCAAGATAATGGTAAGGAGAATCCGACTATTTGATTTCTCTGAAACACTGGGTAGTTCATGCTTTCTATTAAGAAGTGGATGGGGGGAGGTAAACTTATAAGCTTTCCTGCAGGCTAAACTTCCAGGTAGTATTGGCAATTAACCTACTTTCATGATTACTTTTTAAAGTTGTGTGTTGTGGTGTAACACCTGCTGGCAAGTAAGTGCCACGCAGCTGCTTGCTCACTTTTCCAACCCCCTCTCCTCCAGCCCCAGTTGGGGTAAGCTGTCTCAGCTGTGTCCCTTCCCAGCTCCTTGTGCCCCCCAGCTCACCTGCTGGTGGGGTGGTGTGAGTAGCAGAAAAGGCCTTGAATCTGTGTGAGCACGGTTCAGTGATTAAAAAAAAACGAAAAAAACAAAAAACAACTGTCCCTGGATTATTAATGCTGTTTTCAGCTCAAATCCAATCATAGCCCAGTACTTTATTCTGTCCCAGTCAAAACCAGCACAATGTGATAAATGATTTATTTAGAGAATTCTTTTCTGCAAGTTATTTACTAATAAACAATGCCTGCTGCAGATGTTCTGGAAGTGTTAAAGGTGGGTGGCTTTAAGGCAGGTGTATCCTTGGAAAAAAAAAACAAACAAAAAACAAACAAAACAAAACCTTATGGTTTTCTCTAACCTGGTATCTATGTGCTACCACCTTGTTAATGGTCAGCTCTTCACTTTGAGATCTGTATGTCCATTCACCTTTGTCTAAAAAGAAGCACTTAGCCTCCAGGGCAAGTACTGTGGTATGTATTTTCCTGGCACCACTCCCTATGTTTTAGGATTTTTCTTGCTGCTTGTGTGCTCCTGGAAGGCTGGGCATATGAAGCCAGGCTGCACGAATTCCAGTAGTACTCTTCTCTTTCATCATTGCTTTTGATTTTGTGAGCTACCACCTTTTTCAGAGCGCTGTTTTTCAGCCGTGAAAAACACTGCTGAGCAATATGACCCTAATTATTAGTTGCTTTGTTTGCTGTTCAAGGGATGAAATCGGGATGCTTCATGGTTCTCGCATGATGCTCTGTTTCAGTGGCTGGAGATGGGAAGAACAGAATTGAGTTGTCACTTTTGCATTAGTTCAGGTCAGTGTAGCAGGTGGGAGTGGGTAGTTAGCCCTCACTGGGGACAGGTCAGCACAGTATGAGGTGTGTGGGCCTGGCTGCAGAGCTCACCTTTCCTGGCAGCTTGTTGGCGGAGGAGTTGAGTTGGCACCTTGGTAGTCATGTGTTCGCATGAAAGCTTCCCTCAGCATGAGGTGTAGCCTCCTGCTGTGGTCAATACCAAACCATGAAGGCTATAGTAGATCTGGTCTTGGGGCTCTTGTCAGGGAGGAGTGTCCTGCTGTGAAGAAAATGCTGTAGCCCAGTGTGTAAAGCTTGTCAATGGAGCTGGAAACTCTTGAAGCATCTTACGATTGTTGGCATTATTGTTGAGATACACCTGTAGCCTGTCTGCTCCAGTACAGAGCCACGTGTTTTCATGGTGATTTTTCAGTTGAGGGAACCCTGCATAACTTCTTTTTTTTTTTTTTTTTTTTTTCTGTAGAAGAGGCATGTAAAAAAATAAGAGAAAGGGTAAATGAACCCCTTAAAGCTTGATACTTTAAACTTGATGATATGGCCCCATGTTCTGAGCTGGTTTAAGTGCCTGTTTCCTATTAGACTTGTGTCATCTGTCTGTAACCTTGAAATACGACTGCTTATTTATCTCTGATACATGTTTTCTAGTTGAACCTGCCCTGGTACTTGACAGAAAGGAGCATCTACAGTCGTTAATGCTGTAGAGTCAGTATAGCTGCAAAAAGGATAAATTTGTGCTTGTAATAAAATTGCCTGAAGTTACAGTTTTCAACCATGGCTTTTGGTGATGGCTTATGGACAGAAAATTGCAAAGTGTTCTTTCTAATACATGGAGCCAAATCTTTTGTCTCTTATTAAAGTGTTTTGTTTCATAACTTCTGTCAAAAAATATCAGGCAGAGTTTTGAAAATATGAAAACTAAAAAAAGTTCTGTGAGTATTCTAAATTCTGATTATCCTTGAAACAAAGATCTATGAAACTTAGAAAATGCAGTTTTGCAGTAAATTTAAGGAACGTAAATGTTTGAGGGTCTATGGGATGCATTTTTGAAGCACAGGAAAACTCAATGTTTTAAGGATTGCAAGATGATAAATTGACAGTATCAATTTGTATAACAGTCAGTTAATTTGGAACTTCAAACAGTTTGACTGTTGAAGTGCATGTTTAAGATTGTATGGGTACTTCAGCTTTTTTTTTTTATCCCTTAACATATTTCAGTTTTAAAAAACATGAACCTTGACTCTGAATCCTTCAAATTAATTAATTCTGGGGAAAAGAAAACAATTTTGCATTACTTTTTCTCTTTGGTGTGTTTTTAATATATGCTTGGTATAGCTTGTTTCCAATTTAAGGTAATGCTTGTGTGCAAGTTCTTTTTACGCCTATAATTGAACACGAGAGAACAAATTATATGATATTTGTTAATGAATTTGAGAAATTTAGCATTGCTCTTAAATTTCTATTTTTATTTCATGTTTTCAAGTCAGGTGAAGCAGTGTCCTTCTGGCTGCTTTGTGCTTTAATGGAGCAAATGCAAAGCAGCTGGAATGCAAGGTGGTGTGCAGCCCAGCTGTTGTGTGGCTGTGAATCTTGCCTTGGTCTTCCCTGAGTGGCCAGAACTCTCACATAGCTGGGATGAACTGAAGACCAATGAGAACTTAATCCACTTAGTTAGATAGGGTCCTTCACACTGCTGGTGTTATGAGACTTGGAATTGCCACATGCACACAGGTTAGTGCTTGCCAGGTAATGACCAGTTACGTGACACATTTAAGATACCAGTGTTATTGAGCTGTCTGCTAGTTAACAGTAACGAAAATTTAGATGTATGTTATTAGATGTGGTGAAAATGTGGTTGGTTGTTTTTTTTTTTAATGTATCTGAGAACTTGGAATCTTTCATTGTTGCATCTAAAATCCAATGTATTGATTTTTGGGTCTCAAGAGAGTGGTAGTCTCTGTCTCTACATCTGTTTCCATCATGAACAGCCAAAGGATTTTGACTTTTAGCAGTGCACAGACAGCTGTGGTCTTTGTAATTGGTTTGTCTGGGTGTCAGCATTTAGCTCTCCAATGAAATTTGTCAGAAAAGAAATGAGGAACTGAATGAGATGGGAATTAAAGCAGAAAGTTGTCTGTATAGATGGTTTAGTAGTAATCCAATGTGTACCTAATTGGCTAGTATCCAAATTGTGCTTCTCATTGTTTGTTTTCCTTTGGGGAAGAATGTTACTGAATACTAGATCACCGCTTCCCTGAAGGAAAATACAGTAAGTTTCATGTCTAGATATTTTGTTCTAACATCAATTTTTACCTTGTATGGCACAACTATTTCTTATATCATGCATGTGGATCATGATGTTAAAGCTAAAAAGGAGCTTTACAACTTATGTAACTAATAACCTAGGGTGAAATTCTGGCACTACATATTAGATGAATTTTTAATGTTTGACTTTTCACTGTCATCCATGGTATCCTTGTTCGTCAGCAGAATGCAAAAGGGATGTTTTGCTAAAAAAACCCCACAGAATCACAGAATTGTCAGAGTTAGAAGGGACCTCTAGAGATCATCTAGNTCAGTAGTTTCTTGTCTCTCTTGTACTGGGGAGCCCAGAACTGGATGCAGCATTCCACTTGTGGTCTCACCAGTGCAGAGTAGAGGGGGAAAATAACCTCCCTCAATCTACTGGCCAAACTTTCCCCTGTGCAGCCCAGGATTCCATTTGCCCTCTTGGCAACAAGGGCACATTGCTGGCTCCTGGATAATTCAATATCCATCAGGACCCCTAGATCCTTCTCCTTAGAACTGCTTTCCAGCAGGTCCACCCCTAACCTATATTGGTGCCTGACATTTTTCCTTCCCAAATCTCCCACAACAGATTTAGATGTTCATGGACATGACTACCGGAGTCAGACTGAAAACTTTTGTCTCCAAGGAAAGTCTGATGAAAGGTTTTAAAACAACTAAAAAATTATGTTAAATATCTAAATTACTCCAGTCAAATAACAAGTTAGTCAATATGAGTGAGGGAAAGCAAAACATTGGAAAGGAAGGAGCCAACAATTTTATCTTATGATTTTTACCCTTTGAAATTGTAATTTTACTTTTCCTTCTCTGGGATTAGTTTTGACTTGTATCAGCTGTCAGTTGGATGGAAAAGTTCACCAAAGTCAACGGAACTTTTAGGATTGAACACCTGTTTCTATAAAGCTGTTGGCCTCTGTGTTTTACTGATTTTTTTTTTTTCTTATAATTATTGGTCATTTACCATTTGTATTCAGTAGAAAACATTTAGGATACTGATATGAATCATCTTGCTTTATTTCTAACATGTTCTGAGATTGTTACTTGGCTGAGTAATAAGTCTGAGAATAGCCAGTATGATTTTTCATACCTGAGCAAGATGCTGTGTTTTGTGCCATACCTAGGGTCAAGCTGTGAGCAAACGCACTGGCAAAATTTCTCCTTTGGAAATCGAGCAGCTGCAGTGCATTAAGGAAGCCTTTGTCCTGTGTGTTTAAAAACTGAAATATTCCTGAAACGTTATGCCAGGTGACATTCCAGTCTTCTATGCCTGGGCTGCAGCAGGAGGCATCTTGTAGGGAATGCTTTGGGGGACACAATCTGGGAGTAGATGGGATGTTTGTGGAACTGTCAGGATAAGCTGCAAAGACAACCGTTGTTTGTACCTGTTCTGGAGGAACAGTGAAGAGTGGTTGTCTCGGGGTTTTGCAAGGACAAAAACTTGTTTGTGATAATTGTTTGTTGCTTATATCAGTATGTTCTGATTTTTAGCTCAACGTAAGTCAGTGTATGTTTTTCATAGCAATCAATGCCAACAGTCTGAAGATTTTTTGGAAGTAGAACTACAGGTGCCTTCATATGGCAATGATGGTACTATTTTGTGTGTGTGTGCCTACAGTCATAATTGCATGTGCTTGTGCCCTAGACCTCTTGCAAAATAGGTGTTGTATATCACATCAATCAATGATACTTGCTTTAGTTGTTTGAATAATGGCTCTTTAGAAGTAATCAGTGTTAACGGATTTTAAAAGTATTTCAGGACTTGTGTAAGTTTTGTGTTTATTTTTTCTTTTAGGTGGCCTGGCTTTAGCTCAAGTACTGTTTTTTTATGTGAAATACCTGGTTCTGTATGGTGTTCCTGCCCTCCTCCTTCAAATGGATGGACTCAAACCTCCAGCTCTGCCTTGTTGCGTGAGCCTGATGCACAGTTTCACTAAAATGTGGAGGTTAGTCATTACTGCTTTTTAGGTAGTTACTGATATATGGTAGTCAGTATATAAGAATGTGCTTGTGTCTGTGTTCGTGGTCACGTACATACTTGCTTTCACATCCTCGTGCTTTCTCTCACCCCCATGATTCATCTTTAGCATTTTCTAAATGAACTTCAATTTGATGGTTACTTTTTTCACACTGCGGAGGGAAGGGGCAAGCATCCTTTTCAGCATTTTTGTCCTCTTAATTACTAGAATTAGGCTCAGCCTATTTAGCTTCTCTAACATAGTAATTATTTTTTTCAAGATATATGTTAAATGGTTCATTTTTCAGTTTTGGTCTAAAACCCACGTTTCAGATAGTTATTCTTCTGGGGAAGGAAAATAAATGGTTGATTAATGACCCTGCGAGGAAAGCTGTAGTTACAATAATTTAATATCTAGAATTACACAGTAGAGAAAGTCTTCAGCGCATTAAAAATACTACAAAAAATAGTAATTGCTTATAATGTAGGATGAATTTCTGGATCCTCTTTGTTTTTAAAGAGTTTCAGCACAATATTTCACTAGGAAGTATCAGTTTTGAATCTTACAGTGTTCACTGAAGTATTTTCCCTGGAAATTGTCAACCAGATGGAATTGTGCTTGCTGTTTACGCTGTGTGTAACAGTGGATTCACTTGACTTCTCCCTTCCTGTGTTTTCCTCTGCACCATCTCTAGTTCCTCCAGTGTGTGGGACGCTGTGCTCCAGATTCTAGAAACAGTACCTAAAATGGATTAGACTTGTCAGCTTTTTAGTTCAGAGACTTCTCTTGTGTTCTGTTAGAGCAGAGCTTAGCACAATGGTGCTTACCCTGTTTGGTGTCCAGCTGCTTTGTGATATGAATAAAGCTTTTTCATTTTAGTCATAAAAGCAGTGGGCATACTATTATCAGAGCTTTATTGGATGAGGTTTTAATTTTGTTTTCAGCTTGAAGCTCGTTGTGAAAGCTTTATAGTTTACAATAGTTGGCAACTGTAGATACGTAGCATTCAAAGAAACGCAGCAGAAATAGAGTGCAAAAACCAGATGAACTGTTAAAACTGATTTGAGCTACTCGCAATTGCCTTGTTTTAAATTCTCTTTAAGAGGTTGAGATGAACTTACGACCTACAGTTTTAATACAGAGATCTGTGGTTTTTACCAGACACTCTACTGAGAACAGCTTCTAATGGCCTGCTGGCCCTTGTAAGCAGAGTTGCAAACAGCAACAGTGTGTTTTCCTCTTCTCCCAGTTATCATTTCAGAGATTCTGTGTATTGCTGCGGAGATGCCAAATGAAGCTGAACTTCAGCACATACTAATTACACTGCTGTGTCAGGTAGTTGTAAACAGACCATGAAAAGGTACTCTGTGCCTGCAGTGATGTGTGGTATAGCAAAGTAAAAATATAGGGTATTGAAAAAAATTCATAACACAAGAAAACTGCATCTAATATCTAAGTAGAAATTAATTTTTTTACAGAAGGAGAAATGTCAGCTGCTGATATTTTTACCCTTTGCCCAAGTATTATGCTGACATAATGTCAGTCCATTATGCTGACAAAATTACCATTTGTCCAAGTATTTAATTCATATATGTATCAAACATTATCACTAATAAAATTCTCATAGATGAGAATGATGGTTTTTTCCAACCGCTTTGACGGTTGGAAAAAGTTAATTCACATATAGCTGACTTAATTCCTTGCTCTCAAAGCTATGTGGATAGTAGAATTTCCAATGACTGTTAGTGAATTATGGATCATTCTCAATTATCTAAGAAATTTCATGTAGCTTGCACTCTGAATCCCTAGAATGAGCCCAGTGGAGGGCCACTAGGATGATCAGAGGGCTGGAGAACCTCTCCTGTCAGGACAGGCTGAGAGAGTTAGGGTTGTTCAGCCTGGAGAAGAGGAAGGTCTGGGGAGACCTTATGGCAGTCTCCCAGTGTCTGAAGGGAGCCTACAGGAGAGACGGGGAGGGACTCTTTTTGTCAGGGAGTGTAGTGATAGGATGAGGGGTAAGGGTTTTAAATTGAAAGAGGGGAGATTTAGGTGAGGTATTAGGAAGAAATTCTTTACTGTGAGGGTGGTGAGATACTGCTCAGAGAAGCCCCTTCCCTGGAAATGTTGAAGGCCAGGCTGGATGGGGCTTTGAGAAACCTGGTCAAGTGGGAGGTATCCCTGCCTGTGGCAGGGTGGTTGGAACTAGATGATCTTTAAGGTCTCTTCGAACCCAAACTGTTCTATGGTGATATTCTTAGGCCTTTATAGTTAAATTCTTCAAATGCTACTACCCAGAGGCTTTGTGGTCTTTTTGTGTGTTTTGGTATGTTACACAGGAATGTCCGTGTTAGAAATGGAAATAGCCTTTTGTTTTGAATCTTTTGACTGAACAGGACAGGAAGTATGGAAATGATGGTTTAGCATAAAAGCTAACAAAGGATGGTGAAAGTAAATAGCTTGTGTTGTGAAGCCTTAGGAACAGTGATGCTCTTTTTCCTTAAAGTACTAGATACTTTTTTTGTAGTTTCTCAATATCGGAATTGTCAGAGTTGGAAGGGACCTCTAGAGATCGTCTAGTCCAGCTGCCCTGCTAAAGCAGGATTGCCTGGAGCATGTTACTCAGGACTGTATCCAGGCAGGCCTTGATAGTTGTAAACATTAAGTTCTCCCCTCAGCCTTCTCTTCTCCCACGTAAAGAATGCTAGCTCTCAGCCTTTCCTCGTAAGGGAGCTGCTCCAGTCCCTCAGTCATCTTTGTTGCGCTAGGCTGGACTCTCTCCAGTAGTTTCCTGTTGACACTGCAATGTGCACTTCTAAGTGAATGTTTCTAGAATTTTCTTTAGAGTGGGTCAAATTTAAATAACACAGTGTCTAAGCTGGTTGAGTGAGAGAGACTGTTTTCAAAAAATGGTAACCTGGTAGAGGTTATTAAAGACCCTTGAGGGCCAGTCTGGAAAATGGAGTGGGGTGGGATGAGCCAGATGACGTGGAGTGTACTGCTGGCTCCCATCAGGGAAACTGCTCAGGGAAAAAAGTGCTTGTGTACCCTTGGCTTGCTCTTGCCCTGAGAGTACTTCAGGGCACTCTCAAAAACAGGGTATTGCACTAGCTAGGCTTTTGGAAGACCCAGTATTGCTATTTTTAGGCCTCAAAGCTATTAGCAGTGCAGATTTTGGAGAGAAGGTATCCTTGAAGAGAAAAACATGAATGTCACAATGAAAGGAATGCAAATGTGCTACTGAAGTGTCTTCCTCCACCACCTGGTGTCCTTTGAGCATAACAACACAGCTTTTGATCTGATACGTGCAGACCAGTGTCACTTATAATCAGTATATGCCAACATAATTCAGTATGTGATACATCAGATGTAAGAGCTTTCAGTGAGGAAGGTAAGAAAGATACCAGAGTGTGTCTAAAATTTCTCTAGAGCTGAAAAGCAGAGCAGGTATTAGAAAAACAAATCAGGTATTCCACCTGTCTGATTATGGTACTGAACAATAAAACCAAATTGTGGCCATTCAAACTTAAAAATTAAAGGCTTTAATTAAAAAGGAGTTATGAACACTATAGTGATTCTGCCTAATTTGCATTTTATTTAATCAAGACAATCTCTTGAGTCAAAAAATTAGCAGTCTTGTTTACTGTCTCAAGACAAATACAGGTGTTGAATGTGTTACTGTGGTTTCATTTTACCAGGATATCATTATCTTGCTAAATATGCAGCTGCAGAGCTAATAAATGCATGATAAATTAATTCCTATTCAAAAGCTTGATTATAGCTGTGAAAAGTGGTTTCTGAGCTCCTGATTTCCAGATAGGGCAGCAGTTCAGTGACATGCTAACTTAGAGGCTTTTAATGTCTGCTTTATCTTAAGGCATGAGGAATTAAAACTTGGTTTTTGTTAGCAAGGTAATGAATCATGCGAGAGCAACCAGTGATGTTGTTAACTTGTAAGTGCTTTTAAAGAGTTGGTTAAGGCTGACTATATGGCTTCCGAGGTGGGGAGCGGATTGTGTGGTGCAACTGGAAAAAGTTGTGCTCCTGCTGAAACTTGCAAGCTAGTTCAATATGGAAAAATATCCTAGTGAAAGAGTAAGTTGGCAGTGTGTTCCACAAAAAAACTTGTCACTTCATAAATTAGGACAACATTTAGCACAGGTGCTGTTCGTGGAAAAAATCATGCTTCCATTTGTTTCCAATGCTGTGTTACTGAGTGGCAAGTGCTCTTCTGCAAAAATGTTGGAGACATTAATCAGTTATGTCTTGACATGCTGCGGGAACAGCATGGCATAAAAACCCAGTTATCTCTGGTCATAGACTGATGAGATGTGCAGAAGCACAACTCTTCTTTGCCTTTCTACCTTAGAATTTGCTCATTCTAAGGTATCTTATCCCAAAATGGAGTGACTATGATAGAGTGACTATGTCACTAGATAGGAGACAACCTATGGATGTGATCTGTCTGGACTTTTGTAAGGCCTTTGACGCGGTCCCCCATGACATCCTGCTTGCCAAATTGGAGAGATAGGGATTTGATGGGTGGACTGTTCGGTGGATAAGGAATTGGCTAGATGGTCACATCCAGAGGGTGGTTCTCAATGGCTTTAAGTCCAGATGGAGAGCAGTGACAAGTGATGTCCCTCAGGGGTCCGTGCTGGGACCGGTACTGTTTAACGTTTTTATCAATGACATGGACAGAGGGATTGAGAGCAACATCAGCAAGTTTGCAGATGACACCAAGCTGTGTGGTGGTGTTGATATACCAGAGGGATGGGATGTCATCCAGAGACACCTGGACAGGCTGGATAGGTGGGCTGAAGTAAACCACATGAAGTTCAACGGGACCAAGTGCAAGGTTATGCACCTGGGCTGGAACAATCCTCGGTATCAATACAGGTTAGGGGAAACAGATTTTTATCCAGAGTAAAGAAAATGGAGTTTAAGAAATGCTGCCATGTAAAAATAAAATAGAAAGCAGCCCTGAGGAAAGGGACTTGAAGGTGCTGATGGATGAGAAGCTGGACATGAGAAGGCAGTGTACACTTGCAGCCCAAAAGGCCAATTGCATCCTGGGCTGCATCAAAAGAAGTGTTGCCAGCAGNTTACGATGAGCGTAGTGGAGCACTGGAACAGGTTGCCCAGGGAGGTGGTTGAGGCCCCTTCCCTGGAGATATTCAGGGGAGGCTCGATGAGGCCCTGGGCAGCCTGGTCAAGTTGAGGGTGTCCCTGCTGACTGTGGGGGGGTCAGACTAGATGACTTTTGAGGGTGCCTTACGGCCCAGATGACGCTATGACGCTAATTTGGAGACAAATTGTGCTAAAACTTTATGCATGTTCAATACACATTAGCCTCAGCCGGGGTAGAGGTTCTGCAGGAGCGCAGTAAGAAGTAGTATTTGAAAGCTAGGCTTCAGTAGACTTCAAAGGAAACAGATTTTTATCCAGAGTAAAGAAAATGGAGTTTAAGAAATGCTGCCACGTAAAAATAAAATAATGCAATGGTAGAGAAAGGTTTGGTCATTTTCAACTACCATGATGTAAATTCCAGATTGTGTCTTGTATTTAACACCTCAATTCTTGACAAGACAGGAGTTTAACATAAGTCAACCCCCTCATTTCTTGCATACTAATGGGTGGACTAGGAGGACTGTATTTTGCATGTACAGACACACACACACACACTTCTATGTGAACATTTGTTAAGTTTATCTCAGATATGTTTTGGTGACATCCAGAAATGTCTTGTTATTGCAAAAGTGTTGCTTGCCTAGTATTAGATAGGTGTTCTATATGCAAGGTCTCAGTGAATTGCTCCAAATTATGGATTAGAATTTTGCTGTAGGCTAATCATTCTTGTCTATAACCATGCCATAGAAAATGGATCTACAAATGAAAATGTAATCTCATCTGCATCTGTTTCTTCCTCACCCCGATATTGTCTACCTTCACAGCTGTTCTTGAATTCTTCCCCCCTCTGGAAACAGTTTCTCGTGTATGCCTGTCAGAAAGGACTGCAGAGGATATTTTTCCTTCTTTTCAGATTTCTTTCTGGGAAAAGGGAATTGTGATACCGATGCTATGTGTGAGTGCGAGCACAAGAGATCACTGTGACCACTTGCAGTAATTTTAGAATGATGAATAGCAAGCAAAAACTTACCATCTCTTATTTCTGGCACACTTGTTAGTATTTATGTCTAACTGATTATTCTTAGTTTGTGATGTGGACTGGAATATATTATAAAACAAGGAAAATTCATTTTCTGACCTAGAGGGGGAACAGAGTAATTATTTAAGCCCATTTTCACCTATGCTTCTCACATCCTCAGCCCGGTTTACCATGTACTTCCCTTCTTTGGGCTTCTGATTTTTGTCTTGGAATAAATCATTGTGGGAGTTAACTTATTTAATGTGTCAAGATGAGTAAGCTGCTGAAAGGATTTGACATAAGATAGTACTAAAGAAACTGAAATAAGGTCGGAAATGGTGTTTCTATCAATGCTTGTTTTGGGAAGCTTGCCTCCTGTAGCCAATGTCTGGCACAGGTTAGTGCAAGTATAATTGCCCAACTGTAACTGTGCTACAGTCGTGTGTAGTCAGGATGACATCTCTGCTTCTGGGCTCAGAAACAGGTGCCTTCTACAAGCTTTGGGGCTTGTGCTGTAATGAACTCATGTGGAAGGCTTTTGCTTTCTGTTTGAGTATCGTAATGTGCTCATCTTGTGGTGTTTCTGGATAAGTTGATGAGTGGTCTGAAATTTGAGATAGCAGATTTTTCTCCCTATTTTTCGTTCTTTTCACTTTAGGTCTCTGATTATATACTAGTAATCATGGCAAATCGCTGTTGTGCAGCGTGTCATTTGGAGGTAATTACAGGGGGAAAGGAAGGATGCCAAATGACAAATGGTAAACTCCTTCCCATGGCAGGTATCCTCAGGAGTCACTTAAGTTACAAATCCTTGAAAAACTCCCATGAGAGGAGGAGAGGTGAGCAGTGAAAGGGAACTCCACACTTCCGTGGAAGTGTGAGTCACCCAGAGCCTGATAAAAATTTGAGTGGCACATTCAGATCTGTGGCTCAGACCTGCTGTCCACCGTGCTGTGGAGTAGAAGGGGTTGCAGTGGCAGCAACAACCACTTCCCAAAACTGTAGGAGGACCTTCACTGGGGAGAGTATGCTGCTTGGAGATCAGAGCAGGGATGCTGGGCCAAGTTTGCTTGTGCTATGAACAGAGAATCTCATTTTTAAGCCTAGCAGTCAGCTTCAAGAGGCTCAGGTATTTTTGAGGTGATTTGTTTTGTTTCTAGTTTTAGGTGGTGGTGTTTTTGAAACTCTCCATTCCATGCCTCTGATTGGACTTACCCAGCAGCTGGAACTGACAGACCAAAAGGAAGGACAGACTTATGCATATTTCCCTTTCCTCTGGACATTAGGAGTGTCACTTCTGGTGTATTTCCTGCCTTTGATATTTTCAAAGCAAAAGTTGTCCAGTGCATTTTAGTGTATCAGGTAAAACAAAAATGTCTTTTAATGATCTGGCATCTCGCTGTATGTTAATCCTGCAACATTTCTACCTAAAATTCCAAAGCTGCCTTTTCCCTACCCCACATGTTTAGACAAGAACTCTTAAATATGTAAAACAATTATTTTAAAGGATAGTTGAATTAAATAAAATTACACCCACAATGTTGAAATGGCCTTGTGCTCCAGGTCTCACTGTATGTCCTTCCCACTTACGACCTCTATGGTACTTCTAAGCATACTTCTATATGAAATACACAGCTGCTGTGCAGAGGAACAGCTGGACTCAGGGTGGTCTTTTGAAGAGGAGAGTGCTCCTTAGAAAGGCTAGGGAGTTTTACACAACATTTAAACATTAAACATGGTTGCCAGTGTCAGAATGCTTAAGCTCTTTGCCCAAAGGTTAGGTGTTTAATGTGCAGAATTAGTGCACATTTTTCAGTAATGGAATAACTTGTTCCTAAGGTGAAAAATTACACTTTTCCTGATTTACTTGTATTTTTCCATTAACAGTTGTGATGCTTAAAGCTGGGCATTGATCTGTGACGCATTGTTTTTAGCTAGCATGTCACCTGAATATACGAAAGATGCTTTAGTTCTGGATTGGTTAGTCATTCTTTCACGGATAGAGACAAAAGACTTAACTGCTTTTGACGTCAGCCAAATTAGTGCATGCTACAGTTCTTATCTGCTGTACAGCTCAATTTTCTGGTTACATTAAAGCTTTAAAAGACTCCTTAAATCTCTTCAGTAGAGGAAAAAAATCTATTGTTTGTCTCTCTGGAGTGTAAAAAGAGGCAATAATAAAGCACCCTAATCCTTCTTGGGTCTGAATTGCATAATTACTGGAAATTTATTTGCTTGGTGACTGCTTTGTTATTGTAATCTGAAATTGCCGGGCTCTTATAACAGACAAGCTTAGCCCACCTACTGCTGATCACCCATGAAGCCCATTCCTCACAGTATTTGACATGAGGTCTGCACAGATACAAACTATTACTGCTGCTCATATTTGGCAAATTGCACTCTGCCTGCTCATAACCACTGTAGAAAATGAGTAATGGCTATTAATAAACTTCACTGTTCTGTTTGCAGTAAGGATAGGGATCTCAGTGATTGGACAGTCATGCTGCATTGCAAGAGTCTTACTCGAGGAAAAGTGAAGGAGAACTTAACCGTATGGCAGTTTGCCACTAATGGAATTAGGTTTCATCCACTCACCATGGGCTTTTGAAGAATCAGGCAAGGTACAAAATTAAAGTAATATTTCTTCTGAAGGGTTCTAGCAGAGATTAACAGAATATAAATGAGATTTGCTCTTTTAAAGAGAGTGTTCTGCTGAACCATATCACCAAGATCCAATGTGAGAAACAGAACTAATTTTTGTCTTAAAGCCTCAAAAGTAGGCAGACTTACAAGTAATATTACATCAACACGGGCAATGACTGATGTTTCCTTGAAGTTCTGCTTTTCTCTTTTTCCAGGAGATTGCAGGGGTGGGGGAAAGTCACTGCCTAGAATCATTAAAACTTTCCACTTTTCCATTAAGACTAGGCCACTAGCACTTTGTGAAGTCTTTTTCATGTGGTCCACAAAAGAACTTTCTCCTTGCAGCCATCTTAACCATAATTTTTTTTTTGCTATGCAGGTCTCCAAGCTGAGCTCCCAGCTAGTAATTGATAATCCACAGATGAAGCTTTGGGACTCTTAGTGATATTTTCTACTTGCAGGTGAAGGTGTATACCAAAGTTGGACTGTATCCTGCATTACACAGGCTGTCCAAAGTCAGTCCAGCTATTTCTGCTTCTGTCAAAGTCAGTGAGGGTTTTGCTGCTAATTTTGGCTGTGTCAGGATTTGATTGTGATTCCCACTGTTCTAATAGGTACAGAAAGCCCTAATTTCTTGTGATCCTATGCAGGAAATAATTTACAAGTGAAATGCTTAGGGTTTGCTCTGTTCAACCTTAAAGTAACCATGTATTTACAAAGTACTCTTTTGTAGAGCAAGGTGAATGTTTATGCACTGGCTGTATTGGTGCTGAAGAGCTGAGGTGCTGAGCAGGAGCTCTGGCTGGAGATGTCCGGCACAGGCTGAATGCAGTGGCAGCTTTGATTAATAATGGAGGGGACCAAAAGGCCACTTGGTACTGCTGAGTCACGCCGGGAAGAAACAGAACAGAAGTGCAAAATGCTTTATCTAAGCATGAAGTGTTAAAATTCCGGCATGTCCTTAAGCAAGCGTCAGAATATGATAAAGATACTTTCAGGTATATACAAGTCCTGCTAATTATTACTGTAACAAGAAATTGCTTGTCAAAGGCATGATACAAAAACATTTGATAGTCTTCATATTTTTCCTTTCAAATAACATTGGTTTTCTGTTTTTCACTCTTAGTTGCATTTTTACATTGAGACAAAAGAAAGCTGCTACTACTGGTTTGCTGCATTGCAGATGGTTAAAACTTAAAATCAAAGCTCACAACAAAAGGCAGTCCATTGAAGCTGCAGATCTAGGCTTCAGCAGATTCTTAAGATCCTGATGTTTAAAAGAGTGTTGAATTCAATTAAATAGGAATTGTCTAGTTCAGTTGAGCCAGGGATTGTTTCACTGTATGTTGCACAGTAAGAACTGTTTTGTTTTTAAATAGAAAATGATAGGATTTGTTATTGTTTATCATGAAGGAATGCCAAAAGAGCTGCATACATGTATTATTTTTTTTTTCCTGATTCCAATACCCTGTCAGTGGCCAGACTGTAAAATCCATATGTGGGTGGAATTCACCAAGTGTCTTGCACTAATTGAAAGTCTGAGTGAAAATGAGAGCTCCAAGAAGATACTTATATTTGGGAAAAAGCTCCATAAAATGTTACAATGCGACTTTCCAGGTTCAGTGACCGAAAGCATTTCCATAGTTTGAATAACGTATAAACCTAAATGGGTTGTATTGGATTGCATCTCATTTTTTCTGGGTTATCTGTTTCATCATTCATCTTGCCATCTTCATTTAAAAAACTAACACCACTAAACAGTCTGGGCTTTTTAGCTGAATGTTTTCAGTTTGCATACCGTATTTATCCCTACTGTAAGATATCTTGTGACAATTTAATTGCTTTTTTTTTTCTATTTTAAGTTATGTATCTGCTTTCTAAATAGTGTATCCTTGCATGGTGGCAGCTGTGTTATTTAGGAAGAAAGGAGCTGATTGTCACTGAAGAGACAAGCTTTTCTATGAAGGTGTGGGCTTCAAGTAAACTTGCAGAAAACAGTATGTCTGAATCTGTGCAAACTGTAGACAGGTAAAAATGTCTTTTAAAAATATGGATTGGCTTTTCCAGATATTTAATAATGAAGATGATGAGGAATTAATTGGTAGGAGTCACTACTTGAAAAATACTTATTCTACTTGGTAGGCATACCCCCTCGAGGGGATTCATTCTAGCGAAGTTGTATAGTTCATTGAGACATTAAATAATTGAATTTAGCATATATGCAGGTCAAGTACCTGCTTTCCCAGTAATAATCTTACTCTTTAGACAAGACTCTAAAACATGGATCAGACTTGTGTTGCACACTTGTTGTTATTTGTAATTTAGAAGCTTTTATCTTTGAGGGATTGCCAGCTGGGGAGGTTGCCACAGGCAGTGCTGGGAGAAAGATGAGCAGAAATAGGAGGATCAGGAAAAGTAGTTTAAACTGCTAAATGGTGGGGTTCCATCTTCACATAGTCTTCTGGGCATCCCTGCTGTAAGACATTGCTTGCGAAAGAAGTGCAGTAAAGCAATTTAAGACCATTGTGTTGGTGGAAGCAGCTGTCATTCAATGACCTCTCAGTCTCCAGTGCAAAATGTTCTGGTGTGGAGAGACTTTTAGTCAGCAGCTCACTGGCAAAATGCCGGATCTATTTGCAAAGACTGCTAATGGAAGTGCTGGTCTTGCAAACACTCTTCTATGGTTAAGTAGGATGGGCTCCTCTGAGGATACGTGATTGAGTTAGTCTTCCTAATGCCAAGTTTAGCCACTCTTGTAAAAGAAAGGTCCGTAACTGTTGTTGAAACATTGCAGCAACTACAGTGCTTCTTGTAAGAGATGGTGAATACCCAGGGGGGAAAAGAGTACTGGAGCTGTAATGAGTAACTTACTTGTTGGATTTCATCACCAATGTAAGTGACAACTAGTCTCGCTGATTTGGAGAGCTCTCATTACAGTTATCATATTGTTTGCTGAAGTGAAATAGCACTACAGGTTGAACTTTCCAGTGTATAGAAATTATACTGTTCCTTTCTGTGTTCAAAAGTATTTGCATCCCAGGCACACTGCCTGGGATATTTCTGTCTACAATACAATACAGTCCCTGGGCACACAGTCTCACATTTATCTGTCCCCATCTACCTTGCTGACTTTTAACTCTTCACAAATGGCAGACTGTCCACCTAGATCCATCCCCCTGAAGGTAGAGGCCAAAGTTAGCATCATGCCACTATCTCTCTGCATGCTGCTAGTGTGACTTGTCCCATTATATGGGACAAGTGCAAAAAGGGTTTACTAGTCCATGACAGAACTGACACAGACAAAGAAATGTTCTCAATTCTTAAATAAAAATATTGATATTTTTGAGAACACAGGTGATTCTAGTACTGCATCTACAGAATTATGAAGTGTTGCTGTTGTGAGTGACATATTTTTTTGTCTGTTCAAAAAATGTGCAGAATATACCTCATATTAGCCATATGATGCCTCTTTACATCCTTTCCCTAATACAAATTTATTTTCCATATATATGGCTGAGGTGCATTTTTTTCGAGTGTTGGATATATGCCAGTCTTGATATCTAAGCTGTTACTTTCTTAGTATGGAAAAGATTGTGCCTTGTATGTGAGTTTTCTCCACATAGTACTTTATATCCTGTAACAAAGAAAAATTCTTTAAAATCTTACTCTCTCTATGCCCTTAGACTGGTCAGAACCCTGATGGTGCATATAAGAGACCTGTACAGGTGCTGCACGTGTTGTGAAAGTATTTATTTCTTGCTCTTTAGGGAATGCGGATTTGATTCTTGTCCCTCATCTAAGTGGTTTCAGGGCAGTAGCTCTCAACATTTTTTTAAAATTTTAATCT
This sequence comes from Nycticryphes semicollaris, assembly GCA_013400055.1. NCBI lineage: Eukaryota > Metazoa > Chordata > Aves > Charadriiformes > Rostratulidae > Nycticryphes > Nycticryphes semicollaris. The sequence goes on from VXBJ01004057.1 coordinate 260,075, forward strand.
TGATGAAGATAGCAGTTTCCCAGATTATCCTACAAGATGCATGATTTTTGTGCTTTGTTTCCAGGAATAGCATGCAGCTGAACAATCCTGGGGAGGAACTAATGGGAAACAAAGTTGTTCTGGTTTCTCTTCTGTACTTGGTTTAAAATATGTGTATACAAAATCAGGGTTTGACAACTCAAATTATTGCAATTTAGCTCCATAAAAAATTGTTCCCGTAATGCGCTTAGCTTTAAATTGATTCATGATGCTGACGTGTACTTGGCACTTAGTGTTTATTTTTTTCTTTATGCTGGAACGAGGTCTTACAATCAAGCCATGTTGTGAGATGGGGTTAGTCGGCCAACACATGGTCTCTAACACATCTAATGAGTAGCAGTTTTCACCTAGGTTGGTATAGAGTCAGGGTCCTTAAGTGACCTAAGCTGGTATAACTTCACTGAATTCCAAAGTTATATTCTAAAGGCTCATACAACTCCTCTGTTAGGGAACCAGAGCTTAGACCTCAGTTAAAGGAAGGAAGAGGCTTGCAAAGCAGGACCATCAGGTAACACTTGCACAAAGTGCTGGCTAAGGCAAGTGTATGGATGGTGATGCTCAATAAAGAGAAGTTTGTCATTGCATGTCAGTCTGCAGCTCCACTGCTGGGTTCAGGGGATGCAGCCAGGAAAATGTGAAACAGATCCTAGGAGAAGATCCTGACCAGTTCTTGATCTTGATTTTTATATTACTATGAGCCAGCCTGCAGCTGGAAAACTGTGCTGTACAGCACTGTTAAGTAGCAAGTGACAGGCAAATGATTTCAAAATAAGTAGGGTCTATAAGGAAATTGGACACGTGGAAATCTCAGAGCAAGTCCAAAGTATCCCTGACACAAGGAGGAAACAGATGACAGATGACTGGCTCCTCTGGTACCCAAAATGCAGCATCAACAAAAAACTTATCACAGTTCTTCCTCATTTAGCTTTCACATATGTGCATATGACTCCTGCATCCTGGGGACAAAAAGAGGGGTTTTTATAATTATTATCTTTTCTGAGAACCATCAGGATTATGATTTCAGTGCATGTGCTTTTGCTGCTGACTGTGGTTCATACCAGTGTGTTTCTGCCTTTTCATATCTCTCCTATGTAAGCAGACTTTTTTTTTTTTTTCTTTGCCCCTCTAAGCTTTGTGCTGATTACAAATTTGGAGGCAGCTTGTTGCATTATGCATTTCACTTTCAAAGCAGAAACTGTCTGAAATAATTTTAAAAATGTCCCTAGAGGTGAGAGATGTATGCTGGCAGGAAGAGATTTCAAAGATTGTATTTTGGAAAGGGGCATGGCCTTGTCGGTTTAGTATCTATATTGTTGGTCAGTGATTTCTAGTTAACATACTGGGAAAAAGTTTAATTTGATTAGAAAAGATTGTATATATAATCTTTCCTCAAAATGCACCAGGAACTACAACTTCTGTGTTTAACAAAAGCATTAAAGTTGCATACAGAACAGATTCAAAATTGATGCCCTTCAGAGGAACATAACTAAAGACATTTTGATAAAGAAAAGAGCTATCAAATTGTCTGCAATGAGTAACATCCTTATGAAATGGAGATTAAATACCTCCCCTTTATTGTTCCACCAGCTAGTCAAGATTTTTCTCTGTTTGAAGACTTACTATTAAACTCAATTTTACCCATTATTTCTTAAAATAGTATGTTGCTTCTGACATCTGAGCAGTATAGAAAATTTAAGTGGCAAATCAACTTTTGCTCATATTGCTGTGGCTATAATTTCCCTTGTTTTAATTTAAATCTAAAATAACCTTTCTTTCAGATAATTGTGCTCATTATATGGTTTAAAAAAGCATTTGTGAAACTTTTATGGAACTGAGGCACCCTAAATTGCAAGGGCTACCAGATAAATACTTTATTTTGTAGAGCAGCTCAGGATGCTGTATGAAGTTGACTATAAATAGTGTTGTAATATCAAATAAATACGGGTCTACTTTATAGGCAGTAGATAATAATGTCTGTGTGCATATGGCAGGTGTAATTCTGAATTAAGGGTGGAGGGCACCCTGTGATCCCTGAGAGGTAGATTCTTGTGATGTTGAAGGAATCACTATGAAATTTTTAATACAAATGCAGTGTGATTACTTGTTATCTTCTTACATGTAAAGTAATTGCTTATTCCACCCCCAAGTTGCAGTCTGGGCACTGCTATACAGACCCTTTTTATCCCTTGTTACCTTTTTCCATCTGAAAATGGAGGGATTAATTCCATGTACCAGATCTGTTTCTGTTGTCACTGCACTGTGTTTTCACTTGTAGACCTAAATGCAGTACGCGTTTAAATGTGAACAAGCAGGATAATTGAAGGTGTCTGTCGCAGTGTTTTGTCAAAACCAGCCTCTCAGAATCAGTATTTCAATATTTTTGCCTTTTTGTTATCCTAGGTGCTTAAAAATGTATGTACCCAATACCCATAGCCTTAAGTAATGCAATTATTTCTCCCATTTGCAGTTTGAAATTGTTTGGCCTTGCTGTTCTTGCTTTTGGAACTAATCAGTGGTGCTGTCCTGAGGTGTCTTTAAAACCTAGGTGCACACTCTGCTTCTTTATATTCTCATAACTGTTGGACATGGTGTAGTTACATCTTTAAATGACAGCTTGCGCTGCTGAGAATTCAGGGTCTTGGGTGGTCAGTCGAAATGTATTGGTACAGCTCAAATTGAGGAATAGTGGGCCCTGTCTGTGCTGAGTTATACCTAGTGAGGCTCTGATCTTTTTTTCCTCCTTTTCATTTATTCTAATAAATCGGTCCTATGCATGTTCATTTTTTCCATACTTATTGCAGATTTTGTGGAAATATTTGAATAGCTATAGCCTATATAAAAAAGTTAGAAATCTTTTTTGCTAACAAGCACATTATGTTTTTGAGAGTGAAAAATAAGAGGAGAGAATGGCATGTAAGTTCACAGCAAAGTCTCTCATTCTCCCTCCCTGTCAGAACTCACTCCACCTTGGCTTTGTCCACCCCAACCTCTTTTGGCTCTCATCATGTCAAGTTAGCAGGACCGTTCAGTTTCCATGCTTGTTGTACACTAAGCCCTTTGGCTTTTGGTTCAGTGTCAAAAGTGGTGATGTCTTTATGCTCCACATCACTGTCCACAAGAAGTTCAGATATTCTGTCCCATCAGAGACTGGAGCAGGTTTGGTCATTGCTATCAGAGGGTAGCCAGGAGAATTTGAGAAGATGAGCTGGCTGACGATGAATGTTTAGCATATTAGCGGTTTCCTGGAACCGTACAAGTTTCCTCTCCTTCTTCATGGCAGCACCAAACACACCAAAATGCTTGGTCCTAGGAAGAAAGGTGGTTTTTTGTTTTGTTGGTTTTTTTTTTTTTTTTTGTTTAGAGCTATAAGTACAAACTGTGGCCAGCTCTGATACAGAACACTGCCTGCATGACAGAATATTTTAGTGAAGGGGGACAGCCAAATTACTGTATGTATCCAGGCAGGAGGAATACAGAAAGAAAACTGCATACACTTCATGCAGAATAATTATGCAGTAATGTAACAGTGATGTGAAACGGGGAATGATTTTAGGAAAGAAATGTGAAAATACAGGTTTAATTATGACCGTGTGTGTGTTTAATTTTTTTTTTTTTCAATGAGTGAGAAATTTGTTCCCCTCCTCTCCACCCTGTTGAATCGGTGTGGACTTTCCCTCCCTGGTATCTCCTAGAATTTCTGCAGCTCATTATCTATCTGCTGTTACCAGGATGCCATTAACTATCTGATGACTTCTCTTGCTGTTTCAGGGAGAAGGTGCCACACTGCAAGCAATAGTGTTAAACTTGTACTCAAATGACCAATTAGGTTTTGGAACAGGATGCTCAAGAGCTTAGTATATGCCAAAATGTTTGCAGTGTACAGAATGTAAGATCATTTCAGAGCAAGTCCAGTGCTATAAAGAACACATCTGCATTTTCCAATTGTTACACATGCTGTTAATCTGGGATTATATTGATTGATAGTCCCATAAAGCTGGCACATATGTCAGATATTAGATAAAGATCTCAAATCAGCAGATACCTTCCTGTAGTGTCAAGAATTTGCTAGTACGTTGCTCATGAGCTTGATTCTCCTGAGACAGCAGAGGCAGGAAGGAACCAGAAAAGGGAAAGAAACACTGTCAGTAACTGCTGATGTATGCTAGTGCAGAAGTTTTCAGGCATAGTTCTTATATATTAGTGTTATCTAACTTGTACTTATTATCGAAAGTCCTCAAAGTTCTTTTCCTCACCAGATCTGTGGAACGTAATGCGGAACACACTTGCAAGACCCACATCTTGGTATATTCCAGGTGTCTGAAAGAGACGTAAGGGGGTTCTTTGATTAATCTGTATCATGGAGAGAATTCACAGCAACCTCTTGCATTTTAGTGCAGTACAGAGCAGAAAATGGAAAAGAAAGCATTCTGCAGTAGTTTTGCGAGGAGGATCTACCTGCACATATGACAGGAAACATGTAGACTCTCAGGTCATCAGGATGCTTAAAAGATTATTTCCAGTAATAGAATATGCACAATTTATGCTTTATGCTACTCTGAATGTTACTGTTTTATTGAAGAAATACTCAAGCAAGGAACTTGTGAGCTTTTTGACGTGAATCTAAATCTTTCTGTATGTCGATTATCTTAAGTTTCATGAGTCATTACAGAAAGGAGATGGTATATTAAACTTTTCTTTTTATCAATTTGCTAATCCTGTACTTATCTCTGGTATTATTGATTGTTTTGAAATATAGTGTTGGTACAATACGCAAATGAGTAGTGGGTAGTGGAGTTTTTATAATTAAATTATGGTGAATCTTTTTTCTTACAGGAGCTTTGACGTTGGGCTGCATCGCTTTCTGGTCAGGTAAGATAATGTTTATTTTGAATTGCAATTCTATATTAAAAAGCATTTGTGTTGTAAGTAGAGATGGCCATGTGGCTGCAATACTACTTGTTGTTTTCTATGGCAAGATTCTCTTTTATCTTCCATTTATATATTAGTTTGAGAAACTTTTAACGATGTGGCCAGGATATCTACCCAATGTCAGTCTCTAAGGGATATCTTCAAGTGTCATTCAGGAGATCTAGTGGCAACGTTCCACTCATTTGTGAGGAAATCTTAATTTTTCTTGCACCAAAGAAAAAACTTGTTAAACTTCTTTCCACTGGAAACTCAAGTACCTTTGCATCTTCTAATAAGGACGTGAATTTTGTAGAAAATTTTGACTGTGGAGGGGAGTCTTTAGTTTTTCTTAACAGAAAACTTGATTGATTCAATGCTCGAGATGGTTTATGTTCTGAAGATGAATAAGGAAAGTGGAATAATTGTGTTTTGTTTGCTGACGTTTAGAGGAGCGTGGTGATTAAAGCAGGACGCTTCAACGAGAAAAGGGAGGTTAATGCATTTGAATGTTACACCAAGGATCTGGTTTTACTGTTTGGAGTTCTTTTGTGTAAGCAAAGTCACAAGTGTTCACTAAGAACATACTTGCATTCATTTTTGATAAGCTACCTATCACTATCTACTGATCTTCATAAAGAAATGTGATGTGTACCATGAAAACTGAAGATTACTGTGGTCATCAAGCCCTTAGAAAATTTGTTCTGTCAGTTATTTCATCCCATTAAAATGTTGCAATATCCATCTGTGAAGAACTTTACCTTGGAAGAATGGACCCAGTATGTGAGGCAGGGCATGCTGTTTGTGTCCCAGCATAAGGATCAGGTGATTTTAGGCTTCCTGTGATTTGGCCTTGCTACTCAGCTCATATTATAGGCTACTTTGTCATACTTCAGGGGCAAAAACTCTATTAAGCTGTCACACTCACGAGTCCTTAATGCAAAGGTTTTCAGCACTGATTCACAGGCTGCCAGAGCTCTAACAGATTGTTCACTCCTCATTTGCTTTTCAATCCTCTGTTTGCTCACTTGAAGCATGTATTTTTTTAATGTTTTCAGAACCCTGCTAATAGCTGTTGACTGTAGCTAGTACAAAAAGCCTATAGCTCCAGACAGGATGATAAATGCCTAGAAGCATTTCTCTGCCTTAGGCTCAACATCACTTAGAAGTTTCACTTTGTCCTCTAAAGTATCTCAGATCCCCCTTTCAGATTCAGCTGCTCCACTAGGTTATCAGCACCAGAGCAAAATCCAGGAAAAAGATAGTAATTCTCTGCCCAGGTTCTGGATGCCAGTAATACAAAGTGCATATCTTAAAGGGAAGAACACTGGGTAGTATCATATTGAATGCCATGTTTTTGTGGTTTAAGCTAAATACAAAATCAAGAAAGAGATGGGATCACACAAAGCCTTTGTCACAGGGAAAGTCAGGTGTGTTTTAAGGTTGCACAGGAAAGCTCCCGTCCTGACATCTCGTAACCTTTGAGCAGTGGGCTTTCCAACATTAGGATTATCTTATGTATTTCTTTGCATGTAACATGACAGCTTTTAACAGACAGCTATCTTCACTCAATCCATAGTGTCAATATTCCTGAAGATGTATGTATTTCAGTGTGTAGATACAGTTTTTAGACTACTGAAAGTATTTAAATTGTTACCAGTTCTACAAAATTAGTTGCATCTATATTTTGACCAGCAGACTGATTTTTTTTTAATTTTTTTTTTTTTCAATATTCATAAAAGAAATTGAAGTCACCATGTTAAGACACGGCTTAAAAATATGCTACTGTTGTAAACAGAATACAGTGCCACAATAAGGTCTTCTGGGAATGTGAACAACTACTTAAGTAGAGAATCGTGATTAGCATTGATGTACTAAGTTTGAGCCCCTGGTAAAGCTTCTGGCACAAAATTTGCTTTCACTTGCTTCATACAAAGACTGTAGTAAGATATTATTCTCTTATACTGCATTGTTTTACATCCTGTGGAGATGCAGTATTGGGGATTGTATGCTCATGCAGTCACTGGGCTGCAAATGGCCATTAAATTCTGAATGAGCTGAGTGTCATCTTTGAATAATATGCCTTTTTTTTCAAAGCCCACTGTGGGTTCTCTGCAGTGTGGTGTTCTAACCTTAGACAGCTTTAATACTTCATTCTCATCTGTCACCTACCCATGTTAACAACTTGGAGCCATCAGATACCCCTCTACTCTGCGCTTGTGAGACCCCACCTGGAGTACTGTGTCCAGCTCTGGAGTCCTCAACATAGGAAGGACATGGAACTGTTGGAACAGGTCCAGCAGAGGGCCATGAAGATAATCAGAAGGATGGAGCACCTCTCCTATGAAGACCGGCTGAGGGAGCTGGCGTTGTTCAGCCTGGAGAAGAGAAGGCTCCGGGGAGACCTTATAGCAGCCTTCCAGTATCTGAAGGGAGCTTACAGGAGAGCTGGAGAGGGACTCTTTGTCAGGTAGTGTAGTGACAGGACAAGGGGTAACGGTTTTAAATTGGAAGAGGGGAAGATTTAGACTAGATACTAGAAAGTTCTCTCCTATGAGGGTGGTGAGGCACTGGAACAGGTTGCCCAGGCAAGTTGTGGATGCTCCATCCCTAGAAGTGTTCAAGGCCAGGCTGGATGGGGCTTTGAGCAACCTGCTGTAGTGGTAGGTGCCCCTGCCCATGGCAAGGGGGGTTGGAACTTGATGATCTTTAAAGTCCCTTCCAACTCTAACCATTCTATGATTCTATACTTTCTCTGTAACTGTGCTGCTAAGAAGGAAATATTTCCTTCTGTTGTAGCAGTATGACTTTGGTTTGAGCTTTCTTAAATAAAAAAAAAAAAAACAAAACAAAACATTTTCCTTTGTTTAGTAGATGAATTTTGGACTAGGAAACAGAGGACTTGGTGTTACATCTCTGTTGGTGGTCTGCTGTGTGACCTGTAGAAAGTTATTGCCTTTGATTTTGCCTATTTAGACAGACTCTGCTCCTGAGAATTTGCAGTTCTTCTTCTGTATTCATATAGTGTCTGTCATAAATGGTCCTCTTCACAGTTTGGGTTTCTATGTGTGAAATACAAACAGTAGGGGGAAAAGACCCAACACAAACAAACCAGAGTTGCAAGAAGTGTTGAGAGTCTGAGTTAAGATTTGAAATGTTAAAGAGATACTATATCATTTTAAATAGAAGGAAGCCACCCCACAATGGAATGGGGAAGTATGAATGACACTTTCAAATATAAAAGCGAGGCCAACAGCAGCAAAACCAGGCTCTGCTAAAAGGTTAATCCATGTCTAATTGCTTATGAAAATGCTGGTTGAAGGCACTAGGACAGTACATTGCCTGGCATACACAGTCAATGACTTGCCCAAGCGAAGTATGACAGAATTACAGCTCCACAGCTTCTTCTGGGTTCTTATGGAAAAAAACATAAAAATTTCTGTCCATCTATCTAGCTGTGACTTGAACTATGCTTCTGATACAGTTTTTAAGATAGCTTAGTTTAAAAAAATCCCCTCTTTTTAAAGGTATTTATTGAAAAGAGTATATTGTACTGTAATTTTACTGGCTTGGGCTGAACTGATTGTAGGACTAGATTTCTAATCACTTGCATGCTGAAATATGATGGCATTGTGGAATATGTGAAATTAGAGTGTAATTAAGTATGTTGGGGTCTGGGCCTTAACATTTGTTACCTACACCCTAGTGTTTAAGTGGGGATCCTGGAAATTCATGGGGGAAAGATAGTAATTTTATGATGAAAACAGAGTTTTAATATTGCCCATTAAAAATGTACCACTGTACTTGAAAGGCCACTTATCTACTGTTTTCACACAATGATATAAAAGAAAGTATTACTTCTTTTAGGATCAGCAAAATTAGGAATGTTATTTAAATCACACAAGTAGTACATATACGTAGTAATATTTTTTTCTTTGTCACTACAGGGAAAAAAACCCTGTGTTTCCTAAACCTAGGCATTCTCAGAGTGAAGCAATAGATGTGTTTTCAGAGTTCAAAATGCGCAAAACCAGCCTTTGGGGTAGCAGTTCAGAGGGTAAAGAGCAAGAAAGGCTGCTTGGTGCTGTTTGCTCACTAAAGCTGTTTTATCCAGGCATTTCATCCAGTGCTGAGAACAAGGCATTGGATGAAATAAAATTGTGAACATAGGAGAATATTTACTGTCCTAACGCTAACCAGTGCTTCCTTTAGGGCAGTGTGGATGAGAGCAATAGAGAAGAGCGATGGTTTTGGGAGGCATGAGTCTTTTGAGAGATCTTCATGCTTTCAGCACTGCTGTGCCTTTCAAAAAGTGTGAATCATACTCATTCCAGTACAGATCTGGCTTTGAAAAGAGCTGCAGGACCAGACACCCCCAGTGTCTCCCAAAGGTGCCCATCTGTTAGCAGCACTGACAGCTCACCCTATGGTTTGCAATGACTTTAGCTTTTTCAGAGTTGTAGGTTATTCAGGTTTAGCTTATTACCTGGTCCAAACCTTTTCCAAATACAAAACTTGAAAATCATCCCCTTTTCTAGCTTTCTCAGATGAAGCAGGACATAGTTTAGCTCTGGGATTGGAATTTAATATGTGCTGCCATGTCTATTGATTTTTAGTTAGAAACAGGGCACCTTCATGTAAGGGCAGAATGGTCCCATGGCAAAAGAGAGCTTATGGTTCTAAATAAGAAAGAAGCTAAGGAGCAGTCCATTCATCAGCTGGCTCAACTTCTGTTTTCATTCCCCATGGAATCCCATAGGACCCCACATATTTCCATGCTGCCCAGAAGAAAAACAGAATAATGATGTTAATGAACTGGTTTAAGTAAACTTCAGAAGGAAAAAAAAAAACAACTGACTTTTTTGAGTCTAATCTGTTCTCAAATGTGCCACTGAGATCAGTTCCTGTGAGGTCAAACTTCTCCTAAACTGCAGACATTTCCTCCCTCTTTGGGGAGGAAAACATTACAGCTCTTTACTTAAGATAAGTCACTATGTAAGTGTAACCCCCATGGGAACTGTGGAGTCACTGAAACACTCAACAGTATTTGAGCCATACTATGCCCCTGCTTAAAAAACCAAGCAGTGCTTGCTATTGCTGTTTCCCTTAAAAAACAATCAAAAAAAAGACCCCAAACCAACACAACAACAACAACAGAAACTACAAAACCCCAACAACCAACAATCCCATCCCCCCTACCCCCCACCCCCCCAAAGAAAAAATAAAATTGCCACCACCACAAATCCCAGCACATCTGAGCTTTTCTACTGTAACATACCTGGGTCTTGGAAAGTCAACATCTGATGCAAGTGCTCCTTTCAGTCTGTGTTGCATCCCTTCTCTTAAATCCACTGCTGGAGAAGACCAGAAGTGGTTCTGAGCTCCAACAGCTATACACAGGTTCCCCTGCTGGGGTACCACATGGGGATGCAGTGTGTAAAGCATGGCCCTCTTTTGGGAACCAAATACTAGTGCTAATGCCATACAGTCTCTCTGCTGCTGCAGAGAATGTGACTGTTCAGATAATGTTATTGATGTTCCCATATACTGTAGCTGGGCCAAGCAGCAGAGTATTAAAGAGATTCCACTCTTCTTGCAGCAGGATCAATAGAGGCATTTGGATAACCCCCTCTGACTTTGAAATCCCACAAAGAGGATTTCTTTCCCTTCTACTCTGTCAAGAAGTTTGGCTTTTTGTTTCTCTGGTGACCTAGTCATCCTTAACTGCCTGCACAGTAACGTATGCACAAACTCTCTGCTGGAGCAAACCAAATAATTTCTTACAGAACGAAAATCCAGGTGTGGTTCTGGGGATCGCTCATGCTACAGACCCTTTGCAGTAGGTGGTGTGGATACAAGTACAACAGCTTTGTCTTCCTGTGCAGTTCCGTGGGGTTCCCCAGTAGCTTTCACCCTTGTGGCTTCATTCTCTTTTCAAGCCATGCTTTTAGTCAACACGTGAGCTTAGTCTTTTGCCATAATAAATTGGCACGGTCCTGCCCTCATCTTCCTTCAGCCACCTTGAGAAAAACACACGCCCTAAGGAGCAATTTCTGCTTTGTATGGATTTGGCCAATCTGGCCCACATGGGGTTAATCCAAACCAGTTTTGCCAAATCCTTGTATTCCTTTGCTTTGGAGTCCTGGATGACTGGTTGGAGTGGAGGTGTTTGACCTTTTATACCTAGACTGCGTGTCTTTGGGAGACCCACTGAATAAGCAGTGCTCTCTTCTTCAGTGTTACCTGTAGTATTTCTATGACAATTTCATGACCCTCTCTCATTTTTCTCACTCGCATCAGTGCTGGCACAAAGCTGCTGTATTGATTAAACAGCAATGTATCTGGAGGAAGGAAAACAGCTTTTAACTGCAAACATTGAAGTAATATACAGGATAAAAACTGCTAAAGATGCAGGTCACACACTGTATCATTCCACTTAAATCTATGGATATATTTTCTGGGGAAGAAACCAGTGATGCTGACCCTTAGTTCATGTGCAGGTAGGACCACTGTGTGTAGTAGGTGTGCAACTGCTGTACTTGCTTTCTCTTCTGGGTCATTTTGCCTCCAGTCCCCAGCCTCTGAACCAAGTGAGGACTAGCCACAAGGCTATGGCAGGTATTCACCAGGCTTGATTCCCTTGGATTGCTGTGCCCTTCTGGAGCAGTGCAGATAAAGCCAGTGGAAGTAGCAGGAGCAGTGATTTCAGTCAAGGGTGTCCAGCTGTGAAACAAGCTTCTAGAGTGGGCTGACACAGGAACAGGCTGTTTCCAAGTTGCATTACAAAAACATCCATTTAGACAAAAAATGCCCCACTAACAGTATCCCCTAATACAGGGAGCTAGGAAAAACAAAAAGGTGATTCTTGCCATCTTTTGTGTATCTTTTGATGGAGATATGATGTGCAGCAGGTGGCCCTGCCCTTGTACAGAGTTATTTGAAATTTTGTGATTAAGTTAGTACATTGAAAACCCAAGAATGTAGTCTAGTGATTACTGCAATTGCTTTTATTAGCAACAAGATGTGATTGAATGGCTTTGTGTCTAATTAATAAGTAGTTTTAAGGTTAAAGTGGTTATTTTATTACTGTAAGGAGTTATTGGTATTAACATAGGAATTATTTCTTGTTTAAATTTACTTTCAATATGAGGCCCTAGAGTTTCTGCAAAAATTGTTTGAAAGTTCTAAAATACAGAAGGGAGGGGAAATCAGCTATCCGTAGAGACCCCTGTGTGGAGGAGCTGAAAGCTGGGGTTCTTTGTATAAGATATTGCAGTTGTATCCAGCTGCATCGCAGACTCCTGTGAGCTCTGCTTCCAGATGCCCTGGAAGTTTTGCAGTGTTTGCTGGTCTTGGCGATTTTTGAAGTGGTTGACACCTGTGTAATTGTGGTCCCGTTGAAATCAGTGATAGCACTAAAATGTCATTTAAAAAAAACAAACCAACCAACAACAAACAAAAGAAAAACCACCCCAAAACCCAATAATCAAGCTGGGCAGTGCTTGAAAGCCTCTAAAATATTCCCAACCACAAGATTCCAGCTTTACCATCATCAAAGCCCATGGCTGAACTCCTGCGGGTTGTGGTGGGAGGCTCCGGGAATGTTCTGCCGTGTGTGTCCTGGGCTTAAGTATGAAATTTGTGAGTGACCATGATGTATAAAATCAGTCGGGGGGCGTTGCTTAGAGTTGGGACAGTGTCCAAAAACTTCAATTTTTTTAAAAACACCCCAAAACCAAACACCAAGAAAACCTTGATCAGACAATAGTGAAGAACGATGCTTAATTGCCTCAGAGTAACTGCAGTCTCTCAAATGCTGTCTTAGCATTAACTTTTTTTTTTTAATAGAGAAAACAATCTGTTGTTACATAATGAATTAGCATCCCGCGTGTTGCAAAAATAAGGCTGGGTTTTGTATAAACAAACCCGAATCTTTATGTAAATGTTATGTAAATGTGACATTTAACTTAAACTGTTGGAGTGGGGAAGTCGGGATTAACAAGGTACAGATCTCATCGTGTTTATGTGTTGCAACTGTGAATTAAAACAGTTTGTTATTTTCGTTGCAGGGTGTTTGAGTTACTATCTGTGAGCAAGAAATACGCTGTGGATCGTGAAATATTTTTGAGATTCAGTTCAGGCTGTTTTTAAATAATTTTACTGAGTAGTTTAATGGAGCTGGATCAAAGGTTGTATTTCAGTGTAAGAGACGAAAATATGTGCCCAGGAGTCTTGAACAACCTGAGATTGCAAGGATTCTGAATTTATTCTTTGTGGAGTCTGGGAAATTATGTCATGGGGACATTTTTCTCCCTGACTTCTAAGGGCCTGAATTTGTCAGGAGTTTACACGTGATTTCAGTCAGGGGGACTTTGCATCTTTTATAACTGAGGGAACCTGTATTTCAGAGTCACAAAACTGAGTATATAAGAAAGTTATTTATATTAAAAATATTATTTATATAATACTTCCAGTCCCACCAAGCACTTGTAGCTAAAGCTAAGCCTGTGTAAAGATTTCATGTGACCTAGAATATAAGTTTACAGATTTTTGCTTAACTTTTTCTGTTTCATTGTGCCATCTTTCTCAATCTTAACGTTGTCTTTTTCTCTTCCGTGTGTTGTGGTCCATATTTATACTTTGGCATGCTGTGATTACTACTTCCAAATAGTAGGATGCAGTTGGTACGAACGTCAAACGTTATTTGGTGTTTTATGTTTTAGATGTCTTTCGGTAAGCTGCGTGCTATTTTTGCACAGTAGTATATGGGAATTGTTAAGATGTAGACCACTGGAGAAAAACCAGGATGAAAAGAGCATTCTTTTTCTACTCGCAGCTTCTGGTAAATCAGCTATATGCAGCACAGCTGCTGTAGATGACGAACGCTTAGTCTGAATCGTGCTGGCTAAAATGTAGTCTGAATCACTCTGAGGTTACCTTTCATCCTTCCTCTTAAAAGGAAACGTGTTATGAACCTCCCGCCCCCTTTTCCCTACCCCATGCAGGAGCATCCTTAGATTGCAGCGGCTGCGTTTCTGGCTGCCCCGCTGGTTCCCTACATGGGGGGAGCCCCGCCGGCGGCGGTCCCTGGGGAGCCGCCTTTCCCACAGCGCTCTCCGCTTCCCACTGCTGCCGCCGCCAGGGGGCGCCCTTGCTCCGGCGCTGGCCGGGGAGGGGGGTCGCGCCGGTGCTCAGCCGGCCCGGCCCGAGCCGGGGTCGCCTAGAGCCTGCCTCTGGTGCGCTCTGCCGGCATGCGGGCTCCGAGAGCCGCCTGGTAGCACCCCCACAGCTGCAAGGGTGTCTGTCTTTCCGCGTTTGTACCTGGCTGAGCTTGGAAATAGATGAAACTTTGCATGTTTAAGCTGTGCTTCCTCCGTAACATCTTTCTCTGCCTGGCAAATGTAGCGGGGAGTGACCTGGGCGTCCGTAAGGCTGCCTTTATGTTTTTTTTGAAGACAGTCCCAGAAGATGCAGTCTATTATGTGACCTCCTCTGCTTTTGTGCCTTTTCTTCCTGAAAGAAGTTCAGGCAGTAGGGGGTAGTTCATGTAACGCACGGGATTCTAGGAACAGCTGCTCAGAAGAACCCGTCTGGGTTAACGCAGCGGAACACAGAATGTCTCCCTCCATCCCCAATGGCAGGAAGGGTTGCATGTGTTTCTTGGCTACCTTGCTGCATGGAGCATTCTGGGGACTGAAGCACTCCAAATCCTCTCTTGAAGATCATGGCACTTTGGCTTGTGTTTGTGCTCGGGGTCAGCTTGCTTGACTTTGGGTCCAAAGTGGTTTTTTTTGTAGGTGGTTTGTGGTATATGTATGTCAAAACAACAACCCTTTAGATTAAAGTCAGAAGTTACATTGTTTTCTCAGATCACTACACCTGGAATAGTACATTATGAGATGTGTTACTGAAGTATTTTGCTTTACTGCTGTTTTATGGCACTGCAGTAGCATACAGCAGTTGCAATCAGACCGATATCCCAGTAGCCTGCGTGGTTGTTAGTACATGGTCTGCTTTCAGTCCTTGTCCCTGACCGGATAAGCTCCAATACACAGACACGGTTCTCAGTTCTCTGACTGGTCCAGGGGAGTTTATAGAGTTAAGGAAGTCTGAGTTTAAACATGTACCTTAGAGCAAGGTGCAGAGTGGGCATGAGAAACAAATCTAAACAAAGGGAGGAAAGGATGAAGGCAGGAGGCTTGATAATTTATATCTAGTTACCCATGGATCGGGTGCTTTGAGGGTTTCAGTGTGGAGTCAAAAATACTTTGAGGCACCTGAGTGTTATCGTTAGACCTTGATAACTGTGTATCTGTCTGCAGCAGTATTGATTTCAGTACTAAAGCCTTAGTAGAAGACTTGACTGCAGTTATTTACAGCACTGATGGTAATGTTAACTGTGTTTAAAGCTGTAAGCAGGATACCATGGAGAAGGTAAATACCCTTAAAAAGTTCTGCCTGTGGGGGCATAGTGAATGTCAAGCTGAGTAAGATACCATATTGAAAGCCTTATTCTCTCTGGATTGATCCTAAATGGTGTGTGGAGTTGTTGAGCTCCAATCAGAGGCTGCCAGTGTTATGGAAGGTTCTGGGATCCGTCTGAGGATATGGATGCTGTTCTGGCTGGGTGGTGGTACTGTGATGCAAAGTGCAATCCTACCTTTACTGTGGACTACAGAAGTTCAGTGAGATCTGAATTTCACCCTGAAGATCCGTGTGTTTTTTCTTTTCATAGCTGAAGCAGGATAATGATCATCCTTTGTAAAATGCTTTGCTATCTATGGATTAAGAATGCTATATAAGAGCTCAGTGTTGATATTTAGTATAAGCTCTTTATGTAACACCAAGAACAGATGATAAAACAGGACAGGAAGCAACTATTGGATTTGGAATTGTTCTATCACAGCTATAAATACAGAGTTAAAAAAAAAGAGGAAATACTATGTTTTTTTTTGCAATTTGTATGTGCTTTTGATTGCATTTACTTGGGCAGATTATAAATGTAAATAGCGAACTATAATAAAAAGTGATCTTTTAAGCAACTAAGGGAATGAAGCATGTATAAACTATACCAGTTAACAAGTTTGCAAATATAAGTTGTTTACAACGCGCAGTTTAAAGGGAAGCACTCTCGCTTCCAAAGAAATTAGCCCATGTGAATCAAAGTCTCATGCAGACATCCGCCTTAGATGTCACAAATACATAACTGGCTAGAACTCGTATTTTTGAAGGAATGACAGGTCAAAAGCTGCAAGCTTCTGTTTATCTCACTGTCTGAAATAAGAAAGTAAAGTAATGCTGTAGGCTTCCTGGTATATCCCAAAAATGTAATTGCAGTACCTCCCTGCGGTGCTGAAGAACGAGCTAAGGTCATGATAACCAAAGGATAATACTCTTTATCGGCTGCACAGAGTTCTTGTTTGCTTTCTCCTGGAGAAGACTTGGCATTTCCTTGCAAGCAACAGAGCTGGATACTTGAAAAGTAGCTCCGCTTTCCAGCCAGCCCCTGGCGTTGTGCTCTGTGTGAACAGCAAAATGCAGTTCGCTTGCTGGAGTTATGTGACGTTACCTCACACTTAAAAAGCATTATATAAATCAGAATTCCACCTTGACTGATGTGAAGAGAATCAGGATCTATAAGTATTGCTCAACTATTTTCTGTGAATACTGATATTATATAATGAACATTATCTTTTCCAGCTATAAGGATAATGGCATTCCGTGTGCTATTGCTTTTCAGAGGCAGTTCTGGTAGATTTAGAGATTATTTTAAAATGTATCTGGCATTTTGGTACAATGAATTGCTTTTCAAAGCTGGATTAGACATTAAATATTAGACATTTACAACTTGCTAGTCAGGCAGAATAGTTTTAAATATTGACCTTAATTTTTTTGATCAGTGTTAGGAAGCTAACATTAGAACACATTAGAATGTGTTTTTCTTTGAGTTCTGCCAGACTCAATTATATATGTACACACATGCACACACACATATATATAAAAGTATCTTTTCTTGTTGTGTTGAAAAGGGGAGCCAAAACAAGCCATGAGTTGCTCAGGTAAATTTTCTCATTTGCAAGCCCCTAGAGTATAGCAGCATCTCAGGAGCAGAACTTGTTCAAGAGTAACCTATATAGAGTTGATTGTGCCATGGAGGAGAGATTAGCTGACCTCAGCAGGATTCACAGATTGTCTAAAAGAATAATAAATAATGTTCAGTGACAAAAGTTTTTGCAAACACACAGCACCTGTGAAATGCAGAAGTTTGCCTGTAGGATGGTAGACAGGCTGATGGTGTTCAAGTTGCACAACAGTTTCCAGGACGTTTTTTAGCTAGAACACAGCAGAGAAAAGTGCTGCTGCTTAGAAAAATATGTCTGTCTTGGTCTGTACTTGTCCTGGAGGTATTTAAAAGATGTGTAGACATGGTACTTAGGGTCATGGTTTAGTAGTGGGCTTGGCAGCACTAGGTAATGGCTGGATTTGATGATCTGAATAATTCTATGATTCTACTTACCACTTTGTACTGAAATCAGTGCTGCAGGACTGCTGTCAGTATTGGAGTTAGCTCTCCTGGATTTATTTGTGCTTTGTGATGCTGCATGATGACTGTGAGTACAGGACCTAGGGCTGTGTGCTGCCTCTTAACAGAGTGAACTTGGTATCTAAATACCAAGGACTCCAAAATACCTCCAGATTTTCTTGTCCTGGGAAGTCTATATAGAACTCAGCTTTTGGAGGTGTGTCTGGAGTCTTCCCAGTACTAGGGGTGTCACAGAGTTACTTGTTGTTCCTCCCCAAAGCAATAAGAAGCCTCACTAAAATAAAAGTTTCCAGGAAACTAAAATAAAAATGACCTGATATAGATGTCCTTTTTTTTCTGAAAAGTGCTGTTATACTGAGTTAACCTTTCATTTAGGGTGATGACTCAAGATAAGAGGAACTTCTTTTGCATTAGAAGTAAAGGATTAAAACTGCAGCTGCTGAAATTGGTAGAGCTTGAGGGCAGCCTTTGGTGGTCAGGTTTAGCTGACAGCCAAGCGAGAGCTTTTGTGTATCAGTGAGACACCTGCAATTTTATCATTAGTCTCATGGCAAGGGATCATCTTCTACTGAAAATAAATCACAGATGAAATATTAGTAAATGAACTTGAGGCAAGGGCTTCCTGTGTCTGTGTTCAATAAGGGTTTGTCCTATGTAATGCACTTGATAGCACCAGTAGCTAGTAGATGTCAGTGTGTCTTTTAGAGCTTCATCAGACAGTCAGCTATTGAAACAGACGTGACATGGTGGGAGCTTTGTGTAATGTAGATCTTAATAAATATTTCATTTCTTCTTGTTTACAGTGTCTTGTAGTTTTTAAACTATGTAAACAGCAAAATGGAGATGGTTAACAAAGTAACCATGGAAACCTGCTCTATCTTCTTTCTCTCCCTATCTCGGTGGAAACGGTTTTTGATGGTATTTATGATTTCTTTCCCTCACTGTGATTTGAACTCAACCAATAAAATAACCCATTAAAACTGTATTTTAAGTTGTTGGTTATCTAGTCACAACCAATAGACCAATATTCATATGATCAATGTAAAGAGAGAGTTTGCATTCATACTCTTTATTTGGGGTAGCACTGCGTGAATAAAGTAAGTGGTACCAAGTAACTAGGTTAATGCAAGTAACAGGCCGTGACTGGACAAAATCCCTTTCTAAAGAATGGGATCTTCAAATTTTTAATGCTTTTTCCATTGTGAAATACTGGATGAGGAAAACAGCTTTTATTGGTATTTCAAGTGTATGAGTGCTAACTTGCATAAGATCAAAGCATCATTAGACAACATTATTGTACCTTTTTGAGGGGGAAGATTCTTAAACTGGAGACAGTGCCTCCACTTTGAAGAAATAAAGGTTACCTGAAGTCTTCTTTGGTTCCTCTGATTTTGGGACACCTTCCTTTGGGGAACCTGGTAGGTCAGGGCAAAAGTTAACTGCAAGTGTTAAGTGCAGGGTCAGAGCACAGCTCACCTTGGCCAAGCCCTCTGTCTTTGCTGATACCTCACTAGGAAGTGTGTACAGCCAGGTTGGTAACTGTCTTCAGCAAATTTGTGGTTTGTGAACTTCCATGTCAGGAGCAGCAAATTCATGTGTGGCGGTTTGTAGCGTGGGCTGGCTTTTGGACTTTATGGGTTTAGATGAGAATTACTGCCATGGAGGTGTGATGCCCTCTGAGGCGGGGGCCACCTGCAGCACTTCAGTCTTCTTGAACTGTGAGGTCAGGAGCCACACTCTCTCAACACTTGCAGTCACTCAGCAGTTTTTAGATGGGGGAGTGTTGCTTACTTTTAGGATCATACAGCCTGTTGCCGAAATACAGGCAGGGTTAGCAGAGCTGATCAACCCTGAATCTACAGAACTGATAAAGAGGAATGTGAAAGGAAATAATGTTTTATATTTAGAAATCGCTAGGCTTGATCATTAGAAATGTTGGAAGAAGGAAGACTGCCGTTAGGTATAATTTACCTTTCTAATTAATTCCTGTGAAAAAGACAATTGCAAATGGAAACTATATATTTTACATAATCTGAGACAATTCTGCAAAACACCTTAGTATATTAAAACTTGATGACAGTGCTTCAGATCCATATTTTAACTCTGCAGTATTACTTGAAGATGATTCTCTGTATATTGCCATGACGGTAAGCTTAACTCTGCAGAAAGGGTTAGTGGTCTTTCATTTTTGCCAAATGAACAACTGATTTCAGTAATATAAAAGCAAATTTTATTTCTTGGATTAACTTGGTCTCAGTGATCAGATACAACGAGACTTCTATTACCTGAACGCTTTTGTTGTCCTTTGAATTCCATAATTTGGAGTTGGATAATAACTTCTTAGTGGTCCTCCTGTGGACTGGAGCGTTACTCTGTTGTTTATTACAGTACTGGTTGTACTGCATTCAGTCTGGTTATAAGAATTTCAGTTGCCAGGATTTCCACTGTGTTTCTTGGAAATTTTGTTCTTGCTCTTAGGGGCAACAGTTCTATTTCTTTGGGATACCCACCTTTGCAAAATTTTCCCTGTCTTCTCTGATTCCTGATTCCAGAACTGAAGATTTACAGATGTTGGCGAGCTGTCTGATTAGAGCTTTGCATGACTCAAGAACAGTGGTTAAGGAGCAAAAGTTATAATGAATAATTTTGTAATTTCTTATTCATGGTTTTGCCTCGGGTTTTGGTTTGTCGTACTGCAGGGCGTTCTGTTTTATGCAGGTTTCCTGTCGCCTACAGAAGTTGTTACAGCAGGTAGGAGTTAAGCCGTGACTGAAGTAAAGAAATTGTATAGAAGCCCATCGGTATTTCACGTCTGTATAAAAAATAGCCTCAATAGGGACAAAGTGTTGAATATACCAGACAGAAATTGTTCCTGCGGACCAAGCTTTTGCTATTTGCATTCTCCTGTAAATGTGATGTTTAGCTTGCTCTTCTGGTTTTTGTTACACAAAAATTAATAGTGGCTATGTTAGTATAGCTATAACTAAGTGAAGAGTTGTGATTGAATTGTCTGTGGTTTAATTTCTAGGCCCAAGTCTGTAAAGAAGAGTTGGGCCATGTGCCAACAAAACTGCTCATAGATTGCTCAAAGTACACATGGTCTTAATTGCTAAATGTTGTCAAGGTAAAAGGTACTTTGGTGCTAGGAGGCAAGTATCTGTATTACAGAACATTAACCTTTGTTGCTTTTTGGGCAGTGCTTAAGGAAGGTTGTGCAGGTCAGAGGCATATTGCTCAAAAGTGAGTTTCAAAAAGTGAGTGTATAGTACCATACGTGCCCTTGGTTCCTCTCCAAATTATTGTAGTGATTTAAATGTTTTTCTTCCTCTTCTGTTGAACCGAGAACAGATGAAAACTTGATCCACCTCAAACAAGGAGCAGTGACACAAGGTTTTATGAAGTGCTGTCAAGTGCACAAACCAAATCAACGGGGAAAGCCTGAAATTATTTTTCTCAAATTTCTTTCGCCCTAAGCGTGGCTTATAACAAAAGGTTCAGAAAGCAACGTTCAGGCAGAACTGTCTCGCTTCAGCTGATGGTGTCTCTGAAGAGTTCAGAAGTAAATTAGAAAAATAATGACTGCTTTCATTAAGATGTTTCAGCTGTGGAAGCAAATGTGTTGGAGTTACATGCTTTGGCTAGAGCTGTAGAGGCATAAATGGTTTTTAGGATCAGACTGACAAATCATTTAATCACAGAAAATTGACATATCTATGTGCTGATTATGATCAGTGCCTGGGAGGCAGCACACCTCTTGACTGGGTGATTATCTTTTCACTGGAGTAGCATAGACCTCGAACCTTTACAGAGCGGTCACAGCAGGCTGACTCCTCTCGTGTATCCTATAGAAATCTCTTGAGGGCAGTACATAGGAAACATTTTTATGATTTACTTTGTAGATGTTAAATATTTATATTATCATTCCACAGAGTTCCTGACTTGACATTTTATGCCAGCCTATAGTAAGAAGAGAACATTTTTTAAAGTGTAGTGACATTGGAATAATTGTGCATATGTGAATAAATGTTAGGGTACTTTCCACAGGAGTAAAATGATTTCTTTTCTCCTCATTATTAAACAACAAAGTTACTAAAGCCGTGATGTTGAGTCAGCATTTTGTACTTTTTTTGTATCCTCATAACCATACATCTTCAGACCTTGAAAATACATGCAATTTTCTTCAATAAGATCCTCATGCATGTGTTGAGATCATGAGGCTTTCTGTTCTGTTTCTGTATGTTTTATATAAATAAAGATTTTGTTTCTCTCTGAAGAACTACGTGACTTTAGGTCATGATGCTGCCCCAAGAACTACTGATGCAAATAGTCTGCCCAGAGGTGTATGCAGTAGGTCCTAGTTTTGCCAGAAGCATCATTTCAAAATAAATCAGCAATCAAAATGTCCCATAGCTCAGACTCATAAGGCATCAGCAGACTAACAGTGAAATTAGTACCTCTACCTCTTGTAGGCTGCCTTTTGATGTCTAAGGTCAGGCAGAGAGCTCCTTGCTCGTCCATCCAGGCTTCTTCCTCCCTTTGTTCGATTTTTCATTTGTCAGGATGGACCTTTCTTGAGCTTTGAGGAGGTGATCCCTGAATATCAACCAGCTTTCCTGGACCCTTCTTCTCTCTAGAGCCATATCCCATGGGGTTCTTTTAAACAGATCTCTGAAGAGGATAGTGTCTGCTCTCCTGAAATCCATGAGGGTTATTCTGGTTGTTTGAAGATCTTATTTCCTTCTTAATGATCAGAAGGTCTATAGCAGATACCCAGTAGATCGACACCCATCCCCAGACAGAGCTCCAGCTGCTTTCTCACATGTTGGGCAAGTCTCCTTCTTAGCCTTCCCATCTTGTCCGCCCTGAAGAGGCTGTATCCATCCATCACAGCACTCAGTCATGTAACTGCATGGACTCCTAGCTCCTACTATTTGTTCTTTGTGCTGCCTGTGTTAGTGCAGGGGTGTTTCAGAGACCCACCTGAGCAGGCTGAGTGCCCAGAGCAGGCTTGAGAGCTTTCCCTGTAAGACTGTTTCACGTTGTTATTGTCTTTTTGAACAAAATATGCTGTAAAGTATACAGAATATATTTTAGTGCTCCTGAAACAAATTATGGAAGTGTTTTGAGCCAGTATCCTTTGTTGGATGTATCTGTTTTTCTTACATTTTTATTTGTTTTTAATTTATGATCAACATTTAAGGGTTATGGCATTTTTTTTTTCTATGTAATCAGTTTCGTACTAGCCCTTAGGAAATTATGGTAATGAAGAAAGCTCCCAAATGAGTCTGTTTAGATGTACACTGGATAATGAACACGGCTTCCTCTGTTTTTGTGGGTTTATCTTGGTTATAATTATCAGAGCAGCGTGATTTTTTCTAAAATATGTCTAATTAATGAACACTTTTTTAATATAAAGAAACAAAAGGAAGCTCTGAAGAGAGCTGGTTTATTTGCATTCTTTTATATGTAATAAAACAGTTTGCAATCTGTCTGTATTAATTTATTAATTTATTCTGGGTTTAATATCATTCCATCTGTGCTATTTTGAGTTGTTGCTACTAAACAAAAAGTTATCAATGAAATATTTATATATGAGCACCTGGCAACCAGTTGTGCAGTGCACAGCTCTGCCAACTTTGTGAGAAATCTCAGGTCAGAAAAGTTACCAGTGGCAACCTGCAGGGAGGGTATCAGTGACATGGCAGTGTCAATGCTTGATAAAAATGCATAATATGTGTTGTCAGTCACTAGATTTAGAAAGTGGGAAAACAGTAAGGGAGAATGAATAGAGCAAGCTGGTCTAGTCTGAGGTGTCCCTGCCCATGGCAGGGGGGCTGGAACTCGATGATCTTTAAGGTCCGTTGTAACCCAAAACATTCTATGATTCTATGACAGGAGTATAGTTTTACTTCTTGTCTTATGTATAGTATGCTGGCAATATAGTTGTCTTGGAAAATGCTTCTGTATTTTCAATAACTTCATGATTAATGGTTATCTGTAGTCTTTCATCTTTGTAGAAGCACTCCTATATGGTAACTGACATACCTGGAATCAGGGTTGAGTGCAGTGTTCTTAAAATCACTGTTTACCACTCTTAGGTATATAAGTATTGCTTCTCCTTGGTTTTGCACATTTACCCGTACATGCTCAGTGTACAGGGTGCAGTTCCAGCCCTGATGAAATGCCTGAGCATAGGGGAAAATACTAGTTAGTGACTGTAATTTTTTTCTAAATATCATTATTGCTTTTTTTTAATTTAATCTGAAAGGTAAAGCCACACTGTTTAGACTTCTCAAATGGGGGGGGGGGGAATTAAATTCGTTCCTACTATGCAAGCTGAGTCAAAACTTTGTCTGTCGGTGGTGTATTTGCTTGTTTCTCTGTGCTTTTTTTTGTATGCAAGGTAATGTTGCTGATGTTTAAGATCGTGGAAAGCGAAAATAAGAGCTTAAACTAATCCCTTCTGACTGAGGGCACTTTTTAATTTCATTTTACCTGCCCCTTCACTGATTTGAGGTGAATGACACTGGAGGAGTTTGGCATAGATCGAGGAGGAGAAAACAGGACTCTTCAATATCTCTATTGCATACACAAATGCCTTTGAAGACATGATCTAAAGGCGGTTGGTGCTTCCAAGAGCAACAGGCTTTGATTCCACTTCACTTTACAGAAACCGTAGCCACAAAAATGTATAAATAGGCTGAAAATTGCTATTGTTTTCTTTTGGTAGTGTCTCCTACCCATGCTGCCAAAGGGTAAATCATAACACTGGGCACTGGAGAAGCAATTCCTCTGTATTCAGGGGAAGAGTGAAATGATGGGGAGTAGGAAGGCGGTGTGTGGATTGAGTTCTGACAGCGTGGCAGGCTGGGCTTCTTGGCAGCAGATGGCATTAAAATGTCAGAGCATTAAAATATGCATATCAGGAATAGGATTGGTCATGTAAGAGGTAATTATTTCACAGAAAAGTGATATTTCTATGAAACAGATTCTGAGAGGATTTAGGATGGTTGCTGCTGTAATTAGCTATGTTAGGCTTATCGTCCTGTCTTTCAGCCCTGGCAGGAGACTGCCACAACCACTTTAGTTAACAGACTCTCAATTATTTAAATAACAGCAGAAACGAATGAATCTTTCAATCCTGCCCTTCTGATCTGGGAAAGGAAAACCTTCTTTGCTTGGAAAAGGTCTCCAGAAATTCTCTTTCCAAATTACTCGAGAGCTGCTTTGAAATAGGGTCTTATCGATCATTTCAGGTTAGAGTATTCTTCCTCAGCTGATGTCCAGCATCTTTGCACTGTTTGCTGTTACAGCAGGACCATCTATTTTCCTGGTCCTTAAAGATAAAAACCCCACTTCCGAAAAATGTTGTTCATATATTTTGCTGTCAGTATTTTGCTAACGTCTGGATTCTGCAATCCTGGTAAATTGTACAGGCTGGCCAATAAAGCGCTATATTAATAGAGAAACGTGTTGCCTTTATCTTATAAAAACAGCTGATAAGCACTGCTTGCTGAGCCCGAGCTGTCTGTGTCCCTAGATGCATTATTTACGTACTATCAAAACTGATGGACCTTCCTAATACTGTAGTGATAGATGCCTGTGTGTGAAGGTAAAACTACTCTGTAATATGTTACCTGTAGATGCAATATCTGCTTTACTGTGACATTGCATCTGAATCTGAAACACTTCTTTAGCTGTGAATCCTTGTCTCAGGTACCATGGGACAGTTTTGTGTCAGGAACACTTGGCTCTGGTGTCTAATTTTCAGCAGTCTGGCTGTTAAATTCTGTTCATCCATCCTCCTGGTGCTTAATTCATCCTATATATTATGATGATTCTTTAGGCCATCGTGTGTGTCTCCCACTTGATCCCTTGTTGTAAGCCAGAATTCCTGTGTGGTGA
This sequence comes from Nycticryphes semicollaris, assembly GCA_013400055.1. NCBI lineage: Eukaryota > Metazoa > Chordata > Aves > Charadriiformes > Rostratulidae > Nycticryphes > Nycticryphes semicollaris. Next base: position 285,468 of record VXBJ01004057.1, read on the forward strand.
GGCCAGTGCACTGATTCTCGTAACTGTCTTCTGGACAGAAAAACATGAATTACTGACGGAGTCCCCTTGTCCCTACACTCCCAGCTACTACGGATGCTCCAAGAGAATTGTATAGGATTCACAAGTTGACTTTGGAAATTTTCTACAGCCAGGTCTTGTATTAATTGGTTATTTTTAGTATTAGGATCTCAATCTATTAATTACTTCTAACGTTGGCCATTTAAAACCTCCCATTTTATCCCAATGAAAGTAGCTTCTAAGCAGATTACTACGTTTGTCTGTGTTACTTTAACTCAAAGTTCATTCCAGTCACTTTTACTATGAACTGTATATATAGCTGATGCCAAGAGTGAAACTTCCATTGTTTTTTAGTTCCTTTGCAGCTGTTTGTCTTAAACTATGTGGGAAGTCCTCCAATGACCAATTTTCCTTCTATCATCTGTGCACCCTCTCCTTGTTTGTCCAGCAACTTGCCCCCAAAGGGCAGTTTTATCACTACAATGCAGCTGCCACATTGAGGAAAGGTGGAGATACCGGTAACGTGGTCTTTGCCTGTTCCCCAGGTAGTTACACTAAATTCAAGCTCAGATTGCTCTGGCCCAGCCCTTGAAGCTCTTATGGTATATGTGAAAGACTGCGATGAAAGAAATGTATCTTTAAAGTGAACTACGTTTTAAATGTGGCAGTGCTGTGAGACATGCATGTAAATTTGGTGTAAGTTTTGCTGCCATTGTCCTTCCTTTTCTTAGACTTGTCCAAAATCAGCGTATGTGTACTGTAAATGGAGATACCTATTAAGTACCTTACCCTAGGTTTAGGACTTGTAGGTTCAATATCCTACTTTTTGATGTGTTTACATAAAACAAATGTCTGATATTCTTAGCATTGAAATGGGTTAGGCTATTTTCACTTAGACACTAGTTACATAGAATTTTGTCGCAGTCATATTTTTCTGGTAGAACACCAATATTTTCTAACATCATCTTTGCAGCAGGTACATCTAATGAATACAATTGTAGAAAAGGAAATGCAGTACGTTTTGATCATGAAAAAAAAAAATAGCATTACGCCATGTTTCTGTGGTAGAGAATTCTAGACAGCCAAACGTTATTAACTGATGTCTCCTTGCTGTCAGTCCTAAATTTCATCTGAGATTTTTCACAGGTTTTGAGGCTTTTTGCCTAAAAAATGAAAACTGCTCATGAAAATTATTGAAAACTGCTAAAAATTACATTTTTGTATCGTGGCACCTGAGCTGAGTTTTCTGTTGCAGTGCAACCTCTCTTTGCTTCTGTAGCTTATGTTCTTCTGGTAGCTGCTCTCTGTCTGCCTGTTAAATCAGTTTTAATTATTTAACTTCAGCTTTTCCATTCAGTGCATTTAAGGGTTTGGAATTTTGAGGGTGATGGGTAAATTCATTTTGCCTCTTTTTAAAACTTCTGTTCATGTTATCGCTGTTTTTTTCTTATGCTCAGTCAGCTGGGTTTTTGTAGTCTTTATAATTTCTGCCTCTCTTAACTTTTGTTTTTGCCCCTTCAGCTGGCCTGCTTAGTGTTGTGGTGCCCTTACCTATCCACTGTATCAAAATAGTTCTTGATGGTGATGGCAATAAAATGAACAGTAGCAAGGATGACCAGTAATTCCAGCTAATTCCAGTGTCTGCTCCCTGTCAATCAGCCCTACTCTGCATTCTCCTAGTTCTGTTTTCTGCTTTTCTGGCGGTCCATCTCATTAACTCCTGTGTAGGTGCTGGAGCAGCTGTAGCCCTGGCAGATGCTGTACATGGCATTTTTGGCTGTTCTGCACCTGTTTGTTACGTTAGTGTGTTTCCATGAAGGCCTAGGAGAAACGTTCCTGTGTCCTGATGAACATTTCAAGGTTTCTCTAAAAATATCTGTGTCGAGCAATGTATATACATCCAACGCATATGGAAACACTATAAATGTAAACTAGGCTCCATATGGTTCATGCGGGTTGTTCGCTGTTACTCAGTGCAGTGGCTTGTTTGGGTGCGAAAACGGGGGCAAGATCTGCTCATTTTGTGGTGTTTCAAGTATTTCTCTCCTGCTTCTCCCCGACTCCAAGGTACAGGTCTTAGATACAAGTTACGAATTACAAAACAATTGGCTTCAGCCCTGGAAGGGTGACTTTGAGGATGGTTCTTATTATCCGTGCAATGGAGTGATTTAGATTGTTTACAACCTCCCTGTCATTTGGCTTGGTTTTTTTCTCCCTGCTGGCATAATATGTTTGTGGGCTGTCACTATGCAATGCTTCATATCTATATATGGCATCCCTATTTTCATACATAGTTATTGAAATATAATGGGTAATTTAAAAAGCAATTTCTTCCTTTGGTATAGTCAAGTATTAGCACATACAACTCAAGTGTTGGGGGAGGATGGGACAGGATTTGGAACTGGATTTGGAACACTACTTGATTTCTTATAGGATTGGGTGGGTGTTTAATGATTTCCGTTTTATAAACGTGCAGATAGTCTCTAGCTTAGCTATCTTCAGTGGCACAATGCAGTGTGGCCTTTGAAGCGGTATTGTTACGTGCAGAGAGTCTGCTGTCTTTTATAACTTTCATTGCTGAGAAACTTGTATTATTCCTAGATAGTGCTACAACATGATGAGGTACATCGAACAGTCCAGTTGGCACTGAATACTCCAGTGCCTATTTTCACTGCTGTGGGCTACTACTAACACATAAAAGCTAATCTGCATTCTCTATATGTCCTTGCCCTACTAAGTACTAATCACGTTCAGGGTTTGGGCTCTGTGGGGCTGAGAGACCCAAAAGATATCTTTTTAAAGGTCTAGAAGGCAGACCAGGGTCAGTAACCCTAATCTTCAAAGGTAATGTGGCCTTCTACCTGCAGATTAAAGATGATCTTTATCTGGAGAGTTTACTTTCTAGTAACAGGACAGAATATGTCTTGTTTTTGTAGTGAGCCGCTACCCAAACTGGATAAAGGGCCCCAGTATCACCTTTTAGTCTATAGCCAGAGCACTGTGCTCAAGCCTTGCTTATTTCATTTCCAAATGCATTTTGAAAAATGGATGCACAGTGTCCTTCCATGCCAGACTGCTATGCTGTATCACATACGTTTTTCCCTCTGTGGTGAGGGAATAAAGCACAGTGTATTGTGAGCTGAGGTTTTTTGTTTTCTTTTAATACAGTATCAGAATGGATTCAGATACTGTAGTTATGGGGATAGGGGATAGTGTTTTTATAGAACAAATAAGAATGTGGTTTGATGAGCGCAGACTATTTCAAATAAAATGCAGAACACTTCCCATTGCCTGAAAATAGCTTTGGAACAAACAGAAATCTTTTGAGTATCGTTTTGAATAGATATACTATCCTGGATCACGTATGACTTGCAGAGAATAAATGGTATGTTAGGATGACATTCAATGTAACTAACTTTGTCTGAGTGAGATAAATAGAAATAATGGAATCTGCACTTTTAACCATTATGCTCATGACAAATCTTCTTTTGTCTACCATTTATCTAACTTAATATGGCTTTCCATGTATCTATTTCATGCAGACAATGTATGGGAAACTTCACTGGACCTTATTGAGAGAATGTGAACCAGCTGAACCCTATTAGATCAGATTGCATACTTTAAAGGTATTTTTCTATGCATTTAAGAGTGATTGCAACATGATAATTTAGCTACCTTGAAAGGAACTCTGTACGCAAAAGGAAATAATATCTTTTTATAAAAGTAATGAGAAACTTATTGCAAATAATCTTTAGCATTAGACACATCACTACAGAATTCATACGTAAGATGAAGGGTCTAGAGAATAAAGGGCTACTGGCTGTGTTCTTCCAATATGTTCTTTCACCCATGAAGAGATACATATTCATACATTGAGAATAATGCCATTTTATCCTTACATCACTTTATAATTTCCAGGTGCTGCACAGATTTAAATTAGTGTCTCACCTTGCTTCCAGTCAGCTCCTTCTCACTGAGTCGTACCATGTTATTCGTTGGTATGCAATGTTCAGCATAATCAACTTCCAGCTTGCAAACAGTCTAAAATCTGTTCTTTCTAGTGTACAAGCAGTTCTTAAGACTTATACAGGACAAGGTCACTTGCACTTGAATAATTATGATATAATTTGAAAACATAATTGCTGTCTGGGCAGTAAAACCATTTCCATTGTTGGTCAAATGGCAAATTTCTAACATACACTTAATTTCTGTCTCTCATTCCTCCTTCAGCTCTGCTTTAATTTTCATAAATTGAGTTTTGTATTTTAGTTAAATAGGGAAAAAAAGATGCTGAAAAGGAACAAAGAACATGGTGGTTTTTTGCTTTCTGCAGTTCATTTCCATACAGACTTCTTTTCTTCTCTCTGCTTCTGCACACCTGCTGATGAAAACAAGAAGTTTGCAAAGGGTGCCAGCGCAGTCAGCAAGATCCTTATCTGTGTTTGCTTTGAAGCATGTGTGTTCAACCATTTTGCCATCAGATGAAGCTGATCCCAGTGCAGTGTAGTAGGGGTTAAAACTTTGAGTCTAGGTAAAAGGCTTTGGGGAGTTTGTTTAGTCATGTTTTATCCGTTGTTAATGTCAGAATCGTGATGACTTAACAAAGCCTAGAATTTTAAGGTGAACGTGTCGAGCATTCATTTTCTTATTGTAATAGAGCTCTTGGTCATGTTTGACAACTTGAATATTTTGTATACTTGATCACCTCTTGCCAGCAGCAAACATAAATGAGGGATACTGATTCGTGCCTACCTTCAGAACGGTCAAGTGTTGTCTTCTTTCCGGTCAAGTTCTCTTCTTTCCTCTTGGCCCTTTTTCCCTCTCTCACAAACATACAAAAATGCACATGGAGTTATCTGGGGGATGTGCATGCCTTGCAGTGCTCGTTAGTGCTCTAATAAGCCACGTGTAGCCTCACCTCACCTGGCAGAAAGCTATTAAGTATTCCTCAAAAATGAAATCAGGATAGTGTTGTAAAATCCTGCCCAGTGCTTACTGGTTTGCTGCCAAAGCGTGAGATATGGTGGGTGTTGAGCCAGGGATGCTGGGTATACTGGCAACTTGGCTTTCCTGCAATGGTCTGCATGGTGTTAAAGTTTCTCAAGTGCCAGTGGTCAGTACTTCTGTTTTCCTTTTCTCTGACTTTTGTGCATAATGGATTCAGTCCTTTGAAGCATACAGAAAGTATTTGATACATGTTTTTTTCACAAAACCAAAGACTGATCATAAACACATAAATTCTGAGTTAAAATGGAACAGCATGGTGGTTTTTTGTGTTGCTATTCTCCTTTGGAAGGTGAAAGAGCGTAGCAAAGGTGGCTGAAGGTAGAAGATGGAGAACACCACCCTTGGTATTGATTTAAACTTTACCTACTCAACAAAATAAGGGCAATCGTAATCACAGCTAGGCTTCCTTCACAGAATGTACTCCTATTTAAAATTGAACTCTATTAATAAGGTTTAAAAAATGCTGTATGATAACTAAGACCACGTTTTCTTGCTCAGATACAGCTAGCAAAGAAAATACCTATCCTGTGCAAAGAGCCTGTTGATCACAGGAGTTATCATTGTTAATAAATATGTATTTCAAAACTAGAATTAAGTCTAAAACTCAATTTACAATTTAAATTTTGCCTGCGCTCACTTTTGTTCACTCTTTGTTCTTAGTTTAGGAGTTAAAATCACCGCCTGTTCTGAATGCCTAAGATCCTCAGCCTTCTGCCAGCGGTGGATGCTTCAAAGGCTTTAACACCCACATGTAACAGTTGGCTTTATATTGTCCCCTCTAGCTTTAAAGGGATGTTGGAGCTTGCTGAAAGGAGACTGTGATCAGATCCTTTGCCTTCCAAACTTACCACTTTCTCTTCATGCCAGGCAGGAGCAGAAAAGCCATTATCTATTGGGATCTCAGGAGTGGCTCCAGCAGCTTGTGCTTTCTGGCCCAGAGAGGAGGTGATGAGGGAGCAAGGGAACAACAGCTATCTGAGAGGGATTACCTCGGTGTCATACACCTAGTTTATCCCACAGAGGCACAGAAAAAAAGTCTGAGATACAGAGAAGAGTGTTTGTATGTTTGTTCTTTAAATAAAATTTCAGCTTAACACTGACACCTCACAGCCTGGCTGCGAAGTTAGTACTGTGCATGTGCTCAGAAGAGGATTTAACTGGCAGGCTTGATGTTAAGGACTACAGTTCAGTTTGTACGATTTTTTCTTGATAGTTTCTCCACCTTACTGGATATCATTACTTCTCAATCAATATGCAAGTAAAAATATCAATAGATCATGGAAGCATATGAGTTCTTGTACAGGAATGCTTAGAAGATTAAAACTGGACAGCCAGGTCATAATTATGTATGGCTATTCTGCTCAGCATAAAAGACAAGAAAATCATTGTATCTTGCACATGGTATCAGGTTTTTATAATAAAGGATTTTTAATGGAAGAAACATTGTTTTTTAACATTAAATGGAAATCCTTTAATGTGTATACTCCAGAAATTGAACGAACTGAAATAGCGTTTGAATTGGAAAAAATAGCTGTCAAGTTCACTCTGCTAAATCCAATCTCCAGACTTAAGTTAGTGCTGAAAGAATTTATTTTTGTCTTGCTGCTCTGTTCAGTGTATGCTGTGCTTAATGAACCCCACCCCTGCATCCACAAAACATTTAGGCTTCCAGCTGAAGCATTTGTGTGAATGCATGCAGAAAAAGAAATATAAACACACAATTATTCAATAATACTTTTTTTTCCTCTTAAAATGACAATGAGTTGTGGCATCATCTCTGTAAGTATGAAAAGATCAAGAAATCTTTCTAATTCTTTTGTCCTAAAATTTTTAAAAGGTTTTGCTTTGGCTGATTTTAGGGGTAGAGCAGAGGGTGCTTGGTGAAAAAGGTACTTGATGTTGAAAGGAAGTGCAGAACCCAGATCCCTATCCATCTGAAACTGATGAAGAAAATCTTGCTGGAAATAAAAGAAAATATGGCCTAACCTTTTCTCTTAGGAGCACATAGATGGATCTTAGTTATAACTGTCCAAGAAATCCATTGCTCACCTTGGTAACATTTTGGTGTGTATTCATCCACAAAACTTGCATTTTTCCCTTTTAAGAGTAACCTAGCAATCTGAACTAATGATTTGTGTATCTGGTGAAGCGTTTGTAGCTATCAATCATCACTTATGTATTTCAGTTAGCAGTTTCAGCCTGTTATTGTATCTAAACTTAGTGAATCAACTCTAAACTTTCACATTACCGTGTTTAATTTCTGTTCAACAGTGTTAAAGTATACAGGATAGAACGGAGACTGAGGCAACCATAGAAGAATTGTTGTTTAGGACAGATGGTAATGAAGGGAGGATGGAGTGGGCTGCTGTTGTGGGACTGAGGGCTCTTTAGTTTACAGAAAAAGGTGAGAAATACAAATGAAGGCGGCCAGTATCACTAATAATCAAATGCGTGAGCATGTAAAAATAAAAAAGTATCATTTCATGGCTACTCAACTTCACATTAATTCTCACTGAACATCAGTAAACAGTAGTGTAGAGATGGATCATCATTATCAGTGTCTGTGGTGGTGCTGTTAAACAAAACATTTGCAATGTAAACAGAAGATATTCCAGGGCATTGTCAACACACTTGACCCCAGACTTAGCGGGTCTGACTTTTTGGTATGCATAAATTCTGTCCATATGTCTGTGCTCTGCCACTGTATGAGCTCATAACTGAGAATCACAAGATTTAGGTAAAAGCTGGGGAAGAATGGGAGATTCCTCCTTAACCTGGCTGACCATTTCTAGTCTACTTCAGGGCAAACAGTCAAATCACTGGTAAGGGTGCTCCAGAAATCCAGGGTCCTTTTTGCTACCCCTCAGCTAGGAGTTGACGGATGCCTAGTAGCCACATAAAAGCTGTACCCCCACATCCTTCCTTCTGAAGTAAACCGTCTGTGAGAGGGAAAAGTACTTCTGGAGGCAGGGGTCTGTCTTAGCTTGGAGGCAGAAAGCACTGGGCACTGTTGTTCTGCTTGTAGCTCTCCAGGTAGAGTGATGCTTGTGTGAGCAGTGATTTGTGATGGGGAGAAGCCCTTTTCCAGTTAAAGAACAGCCTCTGCAAGATGGTGGAAAATCAACAGCTGAGAGCAGTTGGTTGCCCCCTGCCTTCCAGTTGAGGCTGGAGACAAGGACACGTGTTCCACCTCCATTCAGTGTCACCCATGGTTTATGCGTGTCTGATACTGTCCCAGGAGTGGAGCTTACGGCCCTGGGAGGTGTTCACACCCTGTTGCTAAGGGTATGAGTTATTGAACACTAAGGGAGTTTAAATGCTTCATTCACTATTTGGTGAATAATTCAAGCAGTTTCAAAGGTAAACCATAGCTATCCTACTGTGGTGTTCTTTGTATTGTTAGACTTTAACTGACAAACTTGGTTCTATTTGAGGTTTTTCAGGGGAAATGTGCCAGTGTGGCATTGCTGCTTCTATTTAACTCTTTGAAGCTATGTGCTATTTCTTTGCTGGCCAGCCCCAAGTACTAAGGGTGATGTGAGCACAAGCTGCTGCTTCATAGTCCGTTTTCAAGCCCCACCAGGAATCTTTTGGGCAATTCCCAAGCTGGGTGGGGGTTTCTTGCTCCTGCTTCGTTTCGCCCACTTTGGAAGAAAGAAAAGGAGCTCATTTGCTTCTTACAGTCCATTGAAATCTCAAGAAGCAAAAAGCAGGAAAAACAATCACTGGTGACCCAATGGGTAAACTAGATGCTTCCTTGAATATCTTTCAGAGAATTTAAAGAAAGCACACTAACTGGAATGCTGCTGACAGTATTAATGGTCTTTAACCTGTTTTCTCCCTTTTCTGACATGTATTTGCACTTTCCAGTTAAAGCCAGTTTTGCTGATTTGCCATTGTAGGGCATTTCATGAAGATCAATGCAGAGAAGTCATTCTTTGATCAATCATTATCCATTCTCTCTTTGTAACAAACAGACTGCTTTTAGACAACTGGACAGATATACAGCTAAGTGTTGTAGGAGGATGAGATATATGGTACATTTTCTACTTACCTTTCTGTGATAGCCTGACTGATGTTATTCCCCTGACAGGTTTTTACCATTCCTTTTTTCCTGGAGGATGCACTTTTCCTTTTCTCGCTTCTTTCCGCCCCTTACATATATATTTAAATGCTGTAGCTACAGCATTTCTTACATCTGCATTGGGATAATTTGTTGCTATGTGTTTAAAACATATTGGTTTGTCTAGCTCTGGTTCCTTGTTGCAGCTGATTTCACAGGAACTGACATTTCCCCCTTAAGTTTTTGTCTGGATTGAACTGTATTTCCAACTGGTGTTAGGAGATTTTGCTTATGTTTTCTTTAAAAATGAGGGAAAAAAAGAGATCATAATTTTATAAGGGTGCTGCTTCAAGAAAAGTAATTATTTTACTTCACTGCTTAATTAAATTTGATAAACATTCTGACTTATGTAACAATTAGCATTGTTTTGAGCCTGTAAATGGGGATTAGACTCTACATCAGAGGAGATTTAGTTCTGCTGGTGTTTGAAGGGTTGGAGGTTTGACACAGGCTAGAGAGCATATAAAAGTTCTTTAGTGTGGAAGATGCTGTATAATCTTATTTTAAGTTATCCCAGCTTTGCTTAGACATCTCAGTGCTTTGGCTGTATTTCATAAATAGTCTTTCCCGGAACTGCAGACAGTATTTTCTAAGAAATGTGAACTCAGGAGAAGTGAGTTACTCAACTTGGAATAATGTCAAGAATCTAACTCTTTAAATTGTGCACATGCAACTTAGAGGAATACGTAATGCTACTCCATATTTAAGCAGATACGTTGATATTCATCATCTTTCCTGCAATATTTAAGCAACATCTCTTCTATATTTTTGCTTTTCATTAATTACATGTCTTCACCTTTTTTTCAGAGATACATTTGAATTACGTTTCATTGATGTTGATTTATAATCTCAAGTCTTCAGTGACTTTGGAACTTAGGATCTCAAACATTACTCTAGTCTCACAAAAATTTGTATTTCTGATGTACCCAGGTGAACGCCTTCTGATGTTTTCTTCTTATCTATAGAACTGTACTGCTAAGTGAAGAAAAGGTATTGATTGCATCGTTTGGTGAAACTGCTGTGTGGATGCTAAGCCCTTTGACATGCGTGTGTATAAACTGATATATAAATGCAAAATAATTATCAAGCTCTCCACAAAGGGATCTGTGAAGATTAAACAGTCTTTCCTGTTACCTAGCAAATTGCAGAGGTCTCTTTGTCACCTTGTCTCTCAGCAAAAATATTTTAATAAGGAAAATAATATAGATACTGTTGTAGCTACTACATTTCACGCACTCTTGTGGCAGAGGTGTGCTGGAAAAGGTAGCTGTTAAGTGCATGGTGATGAGTGTATTTTAAACATCTGAATCCACAGATGCAGCTGGATCTGCATTTTGTCGGGTGTACCTGGCATAGTAAGATTAGCAGGATGGCTAAATAGCTTGTGCTTACACCTATAGAATTTAAAGTGGATTTCTAAGAGAGGGGAGAAAATGTAGTACTGTATTCTTGGCATGGTCAAAGCAACAAATGACACATACCTAACAGTTTTTCACTAACTAAACCACAGATAGTTCAGTATGTGCAGTCAAACACGGGAAGAACTGGTCTCTGTTGCTTTAGCTGTAGTTGAAAACTACTGTAAAATGTGCTGTTGTGAATGCACGTTTATGACAAGAAGGGAGATGGCAAGGGAAGAGATTTGCTGCCAAGGGTTTATTTGTGTGGTAAAATCATGATTATTGGGCCTCCAGTGCAGATTTGCAGAGCTCTGAGTTTTGAGCTGGGCCCTCCAATGTAAGAGGCAGGAGAAGTAAAGAAATTGAGGGGGTAAAAAAATTAATTCTTTTGTTCATGGTGTTGCGTATGCATTTTGTGTAATGATTCTTTAGGGCACAGTGAGCAATTCCTGGTGCAGGAAGTAGGACTGGGATCTCTGCATCTCTCTGGGTAATAATTCAGCCACAGACTTGTTTTTTCTTGCATATTCACTCTCTGAATCTCATTTTCTTTCCTGCCTGGTGGCAGCCTGGTAACAGACAGCTGGAGCACTCCTCTGGGAGACAAGATACGTCGGTCTCCCTGGCAAAGAGCCTGACCTCTACCATTTTATAAGTAAAGAGTGACAGTGCTATTAATAGATCCCTCCTCCAGCCAGGTTTTCAAAGGAGTACAGCCTGGTTGCTGTGCTTCGTGCTGAGCTTAGATATTATCAGCACATGGTAGGTGTATTGTGATTATCAGGAATGAATTGAGTCCCTGAGGGGAGTGAAGTTCAGAATGGCTTTGGGGAGCTCTAGGGAGGAGGCACCAGCTTCCCAGGTCCCTCAACCAGCTGGGACACAGCCACCGGCCGCCCAGTAGCTGAGCTGCAGGCACTCAACTCTAGGCTATTTTGGCAGTAACATGTAGGCTCCTACCGTCAGCTAAAAAAACAGTTGGGGCCCTGGTTTGGACTTGGTGGTTTAACCCATCTTTTGGCTCTTTGGCCACCTGGAACCTCTCCCATTTCCATTGCGATCAAAGGTGGATGAAGGTAGTTTTGCATTTGACTGCGAACAGGTGATGGATAGGGTTTCTTTCTTTCCTAGATGCAACTGGGAGTAAACTAAACACAGCAGTCCATCAGTAATGAAACTTTTTCTATTAAAAGGAAGTATTATGATTTAGATTAAAATTTCATTTGAAATAAATTAATCTCTTTGAAAACATGAGCTTCCTTGGAAGAGTGAATTCAAAATGATTTGTTCAATATTCCCCACTTATCTGCCCTTTGACATATGGACTTGGCTCGGATAATTTTTGGTGTTGAATGCTAGGGAAGAAAAATACATTAAATACTTTTCAGGTTTTTAGTAGGAAACTGCACACTCAGTCTTTGCTGAGAAGCATGCTAGTAACTGGAACGTGAACCAAAATTCAGGTCATATTTGCAAAGCCGAGTATTCTTGCATATGAATAGTCTCATTAATGCTCTGTAACCCAAATGTACTTAATTTCTCATTAAACATTTTTGTGGTAATTTAACAAGGCTTGCCTGTAGGCAACACTAGCTTAAATATTTTAAAGGGTCTGCATTTGTCAAGGTCTCCCTAAACATCACATTAAGCTGGTGAGGTAAGAGAATCTTAAAGAGCTTAAAAAGCTTTGCCAACAGCCCAGCAAAATTATTAGACCATGTAAAAAATTGAGTTTCACAGTAAGAACAAGGCTTACCTCTCCTAATGGAAATTTACCAAATGGTATTCCAAATACCTCTAGTTATTATTCCTTTCAGGTGCAAATATGTGGGGCTCAGCCTTCAAAGTCTTGTTTACAGACATTTCTCTGATTTAAAGCAGATTCAGGACCCAGTCTTGCAAAGACTTACAGCTGTGCTTTACATATGTACTTTCCATAGGTCCATCCAAGTGAGTGAAAGCTTGAACTGACAAAACAGGAATTCTAAGAGCTCACCCAGAAGTAAGAACTTGCAGAACTCGGCCTGAAACATTTTTGTTATGCAGTAGAGAATATGTTTTAAATCAATGGTCTAAGGTCACAAAAAGAAAACACAGGATTAAAAACAAATAAATGAAGGAAGCTGAACCCCTGTTATAGAGGGAATTACCTTCTAGTTCTTACCCTATGTTCTGCCACATTTTCATTTCAATCAAATCTCCTTTGTGGTAAAAATCCTTGGGATAATTTAGAAGCAAAATGAATGGTAATTCGTAATTGTTCAGGCTCACGTTGAGCGTTGATTTAATAAGTAATGATGAAGAACGTTTTATTGACTTAAAGGGTCAAATGCTGCAGGCGTAATGCTGCCCGGATGAGACTTTGTAGATGTGTTCACAAATGGACACCATCTCTGTACAGAACCTCAAGTGATTTATCTTGTCAGGATGTAAGATGGAAGGGCTTATTATTGCTTTTTCAACTTTTACTGTGTCGACCGTGTAACTATCCAACTCAAAACAGTATGGTTAACCCTGAATGCTTTGAAATTCAGAGGGGCATTGGTATTTTGAACATCAAATATTCCCTGAAATAAAACACAAAAAAAGCTCTTAAATTAACTTACAAGAAGTTTGCCATTACAAGCAAATTAACGTTTTTTTTCTAAATTACATTTCACCTGGTTCTAGATAAGACATCCCAAGACCAAGAGCTAAGGAGAGGGGAAGAAAAATCATGTATAGCATGCATCTTGCTGTATGGCCTTACTTCAGGAAGAAATTTAAGCACATGTTAAAGAAATCCCCTGGACAGAATAACATTTAAGCAGGTGCTTTACACTTGCTTCAAGACTGAAATATATTTAAAATTACATGCACGTGGAAGAGCAGTGCATTCAGGCCTCAAGGAATAAGAGCCATTCAGAGTGGTTCTTAACTAGCTGCAAATGTTCCTCTTAGTGGTTTTCTGAAGTTATCGGAATAAAAACTTTATAATGTAAAATAAAAGAAAATAATGTGTTTTCCAAGGGAATGATTGTCAGATCTCTTAAGAGTGTTCTGTAGATTACCACTTCAAGAAAACTAACAAAATGGTTATTGGATTTCTCTGTAAGTAAATTTCACTTTTAAATACCTCAGCTATTATGTTTGTGTTTGCATTACTTTAGGGATGTAAATGGTATCATTTACATATTTTATCCAATTCTCCAATGTTCACTTAGTGCGTTAAAATTAAGATAAATTGTGTAAATGGAACAGCTTCGTGGCTGTAGATAAGCTGATTTAAGCTACTGTAAGTGGGACTATAAGTAAGGCACTTGGTTATTCAGAAGACACATACACAGTTAAGCTTTCTGTGTGAATGTAACATGTTTAATAGTGTGTAAGTTTTAGTTTGAAATGGAAACAGTTTATGGAAATGCAGTAATGACTGACAGCATCTTTGCCGTGGGAGGGGAAGGCTAAGAATGTATGTATATTCACCTCAGGTGTGTGTTTAAATAATTTTTACTATATAACATTTTCTTAATATTTATTTGTATTTATGTGCTTCAAATGCCCCTCAGATGTTTTCAGATATTTAATCTATGTGGAGGTCTCTTCCCCCTTCTCTCCTCCCCATCTAAAATGCAAAACTTTTTCTTCAGACAAGGTGAAGGGCCTTTTCTCGTTGTCTTTTTAGTAATGGTTGGCAAAGCCTGGCCTGTGGCATTCATGAGTTCCTCTTTGACAGCCAGCCTGGAAATCTTTTCTGTTCTTTCACCTTTGAAGTTTTGGCAGGGATTGACTTTTGATCCCCTAAGTTGATGTTTTATTTTTAAATACTCACCTAGCCTTCATTTTTTGGTACTAAGCATCTTCCACAGTTCTAATCTTCCTGTTTGTAATTTTCATGGCTTTTAAGGGGGAGCAGCATTTCCCATCCCTCTAAAATAACCTGGAGGTCCACGATCAATTACCATCCTCTAATCTACTTGCCTTAGCACCATTTTCTCTTTGCAAAAGACTTTGTTGCTTTCCTTCATTTATCTGTCTTTGGCGCATTGGGCACCAAATAACTGTTGAGTTTTCTTTTTCTGTGCGTATGTGAATTTAGATAAAGTTATTGCATGTTAGCACCATGTTTTTCAGCTCAGTCTGCCTTCCTTGCTCATCTACGGTAAACATGTAATCTGCTTATGGGCTGTTAAATTCTGCTACAAGGGTGTTCCTTTGAGTTGCATTGGTCTGCCATGAGGAACCATGATTACTTTTATGTGCTAATAGTCTCTGAACTCGGGGTTTTGAGCTGCTCTGTGGATTTTCTGTGATTAGAGATGGAAATAGTCTTAAAAACTGCATGGAAGCTTAAAATGGGATATTTATGTAATGCTACTCTGCATATGGTGCAGCAGATCACTTTACAGCAACCTCTCCGTTTGTATAAACCCTGAGTTTCTCATTGCAGAACAGAAGGACTGTAGGATAGATGGAAGGTAGTATTGATAAGGAGGAAAAGTTGGGAAGAATGCAGACATATAAGACATCAAATTCTAGTAGTTGTTGTCCCTTAGCGTCTCTCTGTCCTTCCTTCCCTTCTGGTGCATTTTCTAAGTGAAGTGGAGGACAGAAAAATGTTATTAATATACTGTAAGAGACTCCTTTTCTTCCCCATTCCACCGGGGGGAAGTGAGTGAGGGGCTGTGTGCTGCATGGGGCTTTAAATCAAAACAAATCGTTAGCTTGAAAGCGTGTGTTATGTCATAAATGATAATACAGAAATAACATGTTTCTTCTATTTTCTGGCTTAATAATACTATTGACTGGTTTATTATTCTGCCTCCCAATTTAGTGTAAATGTACCTTTCTGTAATCAAATGAGTACTTTTCTGTGTAAACACACAGGGAAGGTATTGAGAAATTAGATTCCAAACTACCACGATGCTCAAAAATAAGTAAACTGCATTTTTGTAATGACAAGACCTCTTGCGGTGGTTCATCTGCAAGACAGTTCTGGCTGTATCAGGGAGAACAAAGTGACTGCCAGGGAGACAGGGGCTGCCCTGGCTGCTCACTGCGTCGCCCATTGCTCATACAGGGGCCTGCCAATGTATGCATGTGAGCACAAGGACACGGCGGGGACATAATGTGATGAGGTAGCAAAGATATTTTTGGTTTTTTCCCCCTGATGTGTTCATAATGTAATAATGGATTTTCATTAATTTTGCTGTGTAAAAAGCATTGGAACATACAGAATTGCACTTCATGCTGCTTAAGAGAAATGACTCAACACCCATCAGCCCTTTATACGTAAGTTAAAAGTTCCAGTGGGCATGTCCTGGCAAGGGAAGGCAAGGCCACGCCGTCTGAGGGGGTTAGTGCCCTTGACAGAAAATGGCAGCCGCCTTCCTTCTCTTTTCTTATGGCAGCCAGCAGGGAAGGAGAGAGGTGTTGATTTCTGCTTTGCATTTCTCCTCCGGGGAAGGAGGCAGGTCCTCTTCAGACAGGTCATCACAAAGCTAGGGCAAGGGAATTTTCAGTTGCACTGTTGCCATGGGCCTTACTAGGAGCTAAAACTTCACTGACCTTGAACGTTCATCAGTAATTGCTGCTTAGTTATCTAGCTGCTGATGTTAAACACCAAAAATAGCTTTTTTTTACTCTACACAGTAATCTGAAAGATGTTCAGACCGACCTAGATGGAGCTGCAGTTGCAAATGTAGAAGCTGGTGCTGCCAGGCTGTTTCTGGCCATGCTGGTGCCAGCAGAGGCTGCCTGTGTGGACAGGATGGCTGGTGCCTACACAACAGATCTGTCTCGGTGCGGCGAAACCCAAAGCTGTTTCTGCTGTAACAGCTACCTTTTGTGCCATAGGTTTAACCCAGGACCCTGTGAGGTCAGCGGAAAGGTTTTCTGAGGTCTTAGTGCGAGGTCTCCGTCACAGAGACGTGTCTCTTCAATGGTGTCGGGGTTAATTTTAAATGCCATGTTGCAGTAAATGTGTGACAGAGGGTGAGCTTTGCTGAGACTGACAGAGGCAGCAGTGCCCTGTTTCAGGCTCCTCTGGGTGAAGCTCTGCAAAACGATGTTCTGCTGAGCTCACAGGGGCACTGAGTTGCTGCTCTTGGCATTGGGGTTTCTTGGCTGTGGAGCAGGGCTACCAGCACTGCTCCTGCCAGCCTGCCAGGAGAACCAGAAATGGCCTTGGGCCCTGTCTAAAATATAAACACAGTCAGCCTTTAAAAAGGGAGAGGGAAAGGTTGGGAAAGTATGTCCTAAGAGGAGATGAGCTGCTTTGGTCTTTCATTTGTGTAGCCCTTTGCGTAGAAGGAATGTGTTCAAAGCAGCGGGGGCTGTGGCTCTGTGGTCTTCATCCTCCATGCCAGACCCCTGCAGGGCATCCCCCTGATTACAGGCTGCTGAGACATAACTCCCTGCTATTAGACTAATACATTGCAATTGCAAGTATCTATTATTGCCACACCGTTTCTTTATATATGTGAAAAGATTAGACCCTAGAAACACATAGGAAGGGGAGAGAGAAGAAAGCCACAACATAAATAAAAACTATTGATCTCAATTTCTATTTATTTTCATGTGCTCAGTAAAAAGCACAATTATACTGAAAATCACTGTAAATGTAGACAGATGTTCCATGTAGCAGGTTGAAGTGAAAAGTTGTATTGATGTTACGCTTAACGGGAATTTGGAGTGTTTGACAGTTATATTTTTAATGACTTTTCTGTTTACCTTGTAATTACTTTCATCGCTTTATTTTTCCCTCTTACTGGACTCTTTTACCTCCTAAGATAAAGAATAAAGCACTATGCTAATTTCCATTTTCATTTTTTAAGCTACTATTTATCTCTGAATAAAAATACTGATAACCAGTGATAAAAATTTCACCGCAAAGAATTTCCTTTAATTATCTTAGCAATAGGAATAGTCTCAAGTATGAGTACAGAGCGTTATGCCAAAGGAATAACAGGTGAGGAGAACTGTCACCGGCAGTACTCGTACACTGCATCTCCTTGCCGGTACTCATGAGCTGGATGGTGACTCCGTTGCTTGATAAGCCTCTTCAAAGTGTTGACAGAAATATGCAACTTTTTCAGATAAAGGCTGGCCAGTGGCCATGCCTTACTTGGAAAATTCCAGGAGTGGGTGAAGCTCTCTAGGCAGGAAGGAAGTGGAGTGACCCAGAAAAGAGTGTCAGCTTTCAGAATCCCAGTGCTTCTGGTATTTTTACTGAACAAGCACTGCTTCCTGGACAATTAAAGACTAAGGTTCTGACTCCTGGATTCAGTTTAAATACGGAATATAATTGCATGCAGGGTGCTTCATACAGGTTTGGGGGATATTTTTGGTACGTGTGCTCTGAAGGTCATTAGGCAGACACGATACCGAGTGTATAATTGGAGAACCAGATAGAAAGCATTTTCAGTTCATACAATTTTTAATGAAAGATTTTAAAAGAAAGAAATTGCAAACTTAAAAATAAAACATCTTTGTATGTGTTTTTTCTGACAAGTGGATAACATTCTGTGGGCTATGGCTATATATGACCATATATGACTTTATATGCTGTTTTAAATTTTTTTAAGAGTTTTGTAATTTAAATTCACATGAAGAATGCATGTAATTTCTGTATATATAAGTTGACTTACAACTACTGCAGCTTAAAAAACTTGAACATTAGTCTTCTGTGATTTTGAGAATAGAGTTTATGCTATACGTTTGCTTAATGCGGAGTTCCCATGACCACAAAATTGTCTTTTTGCCAAACGTTATATGCACATATATCATGAAGTGTTCTACAGCTTTGCAGAAACTAGGGCAAGCTCTGTAAAAGAGAATGCCAGGTAATTAGTCAAATTCTTTTTTTATGCCATAAAATAACAAATTTGTTCTATAGTGGATTATTTTCTGAGATTCTGTGAAATCTCTAATAATGTTGCTTTTCTGTTGTCTCACCTACAGGTACATTTATGTTCCAATGGGAGGATCTCAGTCCAGTCTGCTGGGAACACTCTTTTCCACAGCCCTTACTTTTGCCTTTGTAAGCTATTGGCATGGAGGACAGAGTTATCTGTGGTACTGGGGTGCACTTAATTGGCTTGGAGTCATTGTGGAAAATGCTGTCAAGAGGATACTTTCTATTTCACTTATTCAAGATTTAATAGTAAGTTGAATCTGTCTTCGTTTCATCTTCTTGTTTCATGGCTCCATGCTCTTCTGAAGTTTCTGCTTACTACTTTGGTTTAATCTAGATTGAAAGTTGTGGATAACGGATAAAAGAGTTAGTATTCCCTTGCCCACCCTCCAGGACTTTAGGTAAGCTCTATAACTAGGACACTGCAAAGTATCAGCAAAGCAAACACTGAAATATGCATGGACTTAAAAGCTTCCTCTGCAGTCCTGGAGTAAGCAACTGCTTGTCACTTCGTATATGGCTCAACAGAAGCTAGATTTAACATTTGTATTCTGATTTCACTCAGGATGTCCTTAAAATATTCATCTTCACTAAAATTAGGAGTGTATATTTCTAACCATGTGTTTCCTGGACAAATGCATTTGTAGCAGCTGCTTGCATCTGGGAGCAAGCTTACACTGAGAAATCTTAGAGCCAAGTAAAGAAAATACTGCTTTGCTTTGAAGACCTCTGGTATTTTCACTTTTATACTTTTGACCTACATACTGTTGTTTCCGAAGGACAAAATGGTCTTTGACATGCAAAAAGCCCTATTTTAATTTTGAGGGTCATTTTAGTCTGCAGGTTTGTTCACTATTAAATTCCAAATCTTCTAATAACTGTTTGTAAGAATAAATGATTCCTATGTCTTGCTTCCTTAGTAGTGGCAAGTGCACAGATTTCCTACTCCTGAATAATGTGGTAGTGGTGGCTTGCTCTGCAGCCCGATAAAGTCCTGATGCTCAAGTAATTATGCTTGTTCTCCATCCCACCCATTTCCATTTTCAGTGTTGTGGCATCCCATGTGTGGCAGCTGATACAGCAAGTAATTTAGTAGGCAGTAACAGCCAGCTCTACCTACATCATCCAACTGTCCATCACTGTGAATTCAGTGACAGTCTGGAAGCATCTTTTTTCCTTCCTAGAGAATGAGTTTCTCGGAGCCATTAATCCTCCCTCTAGGGTGAAACAGAGCTTCACCATCTGACCGGCTGCATACGTTTGTCTCTGGACGGGAAGATAACATAGTTGTTTAGGCATCCAGCTGTATGAGAAGTGTTGGGGCTTATTGTATTTGATGTCACTGTATCAGAAATTTAAAAAGAATTCTTAAGGAATTAAGTGTTTAAATACCATGGGAATTAAAAGGATGTGGCATTATGAAGGTAGGGTTATATGTGCTGGCTGGATTAATTTCTAACATGTAGTTCTAATTGTTGTTAACGTATGCTGGCAGTAATGTTGGCTCCCTAACAATGAAACAAGTACATTTTACCTCTTTCTTCCCCTTGGTTTTCATGCCTTTTTAAAGGCCTTTCCAATGTCTTCCATGTCTCCCTTGGTAACATGCCTGTAGACCTTCCTTAGAAGATACTTTCACATCTCTCCCTGAAATACATCTGAAACCAAAAACTTTAATATGAATAGTTTTGGCATCTAAATTAGTGCATTAGACAGATCTTGCTGCATTTGCTTATGGCTGAGTCATGCTTTGCCTTGTGCCTCGAAGGTTTCTCTACAACAACATGAGCTGCAGTCTTTGCAAACTATCCATTGCGCTCTCCTCGCTTTTCTAACAAACTCCCGTTTTCTTGGACGCTGTGACTGGGTAGTAGGTGAGAAGTTGGACTTTGACTCTTCCTCCTCAAGGGGTGGAGTGATGTGACATTCTCTAAGAAGTTTCACATTTAAAATGAACTGGAAATTCCCTAGTGCCCTGTGTAAATTTCCTTTTTTTCCCCTCATAGTCTAGCTTTTGGAAGTGTTCCCATAATCCTGCCTCAGTGTGTGTGTGCTCTAAGCCTAGCGACCGTGGTGTTGAGAACCCCGTTCTGGGGGATGGGTTTTTCAGTTAAATTTCATCTGTTGACAAGCTGAAATCCTTTGCATTCTTGTGCTTCACTCACTTGCGATGTTGGCTCTTGAAGGCTATTTTTGAAAAGGAAAGCTTATTTTTGCCCATGGAATAGCAGATGAGTTTCTGGAAAAATAAAAAGCACAGGTTTATGCTTTTTTTAACCCATACTGTTTACCAAACCTCCTCATAGATGTTAAAGTTGAGTTACGTAATTCAGTTGAGCGGAAGTGTTTAATTAGTAAAATATATATTAAAAAATCTTGGAGAATGAGTTTAATTTTAATTCTGCTCTGTTTTTGAAATTTAATTGATCCCAAAGGATAACAAGAATTATATCCAACCTGTTTCCACTGTTGTCTCAATTCTCTTGCAAAGGAATGATTAAGAAAGCTGAATAAAACCCATTTGAGTCTTGTCCTTCACTGAATCCCTGTGCTGACAAAGAATATCTATTAAAAAAATTGGACCCTATATTTATGCATATTTTATAATAGTTAAAATCTCAATACTTGAAACATAGCACAATATGGGTAAATAACACTTTTGTAGTAGTTTGACAGGTTTTAAATGTCATCTTGGGCATATTGAACCGGAATGAACAACGAAGCATGGGCATTATTTGTGAGAAGTAAAATCAGCATATAAACCAATATTTACTGAAAGCAGTAAATTTCCTGACCCAAAAAATCGGACCTGAAACTTTTCAGTTTGTACTGGTTGCAAATCAGTGCCTGGCTTTCTGATTTCCTGATGCTCCTTCTCATACACCTTTCAGCTTACACTGCTCTGAAATTCCATGTTTCAGTGAGCTGTGTTGTCAGTAATTATCTACATATTTTTTTCCCCCAGGGACTACTTGGTAGATATCAGTAAATTGGAGCTCAATTAAGTAATGCTGTCTTTTCATTAAAACATTGCATATGAAACAATAAATGCCATGTATCATAAGCTAGAGCATATCTGGGAACTTTATTTAAACTGGAGAAGTTTCATTGTATTTTTATTGATTGTTTTTTTACTTTTTCAGGAGTTGTGTATGCCAGTGCTAAGCAAAGTAGTGACCTGTTTCACTGATTCTATATTAAAATCTTACAGATGAACAGAGACTCCAGTTGTAACTCATTTGAAATCAATGACAGAATTTGTATTGACTTTTAATAAATAATGCATTAAAATTCTGAAAGAAAACGCTAATGGCTATCATTCTTTCAGTGATACAAATTTATTTCCTACTCCTTTTCCTTAAGGAAAATGAGATATAGATCTAGACAAGAAATTAGGTCTTGGTATAAAAATAGATTTAGCATGATTTAAACCTTAGAATAACTGACAACATCTTCAAATCAATAGATTTTAAAAAAGAAATTATCCATAAGAAGAGATGTGGCAAGGAAGGTGAAGTTGTCATTTCGTTAAAATTAATGTTTTAATCTCAATTGAAACAGCAACATTTATCATCTTAGTTCTTTTGTAAAGTGAAAACATGTCATTCAGTCTATTAAGAATTTTTTAAATTGAGACATAAAGATCTTGCTTCTACAAATCATGTTATGACAAATTTCTAGTTTAAGATCCTATTTCTACCCTTATTTAGTAATAAATGGAATACACCATGAACAATTCAATTTGAGAATCCAACTAATTTTAAGCCTGAGTTATTTTAAAGTAATTTGTACTATCATTGTAAGTGTTCTGTTTTTTTAAAGCATAAAATACTTTGATTTCAACATTTTCCTTTATGGCTGTAATGAGGTGCACTAATTAAGTCCATTCCAATACACTGTAATTGCCTCCCCAGTCCTCTCTTTACAAAAGGGGAAATATTTTGTATGATGTCCGTGTTTTTCATTAGTGTGTTAGATTAGATTTGATGAGGCTATTAGATTTTTTTCCCCCAGAAGAATCAGCTCCATACTTTTGTCTCTGTAGTTAAAATATCACCATTGTTTTGGCTACCAGAGATGTGGTCAATGACAATTGGTATCCTTAGCTTCACAGAGAACAGAATTTTAGATGTCTTGCAAAAAGTTGGGTGTGGTGAGGGGGTTTTGTCCCCTTTTTTGTCTGTTTAATTTTGTTTGCCTTGTTTCTTCTGTTATGTGCATTAAAATTTCTACATGTATTCATAATAAGTTAGGCATTATACAGTGATCCTGCAGACAGCTGGCGTGGAGCCTGGAAAGGTACCGACTGGTGAACCTGACCTCTGGGCTGTGGTTCGACAGGGAATTAAGCTGATTTAACAGCTCACTGCTATTGAAGAGGGAACGAGTTAATTTCCCTTTCCTCCCTTCCTTGCTGTCTCACCATTTCCTCCTCTGCATGTCTTCCTGCTGGAATACTGCTGAGCTGTCCTAGCTCTTTACCCCAGCAGAAAGCTTTACTTCCTTTGGTTATTTTATTGCTGGGTAGTTTGCCTCATGGATCTCTCCATCTGAAAGGCACCCAAAGCAGTACAATGTAAAAGACAAAAGCCAAGGAAAGGAAGAGGAGGAGCTTGACTACTTGGAACCTCCCCTTTGCAAATGTACATAAGCAGTGAAGGGTAGTAGACTGAGCCTCTATTTAAAGTTGGTGGGACAAACAAACCAGCTGGGTTCTGCCGTAGTGATTACTCAGACCTATGTTAGGGCCTAAATTCAGCCCAATCAAGATAATGATTCCTGTGAATTTCAAACTATCTCCTGTATATATATTGAGCAAATGCATAACTATCTCCTTTAATGACAAAATTTCTTTTTTTTTTTTAAGTCGCTTAAAACTGTCATGATTTAACTGTAAAGCTTCGTTCTGCAGCTGACTGAAGCAAGATCTGACCAAACATTAGGAACTCATTCAAGGGAAGTATGTTTGATGACCACCTTGCAAGATTAGATCTTTAATAAGGTCTCTATAATAAATAAAGACCCTACTCAGCTGTTCTTCAGCACACACTAGGCTTTCATGTTTATTTTGCTTCATTTGGTGGAAAGAGTTATTAATACTACTGGTTTACTAACGTCAAGCCTCTCTGGCCTTTTTTACTAAGAGTTTTGTGTAATTAATACATACTTTTGTTGCAACATGGTGATTCAATTAAGTGGCAAGCAACCCCAATGATACTGTCTTCATAACTGTTTCGTGAGCGTGCTGTAGACTTCAGTTAGGCTTGTCACTTCACTCCCTGAGAATTTGTAAGAATGTGAGGTGAGGTAGTTGAACAAAGTCGCTTAATCAGATCTTACTCTTTAGTACAGAGTTTGGTTTTGAGATATAGGCATCATCTCTAACGTCAAAACCCAGACCAGTGGATCGGGCTTGCTCCCCACCCCTCACCCTAACCTTGAGTTCAACCATATCATTGCACTAACCAGGAGTCTCTACGATCCAAAGTAGATGTACTCTATCTCAAAATAAATGGAAACTCCTTTCCCTAAATGTGAACATTAGCCAGAGCGGACTTGTGACAACTGGTCTTTGTGTCTGGTACCTAGAAGCAGCAAGCTGAGTTATTGAGGTGCTCTTTTGTACTGAGCTGCTGAATGGCTGTCAAAGGTGAATATGGGCTGGCTGACGCATTCTAGGCTTTTTCCACTGACTTTTAGCTTTGCCAACAATAATTCTGAGTCAAGTAATTCTTGTCATGTTTCTGCTTTTGCTTGATTGTATTTTTCTCCACTCTTCTCCACCCTCTTGCTGTAAGGGTTCGTTTGTCTTCATGGAAGTGGATCCCATAATATCCCATAACATTTTGAGAGCCCTGCTAAACATGTACATACCCTTGCACTCTGACTCTGGTTTTTTGTTTTGCCTTTTTTTTTTTTTAACCAAGGGAACTTCTTGCCTCAGAGTCAGTAACAAAGATTGAAAATCTAGTAGGTGTTGCTTTGTGTGAGGGACAGGCAAATGTGATACGATACAAGCTTTTATGCCGTGAATGACAAAAGTGGCTGCAGTAAGATTTCAGAGATAAGTCTACCATTTCCTGCCTTTTGAGTACAAGCATCCTTTTTTTGTCAAACGTGTGCAAGAAGTATTTTTGATATCAGCAGTGGAGAAACTACTGTGATTTTCCTTCTGTCTTTAACCAGATGATTGCTGCTCTGCTTTAGACTCCAGTGCCAGCTGGGAAGCCCCTTGCTCAGTTGTCATAACAAAAAATGTTTCTCCCATCTACCAGCATTATTTACTTCCTTCTCTGTTTTGGAGACATCAGGCATTTTTCTGGTGCTTGGGCCATAATGCAGTTTGAAAAGCAAGTAAGTCATGATATGGGGTGAAAACACCACAGAGTGATGCTGGTTACGTGCTTCGTTGTTACTGTTACATGAATGCAGTCCCCTCCGTTGTTCATCTCAAAAATTAGTCCAGACAGTAGATGTCAGCAGTTACAGAAATGCAAATTGAAGTACTGAGGAGCGGTCACACTCGTCTGCCTGCTGTATCTGGAGCTACAGAAACTTGTCACAGGGAAAGCGAGGTCTGTATTTGCTAAGAGCGTTTATCAGATGTCTCCATGGGGATTATTGCTGTGTATTACTTATTTCTTAACAGTTTCACAGTGGCCGTGTGGGAGGGCTGTAAAGGCAGGACCAAAATGCATCACTAGGGATTGGTGAAGTTAGATCCTTTCCTAATTTGAGTACAATTTAAAAGGTAAAAATGTTAAATTGTGGATGCAGGAACTGAGAGAACTGGAATGAGCAGACAGGAAAAAAGAAAAACAAAAATTAAGAATGTCGAGAACCTAGATGCAGAGGAGAATCCATGTCCCTCTTGACCTGTCTTCCTTGCTGATAGCGGAGACATGTTTATAAGAGTATATACACTGCCATGACTTGGTTAAATTCCCTGCTTTAAACATAAAACAGAAAAGAGGATGGTGCATTTCAATGCTGTTCATTTCACACTTTTCACAAGCTGCCACTTTTTGAAAAAAATACGTTTGGGCAGGTTCTTTGAGGGTGAAGAGTAAGTGCAGGAGCAAGTACAGAAATTTACTTCTGTGTATGTCAAACTTTCACACATGCATCTGTAAGTGTAGTGCACACATACGAGCTGGTAGGTGGCTTTCTTCCAACAGAAGGGGGGGTTGGCTGGTTGCTGAGAGATGCTATGATTGTAGATCTTTTGGAAAATCTAAAAATGAACTGGTGCGTGTGTAAGGCAGCGTTCTGGTGAGTGAACATTTAGTAAGACATCAATAGAGAAGATGAGTATCTTCTGCAGTACTATATATAGTGTTTATTCCTAAATTCAGAAACAAGTTCTATTTGTGAAAATAGATCTTAACTGGCAGCTGCTTGATTTTAATTGTGTGGTTCTCTGGTTCTCTTTTTATAGGAGTGATGTAGGGAATTACAGGTCATTTGCATCATCCTGTCACTTGGAAAAATGTTGTCAGTTCCCACCTTCATGTGTGGCAACCTTCCAGGAGCTAATTTTTACCTTTGCTTTGGAAGGAGCAAAGAAAAGAACCTTGAAAAGAAACAGCAGCTGACCTCAGGCCACAGTTCAGCTTGGGGAGAAGGGAGGGAACAACTGCAAGCAAAATATAATGCCAAGAAAAATAAAGCAAAGTAAAGGGAACTGGTTCTGGTTTACAGCTAGATGAAGAACGGAACAAACAGGAATGATTGCCATTGATTACTGAAGGGTACAGTATATGTTGTTGAGAAATTAAATTTACTCTTCCATTTGGTGTGGCAGTTGTTGATGTGTAAGATCTGGTAGCACATCTCATTCACTTTCTGCATGTTTCTTATCTTGTTACTGTTATAGCTCTGGGGATTCCACAGTTTCTTTTGGATTATTTTATAAATGCATATATTGCATGTGTATTCAACCAGAATTCTTTATTTTTGTTGCTTTTCTGTTCTGTGGTACGGTCTCTGCTCTTATCCTATTCAACATCTGTCCCTCAGCTTTAGCGTGCAGGAGTAGGTTTTATATTGACATGTCAGCCTCTTATCAGCTGCATTTCGCTTGCTCCTGCTGCTCTTCAAGCCTAACTTCTACCCACAGTAATGAGCACATGTAGTTCCTCCTTCTGTTTCTGCAGTCTCCCAAACACACTTTTGTTGCTATTACCCACTGACAATGTGTATTAACGAACATTTTTAGAAGTTGCCCCACAGCTTGGACCCAACCCATCTTCATTTCTACTGCTCACTTTAAAAATTAAATAAATTGACATTCTGTTTAGCGGTGCTTTGTCACAATTTTCAGCCTTTCCTCCGCCCCATCTGCTCCCCCAGCTGCTCTGTCACACCCTGCCCTCCATTTTCAGTGTGCCTAAATGCAGGCAGATAAAATAGCCAGGAACTGTTAGTTAGGATGTGTCGCTTCCCTTCCCACCGTCCCATCTGCTCCTCACTCTCTTTCAGCTTTTCACCCGTGCTCTTGTTTTTATGCTGTCCCGTTATTTTTGGCAAATGGCTGCATTGCGGATGACCCAGATTCAAGGGACGCTTGAGGTGTTCGCTCTTGTTGCAATGGGTTGATTACCAGGGTTCAGGGATAGACGTTGAAGAGTTTGCTTGTCATTTATCTAAAACTGTTTTCTAAAAGAAAGTACTTAGAAGTGCTTTTAAGATAGACTGGCTGGTCTCTGCTTCTTCTGTAGAGAAGTAAACAAATTTGGGCCTTCCTCTTCAGTTGTGATGCCATGGGGGGTGAAACCCAAAGTTCAGATCCTTACATTGCACTGGTAAAAGGAACCACAGCGAACAATTTGGGTTTTTTGCCAAACATCTTCAAGACTTGCATAATGGCACCACTTGTGCCCCTTCTGTACTGCAGCAACTTTACCCACAAACATTTTACCCACCTGTCCTCCTCCTCGCTCCCCCCCCCCCCCCCCCCACCNATGGACCATTGCAAAGAATATTTAGTTTTTGTGATGTAACCAGGACAATTGCATTAGCTTTTAAGCAGTGTTTCTCTAGTAAAAAGCATTGAATAACCATAGAAGGCACACCTACTCCCCTCTCGTACACTAGGAAAGGCAGTGAAAGATAATGCAGGACTAGGTGTAACATTCATGGTAGTTAATTTGCTTCATTTTATCAGCACAACAAATAGTGCAGTTTATGTATTTTATTTTTAAATTATTGTGGATATGTTGGCTGATAGGTCTAGAGTGGGAGAGGATGAAATCTGTAGAAAAGATAGTAATTAAATATTATACATTTAAAAAAGGCAACTCTTCTGAAAATTGTTCGAGATTATTTTGACCCTTTAAAAAAGTGAAAGGGAGATGAAAACAGAATAATGCAATCTGTAATGTTGCAATTTGTGGTATCAAGCGCATACTTCATGTCACTGTGGCCATAGTATTTGACAGTCTTACTCCACAGTGCATATGTTCCCGTAAGAAATATTCAACTGCTTCTCCAGTTTTACCATATGCTCTTATTTTTGCCATGTGCTTGGATTATCAAGTCTCTGGATGGGTATTTCAAAAAGAAATAAATGTTGTGAGTCTCTGTTTTACTCCATGAAGAAAGACTCTTGTTTAAATTGCAGCAAATTTAATTTCCTTACATGGCACTTGTTGAAGTACTTTTAGTATGAGCAAGCTTGATAACTTCACTGACTTATGCAGAAGTTTTCTTTAATCTGTCCCAGAACAGCTATATAAATGAGATGCATTGCGAATGCAGTAAACATAGATATTTCCATTTTCTCAGCACGTGCCAAGAAGTTACCAGCAGATGTCTGTCAGGGAAGGCTTTTTGTCACATGTCACCCTGCCATGAGGCTGGGTTCGCGGTGTGGTGGAAGACATGTACCCCACTTTCCAAGCTTAGAACAGTGTCATGTATGTGACCTGCTCCCAGAACAAGTTGCTGCAAATGGATTCAGTAGCCCTCTGAATAATGAACACTTGGGACATGCCAAGTCACCATGGGGCCACCACTGTTGCTAGAAAAAATTTAGGAATGATTGCTGTAGGAAGATGTAGGATTGGGTCCCTGATGAAATACTGGAGAATATATTTCTGTAGAAAACTTCAGCATGGTATTTTGTATAGAACTGCCTATTTTTGATTGCTGTACGTAATTCAGTCTTGGGTGGATGACTTATTTTGGTCAATATTCCCCAAAATATTTTCTCTGTCGTTGGCTACCTAGGAGATGCAATGCGTTTAGGAGCCTCAATTCTATCTCCCCATGCCATTCAGTAATGTTTTACCACAGTCCTGTAAGTCAGTGAAAATGCAAATTTATTGTTAATTAGCTCTGACTCACCTTAGAGATAAGTTCTTTTAAATGATGCTCTGCTGCCTGAAGCCCCTTCTTCTGCCATGTTTTATTGTTTTGCACTTATAGTGCTCTAAGTACCTTGCAAAGCAAACTTAATTAGTATTTTCTCTCACATCCTCTCTTCATCCATCTACTTCAAAATTCCACCATGTCCTTTAATTTAACTCTTAATTCTAGCCTAAATTCTTGTCCTTCCTAAGACATCTTTCTCAAGAAATAACTGTTATACAAATTTCCTATTTCTCACTTAGAGGCTAAATGTAACATGCATGTGTAACTGGAAATGAATTTAGGAACGGGAATGTTTGGACCATGCAAATTCTCTGGCTATAGGCTGTTTCATAGAGGCAGGCAGGGAAATTGAGGCAGAGTCACCCTCTATGTTAAGGAGAACCTTGCATATATAGAAGTCAACTAAGGCGATTCTGGAAGCCCTATTGAATGCCTCTGGGTCAAGATCCAGAGGAGTCATCTCCAGTGGGGATCTTACAGTAGGCCTCTATTACTAACCTTCAGACCAAGACGATAAGGCCAACAAAGCAATATTTGGATCACCTAAACAAGCTTTGGGTTGACAGAACCTGGTTCTTATGGGTGCCTTCAACTACCCAGACATTTGTTGGAAGAACAATACAGTAGCTCGTATGTCATCCATTGAGTTCCTGGAATGCATAGAGGACTGCTTTTTCACAGAAACGTTAGATCTGCCAACCAGGAATGAGGCACTGCTGGACTTGCTGCTCACAAACCAAGAAAACCTGCTTTGTAAAATCTCAGTTAATCATAGCCTTGGCTTCAGTGATCACAATTTTGTGGAGTTTGGGATCCTGCTGAGCATGCTGAAGGTTAGTACAAAGACTTTAGACTTTAGAATATCAAACTCCAGCTCACTTAGAGTTCAGTTGGGAGGCATTCTGTGGGAACCTTCCTTGGAGGATAAGGGCATTAATGAATGTTGGAAATTTTTCAAGAACACTCTCCCAGAAGCACAAAAACAGTTCATCCCCTTAAAGGTAAGGGAAGGAGGCAGAGCAAGAGACCCTCTTGGCTTCACTGCGAGCTTCTGAGTCTGCTCAAAACCAAAAAAGAAGCGTACTAGACATGGAAAGAAGTGGACAAACACTCATTGAGAACTACAAGTGCATTGCCAGGGCAGGCAGAGATGCAGTTCCAATTGAATTAGCACAAATTGAAATTGTCCAGAGATGTCAGAAACTACAAGATGGGGTCCTTCAAGTACGTGAACGACATGCAGAAATGCAGAAACAGAAGGAAAATATTGGCCTGCTGTCAAACAGGGGAAGTGAATTACCAACAACGCTTAAAAGAAAGAGCTTCTCAATGCTTTCTTCACCTCTGTCTTCACCAGCATGGTTGGGCCTTGGGAACAAAAATCCAGGTTGATGCAAACACAAACTCTCCGTCAGTGAAGGAAGAGTTGGTATGCGAACTATTACAGAACCTTGACCCCAACAAATTGATGGGCCCTGATGTTATCCACCCAAAGGTGTTAACAAAATTGACTGAAATTCTTGTGAGGCCACTCTCCATAATCTTTAAGAAGTTCTGGAGATTGTGGGACATCTCAGAAGTCTGAAAGAAAGCTAATGTCACCCCCATCTACAAGAAGGGCTTAAAGGAGGATCCAGGACATTGCAGGCCTTTTGGTCTTACTTCAGTCCCTGAGAAAGTTACAGAACGAATCCTCCTGGGGGCTATCACAAGTCAAATAAAGCATGTGATTGGAAAAATCCAGCACACATTCACCAAGGGCAAATCGTAATTGACAAACCTGATCGCCTTCTATGATAAAGAAGCCTGCTCTCTTGATGTGGGTGAGCGGTAAATGTTGTCTATGTGGATTTCTCCAAGGCTTTTTATTTGGTTCCCCACAGCCTCCTCCTAGAGGAACTGATGCCTTACAGTCTAGACAGATGGTGGGTGGGGGACTGGCTGACACACCATACCCAGAGGGTGGTGGTAAATAGGTCTTTTTCAAACTGGCAACCTGTCACAAAAATTGGGTTTGATCAGCCTTGAGAAAAGAAGGCTTAGGGGACACCTTATCACCACATTCCAGTATTTAAAGGGTGGTTACAAAAGAAGATAGAGACTCCATTTTTACAAAGGGTCACATGGAAAAGATGAGGGGCAATGGAAACAAGTTACTCCTGGGGAGATTATGATTCAAATGAGAGGAAAATTTTTCACAATGAGAACAAACGGCCACTGGAATAATCTCCCCGGGGAAGTGGTGGATTCCCAACATTGGACACTTTTAAGGTTCAGCTGGACAGAATGCTGGGCCACCTTGTCTAGACTGTGCTCTTGCCAAGAAAGATTGGGCCAGATGATCCTTGAGGTCTCTTCCAACCTGGTATTCTATGATTCTTTTCACACCCGTCTTATTCCACCCTTCTCAAAAAGATACAGTTTTACTTTTTGAGGTACTGCACTACATGATAGTATCATTTATTTTTGTAAGATGACTGGGAAGGCCCAGTTGAGAGAGATCTGATGGTAGCCAATTTTGCTAGACCCAACAATGTGCAGAGAGAGGTTTTTCCCAGCATCTGGCAAAAATGTTTGAGGCTGTTTTTCATTTAAGCAAGAATTGGATTGGTATAATAACCCAAACTCCATTCAGTTCCGGGAAAGGTGGCCTAAGCCACCGTGTGTAGGTCACCTATGTCATGCCACATGCCTTTGGACTGAGTATCTTAACAATATTGTGTAGTTTAAATGCCTCAGTCCATTTACTTCACAGTGTGTGGAAACAAAAAAAAAAAAGAGCAATTAGTAAAAGTAAAGTATGATGAAGTATTGATGCAAGATTACAAGTAAAATAGAGCATTGATGAAGGATGTAAATATAAGGGTTTGAGCCAGCCAACCACATCTTCATTGTCATTTTAACACTAGGTGCTCCTTTGCCACTTTTATCTTCTGGCTGTATTTCCAACAGGAAAAGTAGAGAGAGAAAGAGACAGTGGTAAAACCCAGAGAAACACCACAAATCCATAGCAGCTGCTTGTATTGTTGCAATGGAACATGTTGTTAAAAGCGTTAAATAGCATAATGAAGAGTTGTAGGTGTGGAGAGTTTTTTTAATTTTGTCTGCTGATGAAAACAACTTGCTGTATATTCAGAAAAATCCACATGCTGGTAGATATTTAGATCACAAAAGTCATTGTGGATTATCTAGAGTAGCCTCATTCTTTTTTCATGGGTAAATTAATGCTTCCAGTGTATTAATTTGAGCGAAATAGCTGCCCAGGTACTTTCACAGTTAGCTTTTTTTGGATGACACGAGATGTTTAAAGAACGTTTTCTTTTTTTTTTTTTAATCTTCTTTGCAGCTGAGTAAAAGCTGCATTGACATCAAAGACTCTAAGGAAAATGTGTACTGCTTTTTGGATCAATGCCTGGCAAAGTTACTGGAAATTAGCTACAGCAAAACCCAAAAAAGGTTCAGTGTTTGTCTAAATTGTTTCTATCTTAAACTACTCCCGCATACCTTATAAATGACCAAAGGCTTTTACGGTCTGTACTACAGTTAACTTGTATTTTTTAACATATAGCACTTTTGTAGAGGGTGATGTATCATATGTGACAGTTTTATTTATTTTTTAGTAACTGTATTCATTTTTTGTTTAAAAGCAACAGAGCTTTTTTAGCTTTTCATGTTGTTTGTCTTCGTGGTACTGCTTTTGGTTGTTGAACAGGCACGCCTCACAAACTTACGAGGTCTGCTCAGAGCAAAGTACTAGAAAGGGAAAAAGTAGTTTCAATAAGTACCTATAATTATCATATATTCTCTACCCTTCTGCGATGATTCCCTAGTTTTCATCCAGAATTTTTGGAGAAAAATCTCAGTCTCTGTTTTCATACATGAATGGTTCTTGTAGCATTGTATGGAAGGTTGAATATTGCTGTATTGCGCACACAGCCTGATACAGCTTATCTATCCCTGTTTTTGTGCTGGCTCAGACTGCAGTTTTGTCCGGGGCTAGCATTCAATTTGCCAGAGATTTACTTTGCAGTAATATGCTAAAATTGTATTTTTATGCTCATGGCTGTGATTTATTTGAAGATTTGTCACTTTATAATCTAGCAGTTGAAACATTTGTTTTGATGCTTATGAAACTTAAAACGTTTAATTGACTAGGAATGTATTTTTAGGTCTGCTTTGAGCAAGTGGTATATGAGGTATCTGATAGGTATCTGAGCATGAATTCTAGTCTAGCTACAGATATTAAAGACTAATTACTGCTCCTTTTTTTTGATGCTGTGGTCACAAGACACTGTTTTCTGCAATGTCACATTTATGACATGAAGGCTGAGCAGCTCCTGATATTTTCCTTAGTTTCCATGCCCTGCAAAATCTCATCACTTCACACAAAGCATTCAGTCTTTTGCAGATTCAGGCACTATGGAAAGAGGCTTTCAGCCTGGGGCCATGATGAACAAGATAATTTTCTCATACAGTATTCCTATGTGATATGCTATAATGCTTCTTAAAATTTGTTCTAATAGCTGAATATTGGAGGAAGCTAAAACTTTCTCATCCCTCTTTCACCATCTTCTTGCAGCGTGTGCGCTGCACTCACAACTTGGGTGATAATGCAAAATATAGATTCAGAAAAATGTAGACTAGTATATGGTGGAGAGAGACCTACTTCACTTGTATCATTAGAAGAAAATACCAAAAATTGTACAACACATATTTACTCTTCTTGAGCATGAACAGTAACATTTGCACTGAAAAAAAATTTAGGATTGCATGTCTATTTAAATATTTTTTTAATAGGAATTAGCTGTTTATGAAGACTTATTGTGATAACAAGTTCTGATCTGATTGTAGAATCTTTCAGTGAAGTCTTATTAATCAACTAAAGCATTAGTCACTTCTGAACTTGTTTGATGCTGTTTGTTTTATACTGAGTTGTTTTACTCCATATTGGAACCTATTGAATAGTATTATCCATCACAGAAGCGTGTTGCTACTGTTTACGTCCGCAGCAAAAATTCATCAAGGAATACATTTAATAATAAAAGAGTTAAAACATAGAATATGTAGAACTGTGTCCAGTTCTGGGCTCCTTATTACAAGGTAGACACGTACATGCAGAGTGAGTCCAGCAAAGGGCTGCAAAGATGACAGAGGGACCGGAGCATCTGCTGTAAAAGGAGAGGCTGAGAGAGCTGGGACTTCAGCCCAGAGGAGGCAAGTTTTCAGGGGGAAACTTATCCATATGTATAAATACATAATTGTAGAGGGGAAGAA
This sequence comes from Nycticryphes semicollaris, assembly GCA_013400055.1. NCBI lineage: Eukaryota > Metazoa > Chordata > Aves > Charadriiformes > Rostratulidae > Nycticryphes > Nycticryphes semicollaris. The sequence goes on from VXBJ01004057.1 coordinate 319,558, forward strand.
GAAAAAGCCAGACTCTTCTCGGTGGTATTTAATAACAGGGCAAAAGGCAACAGGCACAAACTGAAATACAAGAAATTCCATTTAAACATACAAAAATCTTTTTTACCGTGAGGGCAGTCAAACACTGGCGTAGGTTGCCCATTGAGCTTGTGCAGTCTCTGTTGTCAGAGATATTAAAAACCCAACTGGACACAGTTCTGATCAGCCTGCTCTAGCTGACCCTGCTCTGATGACCTTTCTAGGTAATCTCCAGAGGTCCTTTCCAACCTCAACTATGATTCAACACTGCTTTTTATTATGAAGTCTTATCCAAACTTAAAAGGCATCGGTGGGAGTTCTGCTAGACATTTTAAAAGTTCTGGGATCCGTTCCATAAGGATTTGAACTTCTGTATAAAAGTGGTTTGTCAATGTCTTTTTCTAATGTTTCTTGAAATATTGTAGGGATTGTTAACTTCATCTGCACCTTTTGTTTTGCCCCTTAGGATAGTTTCTTCTCGCCAAGGATTCGTCGTCGACTTCATGCTGTCCTAGCATCTGTTAGCACTTCAATGTTGATTTTATCAAATCTAATATTTCTTGGAGGAAATCACGTTGGAAAAATCTACTGGAACAGGATCTTCATGGAAGGCAAGTTTATTTTTATGGGCTTTCTAGGTAACAGAACTTTCTAAATACTACCTTGGGTGGGCTGGGCCAGGTTCTTTTCTCACTCCATTAACTGGGAGTAATGCTTTCTGTTCCTATTCAAAGACATCAAGAATCTGTCTGAAAAACAATCTGAATAACGATACAGGCTGTATGACTACAAAGAAACATTGTTTTTCTCCCATCAAGTCTAGAAAGAGAGTTATCGGGCTTCTCTGTCAGTGAAATCGCTGAAGATCAAATAATTAATGTGTCAAGTTAGCCACATTGGATTTTTTTTTTCTGCTCTGAGTTTCAGGTACATCAGTAAAAACAAGCATACTAAAGCCAACCCCATAGATTCTATGGAAGGTTACTGAATGAGATCGGTATAGTACTGCATAATTGAGTAATTAAGGATTTTTTTGTAGTGGATCTTTTGTCAGGGTAGGGACCTGTCCTTGAGGACATAGTTTGAGGAGAGGGGAATTTGGCTGACAGTATCAGCCTGTGGTGTTGCTCAATAAGCAGTATGCGATGTTGCGCTGTGAGCTGACTCGGGAGACAAATCCAGCTTTAATTTTTTTTTGGCCAGAGTTCAACGTATGCAGGACCAGTTCTCTTTTTAGGTTCTTATTGCTGCCAGAGCCCTCTGTTGTCAAATAAAGGTCTCGTAGAAGAATTTTTTTTCCTCATGAGGGAGGTACTAATGGGCTTCTGTGCCTAGAAGTAATCTACAGAGACCACCAGTCTGTTGCTTCTGTGTTTTGTCCTCTTGGTCTTTGCAGTGGTTTAGAGGTCAGTTGTGAAGTTCCAAGGTCCTACTTAAGCATCCCCAAATGATGAAACTATTAAAGAGTAAGATATGTACCTAAACTGAATGATTTCTCTTTTGAGCTCAAGTGAAAAAAAAGCTTTCATCAACACTAGTAAAGGTACATTTTTAGCACAAAATGTAGTGAAGCTTTTGTTAATACTGGGCAGGGAAGGTGGCGTGAAATACTTGCTGGTCTTGCTTTGGTTTTTGCTTTTAAAACATAAAAGATTTGTTTTCCATTTTCTCAAAATGTCTTCGTTTTCTCTTAAATTGTTTTCTCCCGGTTAGGTGGCTGATAGTTTCAGTAGTAAAAAATAGCTGTGAGAATAAGTTTGGAGGTAAAGAAAGAAATCTACTAAAAATAAAAGCACTGGTGAAATTATACAATTCAGGTTTGTGGCTTCATGCAAATTGTTTTCTTAATGCAATTTTTATATATAAAATGGAGAAAGTACGCCTTCCTCTTCAGAAGAGAAATTATGCCTTCCTCTTCAGAAGGGTTAGCAGTTGGCAGGATGCTGGGGTTTGCATCTGATGAAGAGAGAAGAACAGTATTTAATTAAACCAGAACAATGTTTGATTGTTTTTCTAGGTTTGGTTTGGTGGGTTTTTTTTAAATAGTTCTTTGGTCTATTGCTCTGCATATAACTTGAGTACATCTAGTTACTTCAGTATTAGGTATCAGGCGTCCAAGATAGGAATAGCAAATTAGTTTAGTCATTTACAACTTTGTTTCCATGATATGTTACTCAAACTAACGTGATTTTTCTTAACGTAAAAGCTTTGGCTTAGTGCACCTCGTGCTCTACTGGTAGAAATCTCAGTGTTAAGCTTTATATGCCTGTATCCTTGGATCACTCGGATGACTGTGAGCATTTTCTGACATAGACTAACAACTCGTGTGTACAAGCTGAAACATCCACTAAGATTTTACTGTATCAACAGTCCTGCTCCATTTTGGTTTTCCTACTATGGAACAAATGTTGAGCATTGAAGGCCAGTCAAATCCAGAAGGACTATTCAGAACTATGGTCTTCAATTTAAAGTAAATTTAAGTGCTGGTCTTTTAGAGATGTTACAAAATCTACACATATATTTGGAAAGTGCAATGCTAAAAGATAATGATAAGTAAATTTGAGTATAGATTGCACTGTTACAGTGAATCCAAATCATAGATATACTCAGACCAAACTAAATGCTACAATGTATACTTTTTGGTCATTCCTTTGTTAACTGAAGGGCAGATGAGATGGCCTAGCTGCTGGTCTTCAGCTCAAGTTTTTGTATTACCTTCATAAAAAATTAAATGGAAATACTTTTACTTGTTTGAAGAGGTTTTGGATGGTGGTAGTGGGTGAGTGTTCCTTGGGGCAGGAGGGTGTTTCTTTTGGGTGTTTTATTTTGGCACTATGTTTCTGGTATGATGCAAGCAATATAAAGTTCCCATGCAAGAAGTTTTTCTCTTTTGCACTATGGTGTTGAAGAGCTTTGATTTGAACAGATGTTGGCCTCCCATCAGTGTCTTATGAAGAATAGTCAGGAAATCTGGCAAGGGACCCCCTCAAACCTCTTCTCTATGTAATAGCCAAACCTGCGTCCTTGCACTTTGATAGACAAAGGAACATCATAATGTCCAGTACATTACTAAGATCTGCTAGATATATATCTAGTTACTTTGAGTCAGTAATTGTTAGCTTTGGTCCAAGAAGAGAAAAATACTTGTTGAACTTCAGGTTAAAAATATTAAAAATAATATTCTTGCTCTATTTAAAAACTTTTTGATCTGTTTGAAATCCATCTTAGCTTAGGAAACCTAAGCAGGGTTTTCCATCACTCTAAAACCAAATCTAGAGAACAGTCATTTGCATTTAGAGGACAACCCTACATTCTCAGCAACCTGGGCAGCAGGACTTGAGATTGGTTGTCTGAGGTGTCAGAACAGCTCTGCAACAATAGTGTGACATGAAGCCTCTCTGAGGTAAGGAATAGAGATCAGGTACAGAATTGAACTGTGGAAACAAAGCTGCTCATCTGCTGCAAAGAATAGTCATATTCTTTCCTTTTTTCAAATCCCACAGAATTGTCTCTGCAAAGATTTGTATGTATATGGGTAGGAAGAAAATAGGAGAATAGATGTGCATTTGACAGCTCGTAAATGTAATTGGCATTTGTAGGTCGCTAATGAAATTAGTCAAGAACGTATTGCTGAACTCAAGCAATAAAATGCATCTCAGAGCAGAAATGAGATTGTCAGGTTTAGGTGCAGCTTTAGATGTTGTGCCGTGGCTTTTTCAGGTCTGGCGAGTAAATGAACTTCAGAATATCAGTATTTTAAAACCCAAATGCCCAGCATGCAGCACTTTGTAGTCTGAAATTATGAGTTCTGTTGTATAATATCTAAAATAAGTGCTTGGAGAGCAGCTTCCCATTGGCATGTGTGTGACAGTGATACAAATTTAAGATTGGTAACTTTTAAAAGAAGGTTTTACTGAAGCTGAAGATGTACAAAATGCTCTTCTAGTTTTGCTCTTTGGTTACTGAAGAGGATGTACTGTGTTCTTCTGCAAAGTCTGAGTATTATCAAAAATCTATACAGCTGATTAGAGTGGGGAGGAGATGACATTGGTATGAAAGCGGTTCAACCCTAGGACAGCAGAGTCAGTGCAAGGAGTACCAAGCAAGTGAGCTACCTTTGGTATCAAAGCTTTGTGGATTGCTTCCAGGAACAGGATGTAGATGTGGTTGTTTCTCACATGTGGTAAGCTTTGGATGCTGCAGTGCCCCATGCCATGCCATAGTTACCCCTTTTTTTTTTCCTGGAATTCTTGCTTGACTGGTATTTGAATTGTTCTGTAATGCCTTGGCAGTGTTTTCCTCAGCTCCCATACCACTGACAGAGTTTGTATTTGAGCATGGCAGGTAGCAGTATTTTTTAGCATTTGCTTTCCTCTTGGAAAAATAAATTATCTGGATTTAAAATTAATTAATGTACATCATTAAAATCACTGTTGTTAAAATTACAAGAGCAGGGTTGTGTGTGTCTTGCATGTATGAATATTTGTTCTTAATTTTTTTGTCAAACTGTTTGGACCAGCCTCAGTGCTGCTTTCTAAAACTTAACTTGACCCAATTAGTTATTTGCAAAGAAAAAGGTTCCTGCAACAAGCGTTTGCTTTGATGTTTTTTAGTAAAAATTTCTCATATGAGACAGTGTCATTTTAATAAGAAAGCAAGAGAAATGTCTTCTACATAACAAACTGCTTTTAATCGTCTACTCAGTGTAATTAATACATACTTAACTTTGAAATAAGGGGCTCCAACAAAGGGGGTTCTTTTTGGAAAGACCATCTCCTGGTATCAGCGCTGTGCATTGCTTTTGGTTAGGAGGCTGAATTGTCTTAGCAAGCATGGCCAAAGGCAGTAAGCGGGGAGGAGACATAAATATACTGGGTGATAAAAGTATAAAATGCTTCCTGTACTTTCTCTGGTTTTTGAGGAACAGAGCCCAGATTAAGAGAAAAGCACACGGTGCATGTCAGGTGTGTTATACTTCGAATAGCTGTCTGAAAACTGAAGAACCATCATTTAACTTAACTATAAAACAGTAATTTAGCTATCCAATTTACCTGCTGAAGTTGTGAGAAGTGCTCCTCTTTAGGGTAGTTCATGCCACATATATCTATTTAGCATGGGATGAGATGCATTGTCACTCCTCACTGAGTTTAGAGGCATTTTGTACAGGCTAGTTTAGATTAGATTGAACAACCAGCCTTTGAGAAGGTGTCCTTCACTAGACATCCAGCTAAGAGTGAATTTCATCCTTGGTTAGAAACGATTGACCACAGGAGTACAGAATGGCTGGCTGGGCAGAAGTCCTGTGGTGAAAGGTTCCTGAGACTGTTCCACCAGACTGCAAACTTTGTGCATCAACAGCATCGTACCACTTACAACAAAAATAGACCTTACACTGAGGTGCATTGACAGCAGCATAAAAAGCATGAAATAACCTCTAGGTTATTTAACCTAAAGGTTAAAGTGAAAATGTGGCCAAGTGTCAGTTACTGCATTTAAAAAAAAAAAAAAAAGGAAAAAAAAAAAGAAAAATCATCACCCAATTAGGATTAGGGTGAGGGAAATACGGCAACTTGATTTAAAGGCTAGGAGCCATGACCTTGAAATAATTGATATTGTTTTGTTTTGAGGGAAAAGTATTGCGGGCAGAAGTAAGTACATAGAGGTTTCTGCAAAGAAAATGTTTACAGGCTACTTTGTATCACCAGTGAGGTCAGGAGAAGAAAACAAACCTTGTAAAATGTAGCAAGGAAGCTTTTGTTAAGTGAAGAGAAACTTTCAAACCCTAAGCCATGGAAAGTATTGAAACACGTTACCTAGATAAACTGTTTTGATTGCCGTTTTTGGAGGACAGTCTCCAGGGAGACGAAAATCTGTCAAGCAATGTAGAAAATACTGGCCCCCAGACCCATTCCAAGGCCCGTTTTCTCTTGGTGGTTCATCAGCAGATACAGTTGTTGACATGAAAGAAAGAGACACCTTTGTACATCACAGCAGGATTTTTGTTTGGATTTTTATATTTCTTCAGTAAGTTAAGGACCATTGTAATGTACAAAAATGCAGTTTCAGTAATATTTTATAACAATTTCTTTTTGAAGTTTGATGGTCTGATGGGGGGAAAAAAAGCCCATAGTGCTGTGGTTGAGGTGCAACTTAGTGGAAGTCATGGTGAAGTTTTAAACTACTGACAGATACTCTACTGGAGAAGTCCAACCTAAACCATTCTATGATGCTGCAATTCTTTTGTTCTAGCATTTAGGATGAAATGCATAAAGGCAGATATGAATATTTCATTAGCTAAATTTCTGAGAGCATTTAAAACCAATTTTAATATGCAAAACTAAACTGATTTCTCAGTGCCTAATATTTGATCACTAATTGAAGATGGTGAAACCTTTATTTTTCCTCCAGTTTTCCCTTTCAGCTTTCTTTGAAGCAAAATTGGGTTTTATGCTGATCAGAATTCAGTTATTTGGTTAAATTATAGGGAAAATAAAAGATTTTCTCATCACTACTAGGTTTTTAGCTGACCTACTTTATGGGGACAGAAAGCCTTTGGACTTCTTCTCAGCTGTGCAGTGCTATCTCGGATTATGTTTCACAGAACATCTTAGACAATGATTTGCAAGTGGGAATTTCCATGTTTTCACTGGAAGCTTCTGCTGTAGAGTAGCTGGCATATGGTCTTCTAGTGTTCTTGTTCCTCCAGGTTTTCATTTTCCCTGTGAAATCCCACTTGCTGCTGTTATGCAGAAACTTACTTAAGGTCATTTTTCCTCAAAATACATTCATGAATGCAATATTGATGGATTGCATAATTTAGAGAAATATTGCACAGTGGCAGGAATAGTACTGAAGATGTCATGTTTTTCCAAATTATTTGTTCCTCTTCACGCACAAAGGAAACTTGTTTTTCCAGTCATTTATGTGGGCCTTGCTTAGCGGGTGCAGTGCATTGGGAAGTGAACTGGCAAAATGCCAAGAAAAATGAATTTTGGTCTGCACTAATAAGGAGTGCAACCCCCCACCCCCCCTTCACCTCTTAAAGGATGAGATGAGAGCTCTATAAAAGCAAATATTCATATGGTTTTGGGGGGTTTTCTTTAGAGTTGAAATAAAAAAGTATGTTCTACCATTTTCTGTTGAATCACATTGGTCTGAGCCTCCGGGGTCAGTGATGATTGCAGGATCAGAAACAATCACAAATAATGTACATCTTATGTATTGTGTTAAAACCTTTATTTTACTTACGGCACGTACAAGTACAAAAATTCAGGAGAGTCTACACTATGACTGTCAGTACAGAGGTCACTGGTGTGCATTATGTAGCTCACAGAACTAAGTGAACTGCACTGCACACAGAAAATGGAGAATTGTTCCTATATCACGCTGCCTTCTTGGCATTCTACAGCTCTCTTATAAAAAGGCACCAAGTTTGCTATGTAATGAGTTTTGCTGATCACAGGCAAAAAGCCTCCAGAGTTTCAGTGTCTTGGGGAAGGTTCATACAACCTTTTTCTTATCATTGTAATGTCTTACATTGTAATCATTGTAATTATGTCTTAAACATAGCATGAACATAAAAAATAAAACTAGTTTTTCTCTCAAGAAGCTTATAATTGCCGTGACCTCATGACTGCTTGTCAACATGTAGTTCAGCTTTTGATTCCTATAGCAGAGCTCAGCAAAGAAGTGAGAGTAAGAATGGTTTTAAAACCTGTGGGAAAGCTTTTTAGAAAAAATAATCCCGTAACACTTCTAAAATGCCTTTCCCTTTTGGATCCTTATGCACATAAAGTACAAGGACAGACACAACAAAGGGCCATATAGGAATACCCTTGGAACCACATTTTCTTGAAACTGTTCTTTAGGAATTACGAACAAAGACAGTAATAGTTTCCCTGTGTTCCTTGTTTCCGTATTTCCTCTGTGAGTTACAGATTAACCTGTAGGGACTTGGGGCTGAGGGTTGCCAGAAGGATCAGTGTTGTTGCTTCCAGAAGCAGCACTGGAAAGTGGGAGTGTAGCTGTGGTTACGCCAGATCTTTTTTTGTCATGCATGACCAGCAAGAGTAATTTTTGAGGACCATTAACTTCCTTTTCCACTCCAGGCCCTGTTCACCCTCAGTGTTGTGGGGAGAGGTATAATTTTGGCCTTATCTTGCAGAGGAAGGAGTGTAGTGACCCAAACTGACCATGACTGCTTCTCTTCCTTGCCATTGCACTTGTTGGCTCTTGCTGTGCAAAGTAACTCAGCCAAGAACCTTAGGAGGGCAGAGGTTACTCACTGTTTTGCTTCTCATTCCCCTGTTTTTTTGCCATACAGAGCAAAATGTTTCAATGAATCACATTAACATAGCCTGGTATAAAATACTTGAAGTGCTATTTTATACTTACTGTCTCACTATGCTCACTAGGAAATTTATATGTAAATGAATGTGGTGACATGTATGTAATTGATTAGTAAGAACCATAATTTCAGCTAAGTCTTGCAACTACAGAGAAAAGTTCTTTGAAGAACTATGCAATTTTTTTCTTTTCCCTTATTCAGAAATTTTCAGGAGTCTTGTTGCTGCTACTTCTTTCTTATCATTGAATCCCATTTCTTCCTTCTGTCAGCTCCTTTCATCTGTCTTCAAATGTGAACTAGTCCTGACTCTTTCACTTTTTACAAATGTTCATTGAAAAAACAGTTCCCAAATACAGAAAGTAACCATCTAATAGCAGGAACTGGAACAGCAGCTGTATTTAGCTTTGCAATCATTGGGACTTTCATGACAACTTTCTAAGTTGTTTGTTTCCTGAAAAGTGATGTTAAAACAGCATTGTGGTGTTCCACAATTACTGCCACTTGGAGCCTGCTAGATGAAATTTTCTCAGCTTATAGAAAAAAAGTCTCTTTCTTTTTCCGCAAATGCCAACAGAAATTCAAGCTGTGTTCATTCTGGCTCTTGCATCTTCAGCAGCAAAGTCAGAGGTGTTCTTAACGATTCTGTTGTGAAGATGCATAGGCCACAGAGGAGGCAGATTCTCTTTTAAAAGTTGTGTTGCCTGTGCAACAGGGATGAAAAGCAGTTAAGAGCTTGTTTTTTCTTACCAAGGAAAGTAGACAGGAGTTTTTACTACACAACAGCATGGTTCTGCTGCATAAGCAGGCAACTTTTTTACACTAATGCTGATTTGTCTATAATTCTGTTCTAGGTTCACAAATAAAAATAGTTGTCTCAGACTATTTTTGCATCTTTCTTTTTATCTTTGAGTGAATTTATTTCGACCATCCTTAAATAGCCACTGCTTTAAAGAATAGGAAAACTAAAAGTGCAAGAATTCCTGTGAAACATTGACTGATTTGATTGGACATTCTCTCCCTGACTGGTTTTTTTTGAGGTAGGGTTTTGGTTTGAGGTTGGTTGTTTGGTTTTTTTGAGTGAAACATTGTACCCATATTTGATAAAATTTATATTTACAGCCTCATAAATACTGACAGTTCTGTAAAATGGCTTCTATTCCCTGTCATTATGTTTCTTACTAAATTGCATGTTGTGGCATGTTTTCTTGGTGCACTTGGTCCCAGACCACAAAGATCCGAAACTGCAGAGTTGAGATTTAAGTTCACGCCCAACTTGGAATATATTAAACTTTATGTGGGCTTGATCAAACCCTTTGAGAAACGGCACCATACCAAGGAAGCGCTATGAAGGCAGAAGTGTGACTCCTTCCTAAACAGTCGGGATTTTTTGCTCAGAGTTATACCATTCTATTGATAGTCTTGCTATTTAGTGGGGCATCTGTAAAGAAAGGACCTGTGAGCAGGGAGGAACATGGCTGTATTACTTTTCTGATCTCTTTGGATACTATCTTTCTCTGGGGAAATGGAGAGATGTCTGTCTCTAACTCATAAAACCTCAGTTCTGTCTGCTGCAGAGGCATGGTACTCTCCAGTGCTTATCATGTGTGTGACTTCCAGTGGCCATTTAAATACATGGTTTTGAAGTGCATCATCCAGGTCCACCTAAGCTAAGTGAGACTGGTTAGAATCAGAGTACTATAAGGCACAGTTCTCAGACTTAACTTCAATAATCCTAGAAATGCTACGTTTTTCTGTTAGCAAAGTTTGTAAGTAACAGTATGTAGCTGAGATATTAGACTAAATAAATACAAGAAATATTAATGTCTTAAATCCAGCTGTGAAGCCTGACATCATCGTGAGCGTCCCCAGTTATTGTGACAAATTACATTTGATGCCTGCTGTTTATTCTGTAGTGAAAAATTCTGAGCAACCTGGTCAGGTGGGAGGTGTCCCTGTGCATGGCACGGGATTGGGAACTTGATCTTTAAGGTCCCTTCCAACTGGAACCATTCTATGATTCTATGATCAATTTCAAAGCAGGGAAATTCCTCAGGAATATTTCTTTCAAGAACATAGCGGACTTGTAGTATTAGAGTAGTTTTTATTTAATAAACTGTATTCCATATTATCTTTGCCTTTTCTCACTTATTATTTCTAAAATTCCAAATATAAGGAGAACAGGTACTAATACCCAGTTATGACTTGTTAGGCTGTGGCTATCCTCTTAGGTGTTGAATTTTCACTGTTAGTAGTTTAGCTTAAAAGCCTGATAAAAATGTCTTAGCCCTCCATGCTTTAACAAGATCCATTTTATTTCTGATAATTGTTGAGATATCCCAGTCTTTTTTTCCACATATTTCTGTCAAGCTGCCAGACCTGCGTAATTCTGCTTATTCTACTGGATAGCGGTAAATGGTGGGACTCATTTGTACCTATCAAGTAGCACACCAGTATTTAAACGTCAGAAATAGAAAATATGCTTGGTTGGTAATAACTGATTTAGTTATTTTGGTTGGTTGGTTTTTTAAGTTACTTCCTTATTACCATGACAACATGGTAATAATAACATGGTGAGCTTTTTTTTTTGTGTTGTTAACAGCCATGCTCCTAACCATGTATCAACAGTAGACTATTGGTTTTTATTACTTCTGCCCTCTTTCATGTGATTTTTATTAGACTCACAGCTAAGTCTTCTATCAAATATAATGATCCTTGTGCAAATTCTAGCTTAGGCTTTGAAGCAATCCTGGGAGAAGAGTGACTTGTGTATTATAATACCAATTATCCATAAAAATACTCCCACTGGTGGGACTTTTATGTCTGAATAAAGATTTATCTTGCATCTGGATTGGACAAAAGCTCAAATCATGGTACTTGTGTAGTGGAGCATTGTTGTGGGAGAAGGTTGTTTATATCTTTAGAAATAGTAGTAAAGTGTTATTGAAGTAGTTGCATTGTTTAGGTGGAAAAATACCTTCTTTAGTAGTTCTTAACACTGGAAAAAAAAAGTTTAAGCATATTGTTCCATTACCTGCAGGTTAATATGCATCCTACAGAGAGGAATAGTTTGCAAATAATTGAAAATCTTTTAAATTTTAACATTGTGATTATAATGCTTTGCCAACCCCTCTCTCATAGTAAATAGTCAAGGCACTTCTGTTTAACAAATAGTTTGTATGTAAATGGCTGAAAACCAGCATATCAGAAAATCTTAATGTTGTTCCATTTGCTATTACTGTCAATTTAAAATGCTTAAAACAGCGATCTTCGTTCTATTGTGTCTGTTGCATACACCTGAGAATGTTTTTTTATATATATATTCCTTCATTGCTGTATATAAAAACTGCCTCAGTTATGTTTTTAGTGTGGCAAATCAGAAATTAAAACTTACATGTGCAACAAGTTCATCTTCAAGACGTGGGCACTGTTCATTACAGATGAAGTCTAACATGTGTATATCTTATTTTTTTTACTCCAGTATTGAGACAGGAGACAATTTCCTCATTCCTGCCCAAATAGCATGTTTAAATGCTTAAGAACTGTTAACCTGTAGACTGGTTAGAAATATGGAAAATGAAATGACTGAAAAACTCTAGAGAATTGCTCAGGTACAGTCTTTAGCCTTAGATGAAGGTCAAATTTTCTGCAGGTGAGGAGCAACTTAGAGTTTGTACAACCTGATAGTTTTTTTTCTGTGTGTCTGCTATACAAACTTGGAAGAAGGGTTTGGATAAAGTTGCTGTTGTTTAGTAGGCGCTCAGCAGTATCAAGGTGGGTCTGCAGACTGCTCTAGCAGTGGAGCTTAGAGGTTGAACTCCTCTTGTCAATAACCTGGCCATTTGAAATCGCAGCTATTGCATAAAAGCTATGGAAAAAAGTTAGGGATTCAGTTTTTGTCACACCCAGGTGTGCTAGAAGGAGTATTTCCACAGCAGTTTGGATGTTATTTTCTGCAAAAGCAGACTCCCTCTTGCTGATCTTATTTCTAGCCTTACTAAAGATGTCCTAGTGGAATAAGATTCTGTTTTCCAGCATTTTCTTACATAGATGGGTTGCCACTTCATCAGAAATAACAGGAGATCTGCATGACTAATACAGCAAAGTGCTGTGACTCGACATATAGAGTCAAAAGAAGGATCTTCAAGAACCTCAGGGTAAAACCATCACTGGAGCCCTGATGGGAAACCACCAGTATTCCCCAAAGACCCTTTTAACATTATTTGACTCATAATTCTACAAAAGGAGATTACTTTATTTAGCACCTTATTTTTGCCACCATGCCAAAATTCCTCATAGTGCTCACTGAGGTGTAAGCCCAGTTGAATACAACTCTCATAATGTGGTTTGGCCAATGTTGCATATTAAGTCAGGGGCACAAGTCGATAGCGAAATCAGGAATCATGAGTCCTACTCCCTAAATCCTCCTTCCATGGAAACTTAATGGTTGTAACATGAGCTCTATAATTAATATCTTGTTGCTGACCAGGTATGTGATACACTGGTTCTAGCTAACCTTGCCAGTGCAGAGTAAGGGTTTCATGCTAGACATTGAGGATCTGTCTTCATTGCTCTTGGATGAGCATGCAGGAAAAATGGAGAAAGCAGTATTTTTTAGTTAAATGGGACTAATTCGGGTATTACAAGCAAGCTGTGGGTAAAGACCCTCAAAAGTCCCTTTTTAAATGTGCAAATATTCTTTCAGCATTGTGGCAAACTGTCTCGTGGACCAAGGTTTAGTACATTGGTCAGTCCTGGCAGGAAGGTCTGTCTTTTGTACTGTCAGGTATCTTGCTTGCACCCAAACCAGATGCTCAGGGAAGAGAGTGTGTAAGGAAGAGACCAGGTCTGGAGAGTGCAGCACAGCAAAAGGCTTTGTTACAGTGAGAGCCAGTGCATATCTTAGTCTGAGCAGTGCAAGACAGGAGGGGCAAGGTTGTGTAAACATGGTCCTTTTGCTTCTTTTTTAGTAGGACTGGGAAAGCTCTTGGCAGGGAAAAAAGCTATTGGGGGCTCATTAAAACTCTGGTCAGTGAATGTGTTGCTGACTTTGACTACAGTGAACAACCTCATGCCCAGGGCAGGACATAATTGCTGGGCAGTACTGCAGAATTGCATAGGGCAGTACATAATGTTACATCTCCCTGAAACAGCAGGGTTTAATTTATCTTATGGAACTAAGGAAGCAGTCACTATTTCTTTATCTTAAAAATATGTATTTGGTCTATGCAGTCTTCTGCTGTTGACAGAGGAGTCCGATATTTTGGCTTAACTACGACTAAAGCCTGAGAACAGAAGACAAAAGCTAATTGGTGGTCTTCTGACTACTGCTCTGAAGGAGTGGAGCTGTATTCTCAGCTCCTTCTTAAGCTCCAGTGGAGATTAAAAGAAGACAATTACTATGAGGAAGGACAGAAAAAGAAATGGAAACAAGGCACATCCAGGCAAAAAAAGGGTCTGGCTTAAACATTTCTTCACACTGCAAATTCACTAAAGTAAACCTTGAAGAGAAACCTGCATTGACACCTACTCTGTCTTTGCAGATTTCGTCCATAGTTTTTGCATAGGCTGTCACTGTCTTTGGTTGGAGAAAAGCTTTTGTCCAGTTCATTTTACTGGACTTGTTTGTGGAGCAGACAGTCTCACTGCAAAGTAGCACAAGGAACATGGATGGTGTATCATGCAGTGCAAGATACCAGTGGGATCAGCAACTTGCTGCAAGAGCACATTCCATTGAATGAGTAAGTTATACCTACTTAAAAATGTAATATGGACCAACACTTCCAATCTATAAAAGCAGAGTGCAGACTCATATCTCACGGGTGGCTGCTCTACTTTGCCTGGCTGGCACTGACACAATGGCCAAGGATAACCCAGGCAAGGTAACTGACCTGGGCACGTTAATGAAGCTAATACCAACTGTAGTTATATGCATTTTTAGTTTAATTTTTTCCCTTTTCCTTTTCCCTTTTCCTTTTTTCTTTTTCTCTTTCTTTTCCTTTTTTCTTTTTCTTTTTCTTTTTCTTTTTCTTTTTCTTTTTCTTTTTCTTTTTCTTTTTCTTTTTCTTTTTCTTTTTCTTTTTCTTTTTCTTTTTCTTTTTCTTTTTCTTTTTCTTTTTCTTTTTCTTTTTCTTTTCCTTTTCCTTTTATGCTGTAGTTAGGTACAAGTTGGCTTCTCTAGCACCAAAAGCAATTCAGAGGTTCTGGTGAAGATCTAAACCTGTGAAATTACTGGCGTCTGCTGTTAGAGATACCAATATATCCAAGGAAGTTTGGTTCTGACATTGTCTGAATTCTTGTTCACCCGCTCTCTTCCGAGTTTTGACAGGATTCTTTCTCTTTTCTTCTTCAATACTTTCAATCATTGGGGCTGTTCTGACTGGCCTTGCTGGCAGCTGTCCCTTGACGGTTGACTCAGGAAACTCAAATATCCTGAATTTCCAGGATAGTTGACCTGAGGCTGCACGATTGTGGGGCCAATGTTAAGGAAGTGCATCAAGGCAGTTCATAGTTTAATGCTTTTCAATATCTATAATAGCACATAACCACATATTCCAGTTAACAAATCCAATAGATGTCTAAGAGCACTTTGAAAGACCACTTTAGTCTAGGCTAATACTGGGTGTGTTGTTCAACTATAGCCCTGTTTTTTGTTGTGTGTACTGGGAGGCCAAAGTACAGGCTGCATTAATGCAGCTTCTGAACAGCATACATGCTGGTTTTAGTTTGAAGTGTAAACTGAATCTTTTCTGATTGTTGATGTTAGATAGGGAAACATACCCAGGCTACAAAAGTTGCTTCAGCAATCAAAGCTCTTATGTCCGCTACAGTTGAAATCAGATAAGGTTTTTTCTTGTCAGAGTTGATTCTCTCAAAAGAAGTTGGGTGGGCAGGAGAGAAAAGGCTCTTTGGACTCTACAGTAACGAAGACAACTTTCTCATTGCTGGTAGAGGTTGGAGCAGCTGTAAAGCTCCTCCAGTTTCTGCTGAAATCGATAACCCACAACAGCTGTTAGCAGCCTAGAGATTACAGAATGCCATAGACTCTATTGTAGTTTAACAAAGTCCAGCTAAGGTGTAGCGAAAATGTAAAGCCCACCTACTCTGCTGTGCCCCATCTGTTCTTTTACTTACTTCTAAACCAAAAAAATACTCATTTATCACATGTAGAGTGACTTGTTTCTCTGCTATGTACACCATCTTGAAGTGAAACATCATAAAGTATAACACCGTTTGGCTGTATTTCTCTTTCATATACCCTAAAAAGAATACAAAATCCTTAGAAAAGATCAAAAAGTATGTCCTTTCCTACAAAATAGCATCATCTAGAATAAAACCCAAGCCATATTCAGCCAAATTTTTACAACTATATACTGTCCCTGGCAATATCCGTATGTTCTTTCCCTAATTCTCTCAATAGACAAACCAACCACCCTGCCAATGGAGTGAGCCTTTATTATCGCTGTTATTAGCAGAGCTGGCTCCAGCAAAGCATACATGAGCTTGACTTCTTCAACACCTTAAGACATTAGTGAGGCTTTGTGTTTAGCAGACTGTACTTGCAAGGCATGAAAGCAGGCACATTGCCCTTATTTTGTTCTTTTGTTCAATCTTTAATCCTCTTAAAACCTTTTTCTTAGTCTTTTCCAGGGAAGAATTAAATGTTTGACTATTTTCGTGACTACTTTTATTTCTGTTAACTCTTTGTCTGACCATTTATTTTTGCAGTTTCAGATTTTACTGGTGGTCATTGAAAGACATCACTCTGGGCTAGAGGATGTGTGATGGGGTGGCCTCTCACTCCTGGCTGAGTGGCAGACTGACAGTAATATTGCTCTGCAATAACTGTCACAGATCAGTGACCATTTAGGTTACCATGTGTTGTGTGGGTCACTCCACTCCCCAATCCCAATGTCACCCTGAACTTGTCTTGCTATAGGGGATTAAGAATAGTTTGAGGACATGGAAGAGCAAACAACTGCCTGAGGAGACTAAGTAGCAAAAAGATTAATAAAGTGATGTACTTGGCACTGCTAGCACTATTTTTGATAGTGTATTCAGGAGGAAGTAAATCAGTAATGGGATTTAAAAAGCACAAAAGAGGGGATTTCAGTACAATAAATACGTGTTACTAAATATCTGTAAGTAGCAGGGAGGATTTTTATGTGAAGTGCAAACACCATACCCAGATTTCTATCTCTGTTGAGCACTGGATTGGTACAGTATATGTTGAAGGTGGCATTAGGGCTTTGCATTGCTTTCATCATTCACCCTGCTCCTGTAGAGAACTGAGTATGTTTCCCCACTGCTGGCTCCATGAAGAATCTGGTAGCTTCATGGCACCTGAAATTACCTGTATCACTCTTCACAGAATTTCCCAGTTGTGTTATGGAAGCAAACAGTAGAAACGTTGTAATCTTGAAGCCCCTCGACTTGCTAGTTTTCACAGAAAGGAATTGATCTTCCTTCTTTGCATTCTGTTTCTGGACAGTTCTTTCTGTTTACAAAATATTTTGGTTTTCTACTGGACTACTTGGCATTCTTCAGTACTTTCTTGTGAATCATCTTACTAGAAGACTTCTGGAAGCCTACATATGTGAAGCTTAGCATACATAGCATATATATGTGGTAACAGGGTTTCCTACATTCCCTGTCTTGGTGTTATAATAGTTACGACGATTTTCCTGCGTGAAACTATGCTGCCCTAATAATTGAAAATCTCTGGAAAACAGTGAACCAATAGGATTATTAAACTCATTTACTGGGTATAGATATAGATTTTACCAGTGACTGCAGATTGAACATGTTTTATTCTCTTCCTTGGTATACATGAACATGTCAGGTGAGGAGAGAGACACCTGAATTGAGTGCAGACACTCAATCATACACCAGAAAATGTAATCGAAAACATGTCTTGAGTAGATGGTTTTAACTGTGTGTGATCTATGTCACAGGTGGATCTGACTAAGTAGGCCCAGGCAGGACTTGGAGGCAGATGTTCTTGCTACCTGCTGCCTAAAGGCAGTACACGCATCCCATACCTATGTAACTTGGGACAGGTACTTGTACAAGGTACTCCTGCAGACCTCCCAGCGCTGGGCTGCACTTCAGGTTGCCAGTGCCTGCCCTTTCAACATCCCTGTCAGGCAACTCGAGCTTTGCTGACACAAGGAGCTCTTTTCTCCTTTCTGGCCACTATGAGCTGATGGGACAGATTATTTCCTTCTGGTTTTAGGCAGCCTTTTAAAGATTTGATTACACCCCTCCCTTGTTTTTCCCATGTGCCTTTCCATCAGTCCTTCTTTTATGTTGTCTCCAGGTCTCTTATATCTCTTACTGGATGCTTTCCAATATGCCCACATGTTCATATTAGGTAACCTAGTGATGCTGCAGAAATGCAGCGTTTATATTTCATTAAAATCTCAGTCTGGCTCCAGTTATAATGGAGTAATTTCAAGTTCAGAGATTCCATTTTAAATTCATTGAAATATCTACCCACAACAGAATTAGTTTGAATACAGCTGTCTTCCCATTGACAAACAGAGAAGGGTAAAATGCTTACCTGGCATCATTTTACCATGGGCTAATTTCAGGTAATGAAGATGAACCAGGTTTATTTTATGAGTATAGTCAGGTACTTGGTTTTGCAGAAGCTTTAATCACAGTCTCAGAGCTGTTGTAAAGAGAGGCTGACTGAGTATTTCAGTTTACCCAGAACAGATTAGAAACAGGTTTGCTTGTGGAATTGTTGGCATCAGTTTTAGTGAGCTAGAGTAGGAGTACTCATATGGTCATTACTACATTTGCTTAATTAAAATGAGCTGGAAACATACCTTTTCATTAGGCCAATACAGTTTGGTTTAGGTAAAAGCAGAACGTTAAATGGGCACTGAATATTAGCACTGATATAACTATGATCCAAATAGATACATGTGTTTATAAGTACATAAAATGTTAAACTAAAATGGTTTTGCCATTTTCCCTTTTACTTACCATACACTCATGATGTAACTGTCACACACTAGTTTATACATGGAAGCTTTTAAGGGTGGATCAAGTGCCTGAGATTACCTGTGTGCTCGTCTCGGGTAGTTTGCCTTGAATATTGTCTGACAGATTTCTTAAAGTCCAAGTTTTCAAAGAGAAACAGAAAAGGAGGGTTAAAATGCTAAATGTGTTTGATGAGATGCCCTGGGGAAACCTTCTTACACATAACTTATTTGATGTGCTGGCATTGCTTTTTACATTTTGTAATTTTTGTGTTCCGTTTCTTTCTGGTAGCTCTAACCTCCTCCCTTATCGGTGCTCTCCAGCTCTCACAGGGAGTAGTGGCCAATGGTGAATTCACTGTGCTTCTTGCTGTTTCCACGTAATTTATCTGCAAAGTTATGGGTATAATCCAGGATTTCATCTTTTTTTTCCTTTTTGACAGTAATTAGTTTTCTGGGTTTATCTCTTAATTTGTAATGCTACCAATTTCTGTTTCTTAAAATAATTGTTCTGTTGCAATGTTTTTAATTTCGGTAGTTCTTACAGCTCGTCTGTGTAGAAAAATAATGACAAAATTCCAAACTAAGGAGTCCTCAATTTAAAGTGCCAGAGTTACTACAGAATAGCATGTTCCTGGTCAATGCTACTGAGCAGGTGGCCTCTCCATTCTTTATTATACATTCCAGTCAAGCACAGACATTGTTTGGCCTCCAAATCATAAATGCAAACTGGTTGTCTGGCAGTTGAGCTCTGGTTTCTTTTAATCTGGTTGTAATAGCATGGCATTTTTCCCTTGAAAAAAGGAGGAAAAGCTAGTTTTCTGGAGACGTGGCATGCAGAGCTTTTTATCCCAGCAAAGGATTTAATACCCCATAACACTGAAGGACACACAGAACTGATATGTCTTAGCCTGGGTTATGGCAAGTGAAAAAATAGCTCAACAATGTTAGACATGAGTGAGGGGCAGGTGAGTGCGAATTTGTGGGGACTGTTGGCTGAATCTTTTCTGCTAAACCCCATATGTTTTAAA
The DNA here is from genome assembly GCA_013400055.1 of Nycticryphes semicollaris. Classification (NCBI taxonomy): domain Eukaryota; kingdom Metazoa; phylum Chordata; class Aves; order Charadriiformes; family Rostratulidae; genus Nycticryphes; species Nycticryphes semicollaris. The sequence goes on from VXBJ01004057.1 coordinate 338,940, forward strand.
ATATATTTTATTAGAAATATTGTGATCTTTGTCACTTCAGATAAAGGGCAAGTACATTTTCTTGTAAAGCAAAAGTTCTGTTCTGACTTTTGGAGCAATGTTGAAGAAAGCCTGTAGCTACACAGAATCACAGAATCACAGAATCTTAGTGGTTGGAAGGGACCTTTGAGATCATCGAGTCCAACCACATTAAAAAAAAACAAAAAAACAAACCAAACAACAAAAAACCCCCACACAAAAACAAACAAACAAACAAAAAAGCCACCCACCAACTAAACCCCACACCCACAACCCCACGCACAACACCCCACCACAAACCAATAATCTTGGCCACTAGAGCATGCCCTGAAGAGCCACATCTACACGTTTCTTAAATACCTTCAGGGATGTTGACTCCACCACCTCCCTGGGCAGGCTGTTCCGGTGCCTGACCACTCTTTCAGT
>VXBJ01004057.1:339462-582437 GCA_013400055.1 Nycticryphes semicollaris
TAGCCGGCTGTCCACTAACACTCCCAGGTCCTTTTCTGCCAGGCAGCTTTCCAGCCACTCTGCCCCAAGCCTGTAGCGCTGCCCGGGGTTGTTGTGACCAAAATGCAGGACCCGGCACTTGGCCTTATTAAACCTCATCCCATTGGCCTTGGCCCATTGATCCAACCTGTCCAGATCCCTCTGTAAAGCCTTCCGACCCTCAAGCAGATCAACGCTCCCACCTAGTTTGGTGTCATCTGCAAACTTACTGAGGGTGCATTCAATCCCCCTGTCCAGATCATCGATAAAGATATTGAACAAGACCGGCCCCAGAACTGAGCCCTGAGGGACACCACTGGTGACTGGCCGCCAACCAGATTTTGCTCCATTAATCACAACTTGCTGGGCACGGCCATCCAGCCGGTTTTTAATCCAGCGGAGGGTACACTTGTCTACGCCGTGATTTTCCAGTTTCTCCAGGAGAATGCTGGAAATAGATGCCCATGATAGTGCAGCAGGTTTGTTGGGAGGGTAGGGGGTGGGTTCCCTAGACTTGCAACCATACGGTATTTTTTCTCAGAATATGAGTTTAACATCAAAATAATTACAAAGCATTTGGGGTTTTCTAAATAGCTTCTGTTTACCCGTGGCACATCTGTAAGGCATGTAGACAGCCAACAATAGAACCTTAAGGCACTGAAACTGCTCCCCACTAATTTTGGTTTGAACTTCAGATACTATCTTCCCTTGTAGTGCAGAAGGAAAAACTTGCTAGGGGATGGGAAAATACATCTTTGTAATTATGCTCAATGTATGTTAGCCAAGTGACTGTATGCAAGAGCGCGTTTGTGGAAGTCATTCACTGAGGCTATGCTTTTGCTGTGTTCATGTTGCTGCAAAAAAAAGGCAGGAAACTCATAGCAAAGATAATATTCTGTGCTTGGTTGTTTGGGGGTTTATTTGTAACTTTTAAAGTGGGCAACAGTTAGTGCTAGACCATTTTTAACAGTTATTATGAAAAAAAAATCTATTTTTTTGTGGTGATTCAAATTAAAATGCATAGATAAAATTTAATTGAAGCTGAAGTAGAATTTGCATTGAAGAACAAGATTTCATTCCATAACTTGAAAGAAGAAGTAAAAAATCAGTTTTACAGCTTTGCATACAAATATGATTACTACCATGTTAGATTGCTCCAGAATACTGTATTACCATCTGAATTTTGGGGTGCCTGTCATTTATTTCTTTTACTTAATGGCAAAGTTTAAGAGGCAAAATTGACTTTTCTTTTGCTCTCATCAACATCCTGCTGTTTGATATAGTTTTGACCTGCAATAACTAATTATAGTTCTTTAAAGACACGTAGGAATTCTTCTTCCAAGTTTCTGTTGTTTGCATTTCTCCCAGAATGTCAAGTATAACCTTGTGAGGATAGTTTGACATTTCTGCAGCTGCACTCCATCCCACTATGTTTTGCTCATGACCAGATTTAGCAAATTTTCTATGTTCTTTATCCAGAAAGAGAATAGATTTATCAGACGTAATTAGTTTGTTTTAAATCATGGCTGCTTATCACTCTTACCTTTGTCATCACAGAGGTTGTTTGTAGTTTTTGTTATCTAAATAGTTGTGGCATTATTTTACTAATTATACATGCTAGCATTTACAGCTGCTCTCCATTAAAAAATGCTCAACAAACACCTTTTCATCATTTAAGAAAAACTGGTTTGTGATTTGGAAGGGGGATCGACTCACTTGGCACCCTTTGCAAGAGTCTGTCTAGCTCTTTGGAAATGCTGTGCTAGTGTCAGTGGAAAAGCATTTGAGTATGTCAGCAAGGGTATGTCTGCTGGATGACCGACTAGGTCAAGCAGGAAAAGGAAGGCTTCTTTTTACTGTTTCCTGTCTTACTAATCATAGGTACAGGTAAGTAGTGCAGCATCTGATGAGTGGTGGGTTGGATGTTGTCCGCATACCTAGAACGTAAAGTTGAGCAGATTCAACCTTTCTGATTTTACAGGGGTTTTCCCCCATATATCTCTCTGCTCATGATATTTACCAGTACAGAGTAAAGAATGCCCTGCAAATGCATCTGGTTCTGTGAATCTCTTAGCTTTATTTGAAAGGTAAATAAATCTGAAACAGGCATTGTAAAGGATTAGCAGTGGAGTGCTTTGCAATTATAAACAGTCACCAGGGTTCATGATTGTGAGCTGTATTTACACACCTTTCCTCCCACAAAGAGTGGCAGAAATAAATTGAAAGTTGACAGGGAGGTGAAGGATGAAGGGCTGATGGATGCAATTGTCTTATCTTGGTTGCTTTTTAAAAAGGGAAAGATTATTTTTTTTTTATATTACATCTTGCACAAAGCCAATACCTTTCCTGAGTACCAGGGAAAAGGTATCAGAGAACTCAGCTTCTTATTTGCAGCTCTGGGGATTGGGGGTCAGCCACTGCTTCATTAGTTCATGTGCAGGAATGACAGTTCAGGGCAGAAAGCAGATTAGCTTCTATTAATTACTGTAAATCCCTTACAGCATCTTCTGTGGTGGAATTAATAAACAATTAATGGCTGCTGGAAGCAACTGAGATTTTAAACACATAGAGTAGTGATGACTCAGAACTGTCTCAAATTAGCTTTGTATTAGCTTTGAGGTTGAGGATGACCATGAAATTGGATGCTGGCAAAATCCCACTGGCCATCTAGACAACTGCTGTTTCAGATTGACATTTATAAGAGCTGAAATATTTTTAATTCTCCTTAATTCCCATCCAGAACCAATACCGAAGGGATGAGTTTGTATTCAAAGGGTGTGTTTGTGAGCTGTCTGCTGGAGAGGTTTTGCTGAATGACTTATTTGGGTTAATGTAATTAAGCTTCTTACAGCTTATAGCCAAACCAAAATAATACCTGTGTAAGCGTGCTACAGTGCTCCTGGGCATGCTGTCCCTGCGCTCACTGCATACAAACTGGTGGGGTATGGCTGTCTGCATCAGCAAGTAGCTCAGTGCAGGAGGAACAGATCCGTACAAGCACCAGCTGATGCTGAGTGTCTACTGATTGCAAAATGTTTTTGACAAGAAAAAGGGAAGTCTTAACGTGGTGTAACGGTCTCAGAGTGGACAGTAACTGAGATGCACATTAAAAATTTAAGGCTTAAGGATGGGAGGCTGAAGGGGAGCTTTCTGCTTTCTTCAGTTATCTAAGGGATAAAACAGGAACAGAGTCATCTTAGGGTTGCACAGTAACAAGACAAGAGGCAGCAGTCATAAGCTGCAACAAAGCAATGTCAAATTAAATATTATGGAAAAGAGTTTCAAAATTAGGATATTTACACACTGGAACAGATTGGTCAGAGAAGTTGTGGAGCTTAGCTGAACAAAGCCCTGAGCAACCTAAACTGGTGCTGCTGGCATCTGCAGCAGATGACCTCTAGCCGTCCTTTCTGACCTAAATTAGTCTGTAGTCCTAGCTTACATCCACACCTCCATGCATGGGGTTCTTCTCGAGGAGAAGAGATTATTTCAGACTGAGCTTTGAGTTTGTTGGATAGCATTTTAAGGTTTTTCATTTCAGCAGAGAGCAATCCAGTTCAGGTAGATCGTGTTGCTCTATGATACAAATCAAAGTGCTGTAAGCAGAGGCAATCAGAAGATTCACTTCCATGGTGTATCTTTTATTTTTTAAAGGTTTTTTTTATTATTATTATTACTTTTAAAATTCTCCCTGATGCACTGTGTCACAAACATCCAGCATAAACTAGATAAGTAACACTTACTCAGGAGCAGATCTATTGTTTAAAATGAATCACAGGTGAAAAACTGATGTTGCAGAACCACTCTGTGTTACAGTCTGGAAGAGTCAGCAGTCTGCGGCAGATTGGAAAAGCTCCAGCTTTCTTCTCATACTCATATGTTTTCATGCTCTCTGGTACTGTGATAGATTTTTTGGTTTCTGAGATTTCAGTTTAGCTTTTGCATTTACTTGAGCTGCTGTAAGAGTGAAATGTGGTTATTATTTGGTGAGACTTGAAATTGAGTATGGCAAATAAAAAGCGTATTTCTCTTCTACTGTATTGTTAAACATTTTTAAAGTTGCTTCTGGCTTCAAATGGGAACAATACAGAGAGGATTAGCTTTGTCTTAACAAATGCAACAAAACAGTGCAAACGAGATGCAGAGGCATCCAGGCTGAAACACTTAGTATTTGAGGTACCTCAAAGATGGCTGCAGTGTAAGGATGCTGTCAGAGTTCAGTGTTTCTCTTTATTCTGGCCCAAATATCTGCTCTTTTGGGGTTTTATTTCTTTTTTTTTTGTCTCCTTTTCTATTTCCATTCTCATTTTCCTTTCCCTTTGCATGTCCTATTTTCTCATATCCTGGCCCCAGAATTTCTGTTTTGCTATGTCCTTATCTTCTTACCCTGCAGGTCTTTCCTCCTTTCCCTTCTTTATTTCTTCTTTTGCTACCTTTTTCCTGATATCTTCTCTGCCAGTTTTTTAAACCATCCTCAGCATCAGCTGTGCACCAGCCCAGTTTAATTTGTATGCTTAGTTATTGTTGTACGATTATGTATTGTTTTCCTGATTCCATTTTCAAGCAGGGAAGGATGCGATTTTGCTCCCGCAGAAAAGTGAAATCCCCAGCATTCCACTGTAATGGCTGTTTGCTAACAGTAATCATCACACAGACCTCAGGCCTCCCAACTCCAGGATTGCACTGAAATTGCTACAAGCACATAACTGGGTGCAGGTCCTGGGGGTCTGCAGAGACTGAGGGGTCTTTAGAGCAGGGTATTACCTGTGAGGTTTGTGTTGCTGAGCTTCCCTGAGCATGCCCTTGCTGGGCAGCAAAGTGCTGTACTGGTCCCTCTGTGGGCTTTCTCTTGTGGCTGTCAAAGGTGACCTGTTCCAGGAGTCCTTTCCAAAACCGGTTTCTCTTCTTTGTCATCTCCAATTAGCCTGATGTGAAAAGGTGTTTATTCACTCTTCTGAGTGCCACTGAGAGATTCTGATCAATGGCAGCCTCTTTAAAATTTAATTGCTCAGCTTCATTTCTACATGTTAACTTAGTTTTATAAATCACTGCTTTCCCCCCCCCTCCAGTTTTTCATTATCTGATAGTCTTTGCTTGAAGCAGTCATCTAAATGACAGGTCAGCGGTAGACCTTAAGTGAGTTATGACGTTGGCACCTGACCCTGGTACTTAGAAAGATGGAAGCAGAGCAGCATAGTGTGTTCAGCTTCTGGTTTTACTGGCTGTAGCTTCAGCCACGGTATGGGCTGTCAGTGTCAGGTCCAAAGCCAATACAGTGATATTGAAAGCTGCCAGAGTCCTGTCATCAACTGTGCTTGTCATCTTCATTGTGAGTTATATGGCTTTGTATGCTAGAAAAACTTCTAGCTTTTCACATGAATTTCACATATTAAAAGGAGAAATTGAGGAAATGTTTTATTTCCCAAGTTGCCTTTTTCTACCAGTAAAATTGCTGACAGTATTAACACAATCTACCTGCCTTTTTCATCTGTTATCTGCATCAAGTTACAGGGGTCGAAATTGAGAGCAGCTCGTGGTGGCTTCCAGCCAGCTCAAAGTTGAAGAAGCTACCTCCAGAGCTCTGATGCTAATGAAATGGCCCATTTCATTGATGGGTATTGATCAGAGGTGGTATGCGTTCCTGGGGCTTCTTGCACAGACAGGGCTCTAGAGAAGAAAACAGAGTTGTACACTGTGATGGATTAACCCTGGCTGGACACCAGGTGCCCACCAAAGCCACTCTATCACTCCTCCTCCTCAGCTGGACGGGGAGAGAAAATGTAACAAACAGCTCATGGGTCGAGATAAGGACAGGGAGAGATCACTCAGTAATTACTGTCACAAGCCAAACAGACCTGACTTGAGGAAAAAGTCACTCAATTTCTTACCAATGAAACCAGAGTAGGATGATGCGAAATAAAACCAAATATTTAAAACTACCTTCCGCCCACCCTTCCCTTCTTCCCAGGCTCAACTTCCAATTTTCTCTATCTCCTCCCCTCGTGTGGTGCAGGGGGATAGGGAATGGGGGTTGTGGTCAGCTCATCACACCCTAACAATCTTTTCCTCAGGGAGAAGACTCCTCACGCTTTTCCCCCATTTCGAGCATGGGGTCCCTCCCACGGGAGACAATTCTCCACAAACTTCTCCAACATGAGTCCATCCCACAGGCTGCTGTTCTTCATGAACTGCCGCAGTATGGGTCCCTTCCATGGGGTGTAGCCCTTCAGGAACAGACCACTCCAAAGTGAATACCCATGAGATCATAAGACCTGCCAGCAAACCTGCTCCAGCTTGGGATAATTTTTCCAGGAATCCACATGTCCTGCCAGGAGCCTGCTCCAGTGCAGTCTTCTCAAGGGGCTACACCCTCTGTTGGGCATCCACCTGCTCTGGCGTTGGGTCCTCCATAGGCTGCAGATGGATATCCATGAGCTGCAGGGGGACAGCCTGCCTCACCAGTTGCACAGGTTGTTTTTTCTCCCCCTTCGTAGATATGTTATCACAGAGGTGCTAATACCACTGTTGTTGATGGGCTTGGCCTTGGCCAGTGGCAGGTCCATCTGGCATTGGCTCTATTCTATTGGACATGGGGAAAGTTTCTAGCAGCTTTTCATTGGAGCCACCACTGTAGACCCCTGAAGTGGTTTAACTCCAGTTGGCAACTAAGCACCATACAGGTGCTCGCTCATTCCCCACAGGTTGGGATGGGGAAGGGAATCAGAAGAGTAAAAGTGAGAAAACTCGTGGGTTGACATAAAGACAATGTAATAAGCAATGTAAAAGCTGCACACACAAGCAAAGCAAAACAAGTAATTCATTCCCTGCTACCTGTGGACGGACAGGTGTTTGGGAATCTCCAGGGAAGCAGGGCTCCATCATGTATAATAGTTACTTGGGAAGACAAACACCATCACTACGAAAGTACCCCCCCGCTTCCTCCTTCCTCCACCAGCCTTATATGACGTCATACAGTATGGAATATCCCTTTGGTCTGCTGTGGTCAGATGTCCCAGTAGTGTCTCCTCCCAGCTTCTTGGGTGCCCCCCACCTTCTTGTTGTCAGGCCAGTATGAGAAGCTGAAACGTCCTTGACTGCGTAGCAACAGCTAAAAAATTAGTGTATTACCAACATTACTCTCATCCTAAATCCAAACCCCAGCGCTATTGCAGCTGCTAGTAAGAAAATTAACTCTCTCCCAGCCAAAACCAGGACAACCCCAGCTACCAAAAGCTTGCCACGCAAACCCAATATGTATATCTTGGGTTTGCATCCTGGGATTGTGCAGGCTTGGTGTAAGGGCTGAAGTAGGGGTAAGAAGTTGTGAGAGGTGGGGGGATGAACTAAATGCAGGTTCTCTTATGATGGGCAGTGCAGCGCCTGGTGGTCATATCAAGTCAAGGAGAGAAATGGTGGCATGGTGGAAAGTGCAGATCAGGGAAGTGTCCCTGGTGTCTTATAAAGGAAGGAGCTGAGGAAAAGCAGTGACACAGAATGTCTCAGCACTGTATGTCCATACTGTTGTAAGTAATTGGTGGGAATGATGTGTTTCTGGGCTTAGAAGCAGCAGAATGGACGATCACTGTACTTACAGGATTATAGTGCATGATATCGCCCTGGAAACATTTCTTTGAGAAGCCTTTTGTCCCTGTCTGGATTGTGTCTTGCCCACAAGACACAATTGCAAGGTCGTAAGGGCTGTTCCATAGTTCTGAATCTGATGGAAGAAATGAGTCTTGTAGAAATTGTTCCTTCTTTGTGAAAAAGCAAACAAAAAAATGCAGTGCATGCAGCACATTGAGTGCCTTCCTTCTCTGTCTCTACCTGGACATGGGACTGGCACTGTCATCCTCAAATGAGACTTGAAGTGCAGAAGCTACAGTCGAGGAGAAATTGAATACCTGGAAACACTGGCAAGTGTTTTAGTGGCTGGCACCCGGGTAGAAGAGGTAGATCCATAAACCTCAGAGTGCAAAGAGTTACTTATTACAGAATTCAGAAAGTTACTGGGTAAAATGGAACAAGGCCACCCAATATTCAGGATATTGAACCCAAATTATATATCTGATAAAAAGCAAGGAATAGGAGACTTCACTGTAGCTCCTGACTAATAAATCTTGCCTGAGAGAAAGAGCAGGAGCCACAGGAGTTCTGTTGCTGAGAGTCACTGGATTTGCTACATGGAAATTAGTGGGATTCTGCTCACGCTGCTATCGAGTGACAAAAATCTGTCTTATGTGTAGGTAAAATAAGGCCGTGCTTTGTAGCATTTCTCTGTAATAATGGGCTCCCTGCTTCTCTTTACTCATTTGTATTTGCACTAGTTATAATTAGTAGCAGCATACATTTGGCAGACAGCGATGGGCAGGTGGCTACGCCACTTAGCAGAACTGGAGCTCAGGAAGCAGTCACTGCTGGCCTGGCACTTCTCTGCCAGCTCAGGTGTAACAGTCGACCCTGCTGAAACCCTCACTTCCCTAGCATTTCATTTTTGGGCGCAAATTGTATTAGTGAGCCAAACTTCATATCTTTATAGTATTTGACAATGGCTTTCCAGTAACTTTCAGCACATCTCCCAGTTCTTCTCTAATTGAGCAACACCAGATGTTGGGAAAAAAATAGCTGTATTGTGATGTACAGATGAGGTTATCAGCTTGTCGGGCACTATTTTCATGATGTCCCTCATTAACTCCATTGCTTCTTGTTGCCATGCAGTTTTGTTAAAGGGCAGTAGGAAACATTGCACTTTATTAAATCCAGTAATAGCCAAGTTTGAATGAATTGTAGCTAATTATAAGTTCAACTGGAAACGTGATGTGATTTAAAACAAAATTATACAATTCCACTTCCTCTGTTGTTGTTGAGTGTTTTGCCTGCTAAATGTACTAGCCTGGTTTTCCTGAAGAACAGCCTCTCTTTTTGTTGTATTATTTTCCGAAGCAGCTACCTTGAATTTTCAGAGTAGTGATTAAAAATAAAGATTAAAATTTCAGATATTATTTCAAATGACTGAGGCAGTCCCCATCTACCTTTTCTGCCTTACCTGAGCAAACACTATTAAATGTTAAAGCAAAAATATCACAAAAGAACTCATTCTGCAGTGGACTGTGAATTCACGTCACTTGGATCTCCTCCTCAACATTGACAACTGCGAATAGCAAAATACCAGAAGTCTGATGACAAAAGATGTGTTCATGTCTTAAAAATCATTTTAGAGCTTTGCTTCATTTGTGTTTTCTATCATAATTTTCATTTATTTGCTTTTGGCTGCAGTCCATCTGTGTTTCAGGTAGCTTTTGACAAATATGAAAACTGAATACAAGCTCTGGTTTCAATGAAAAGCTGAAATTTTTATGTTACTCCAGGACCTGGGGCTTTAAAAAAATGTCTCGTTTTCCCAAGACAGGAATGTTGATTCTGATAGCTCCAGCTGAAAGTTCAGCATTACTATTTTCGTTTGTCTCCATATTGGAGCAGCTCATTTCCAGCTCAAAAAGAAGTTTGAAGGTGTAAGTAATCATAGAATCATAGAATGGTTAGAGTTGGAAGGGACTTTAAAAATCATCAAGTTCCAACCCCCCTGCCAAGGGCAGGGGCACCTCCCACTACAGCAGGTTGTTCAAAGCCCCATCCAGCCTGGCCTTGAACACTTCCAGGGATGGAGCATCCACAACTTCCCTGGGCAACCTGTTCCAGTGCCTCACCGCCCTCACAATAAAGAACTTCTTTCTAGTATCTAATCTAAATCTCCCCTCTTTCAATTTAAGGCCATTNTGGCTTTCTGGGCTGCCAGTGCACACTGCCGGCTCATGTTGAGCTTCTCTTCCACCATCACTCCCAAGTCCTCCTTAGGGCTGCTCTCCAGCTATTCTCCACCCAACCTGTATTTGTGCTTGGGATTGCCACTTCCCAGGTGCAAGACCCTGCACTTGGCTTGGTAATCATATCAGGAGTACTCAAATGGACTTACATGCCATTGTTAAGTTCTTTTCTTTCCAATGTACTTAATTTTTCATTGTTTCCCAGTGGTATTTTAAGAACAGTAGAGTTTCTCTGTTTTGTTCTTTTTTATAACAAATATGTCCTGCAAAATTTGCTTTGCCAAAAATGTCTCAGGATTTTCAGTCTGGTCATTTAATGAAAAGAGAAAAAATATTTAATGTAGATGGGCTCTAGCTATCACCTTTGCTTATTTGAAAGGCTGGGAGCCTTTTAACCCATTACCTTTCTGTAGTTTGCAGATGACACTTACATGAACTTTCTGGTTTTTTCTGCTCCTGCTGAGAAATCCTGCTTTCGGTAGACCTCAAAAAGAGGTGAATGACTTGTCTTGTGCTGCCTATCAAGACTCTGGCAGAGCCACAAATGGAAATGAGATTTTCTGATTTTGGTCTAATGCTCCATCCTTTTACCCTGGTTTGAATTTTGCAGTTAAAGTGCTACATACACGGTACAGCACAAAAGCTTTTGCTGATCATGTAACCTGTTGATTCTGATGAGACTTTGTTACATTCCTGAACTATATAGACAAGTGGTAAAAAATAGGCTCGTGCAGAACAACGGGGTGGGGTTTTTTTCTCATTATCACATGTAAGATGGAGTTCCCCCTGCATTCGTCCCTTGGCTTTGGTTCATAGACACATTATAAGAAAATATATGACACAGCCGTTCTGAATAAACCACAGTCATTGCGAGCAAAATATTCTGTACAGGGCAAGTATAAAAAAACCTCAGATTCTTATGCATAACAAAACTCACCTTCTGAGCCTGTGCTTTTTATATCTTGTGATTATTCTACTGCTTTTGTCAAAGTAGTCTGTGTACAGAGCAGCAAACATGGCCATATGTTATATTGTTAGGTTCTAACAAGGTTCTCCCTGATATTAAGTACTTTAAGCAGCAGTAATGAATGGTGGGAAGTGAAAGCACTAAATAAATAGAAGGGGTTTTAACAAAATTGTCTCATGACACTTCCATAAGCATGTATCTGTGTATATTCATGTAAATGTAAACATGACATCCTGGCATCAAAATCTTGTGCCAGATGTCTTATGCTTGGAGTCAAGTCTTACATGAATCAAGGAGAGCTGTTGAGTGTAACTGAAAGTCAATTCTGGTCTGCTTTGCTTGATCTCATGGTCAGTAGAGAGCTTGTCAAATAAAGACCACATCTGTGACAGAATGGTCTCCTAGAAAGTAGGAAAACCTCTGTTGTGTTTTTGTTAGTGTGTGGTTCCTTGTATTTAAATCCCACTGCAATTAATGAGGAAAAGGAAAAGAATGGGCACAATTTTACTTTTCTCTAATTCCTGCTGGTATCCAGGAAGTTCTCTGTGCTGCAGAACAGAAGCGGAAGAGAAGCACACTGTTGTGTGCCTGGTACAACACACTCAACCTGTTGAATAGAAAAGGAAACTTCCAGGGCTGGTCCGCAAACTGGTGTTGCAAACAGGACAAATCCAAATGCCAATATACTGCCATACAGATGAGAATGATAGTGAGGTCTGCTTTTGTTATGCACATTATCAATGTTTTGGGATCATTGCCATTTTCTCCACTATCAAGAGAGTCCCAGAACAAAAATTAGACCTATTAAGGTGAGTAGAAGCAATGGTAACTTGGGAGTTCTTCCAGGAAGAGCAATATGTGTATGGACTATAGTGTATGTGACTGACTGTAGTGTGATGTTTATATATTACAATTCCATTCATTCTCTCTGCCAAGAACACAAGATTTTTAGCTAGTGCAGGAATTCTTACAAGATCCAGTGAAATGGATAATTTTTATTTTTAAATTCATGAAGAGGAAACAATAAGATATTGGACAATTTCTGCTCCTTGTTGTGGCTGATGCAGGGCCAGAAAGAAGACATGGATTGCCTGTTCTCATTTTCCTCTTTTCAGTACTCAAATTCTGCAGGGCAATTTTGAAACAAATGAAGCTAAGAAGGCAGTACTTAATTTGAGTTCAATTTATCTTTAAAGCTGGGCAGGTGTGGTCTAGGTCACAGGTCAGGTAGGTAGATACCTAGTTTGTGCTACTGTGCCTAAAATTACAAGGCTGGATGATATGAATGAGAAGAATTTCTGCTGGTTTCAGTTATGTCAGGAGTCCACCAAAAACTGTTGTCTCTGAAATAGACCTCCAAATATGAGGTATGTTTAAAACAATCCAAGATCACTATCTCCACTGTGAAATACAATACCCAGTGGAATCAGTTCACATTAGAAGGCAAAGTTACTTTTGTTTGAGTTTGAGGGCTCAGCCCTCACTTAGTGTTCTGTAAACAGGGAATTAATTTTGGAAGGGCTGCACAGGGGTGGGAGGGTTTCTTTCAGTCACCTAAAACAACCTCCTTAGACCATCCCACTTCTTGTGGTGCAGGAAGACTTCACAGTGCCAGAATAAATATGCCTAAGTTAGATGCAGGGATGTGTTTGAGCAATGCTGCATTCAGGAATCTTGCCTGGTTTGTGATGTGTTGTAAACTTTGCAACCATTTGTTACAGCAAATAAGTGAGATGGCAGGAAGCATCTTGCTGTGCATTTCTTTCCTGCTTAAATGCCTTGTTGAGCTGATAATTAATAAGCAACAGGACATTAGGCTTATCACAACTTTACAGGATGGATGGTAAATTACTTCACACTAGAGGTAGTCAGAAAGTACAGTAAAATCTGTCAAGATTTTTCACTTCTATAGGAATTACAGCCATTGATGTATGGACTAGAGCAATCCTGAAGAACTCTAATATATACATGAAATATTACTGTGTGGAAATTCTACACGGGATTCTTAAATTGTTCCCACTTGCTTAACACCAGGTACAATCTCATCACACGGTCTTACAATTGAAATAAGGGAAACATTTGGGTTGAGTAGTGGAGTCGTGTGTGGTTTCTGTGTATGCACCTCCACAGAGATGTGCTTAAATTGAAACGATGGTTCAGGACTGCACGCATTAAAGTATTACCTACTGAATCCTTAAAAACTAAATGTTCCTAAAGTATCCTCAAAGTTTTCTTTACTAATTCTGCTCAAATCTTATTCTGGTTAGACATGATGCTCTAGTGAGTGTCTAGTTTGGTGTGTACTGCACATATGCAAAATGTATAGGCACTAGTATAAGGCATGCTTATGTTTAGCAGGGCATGCTGGCTGCCATGCAGTACATAGCCCATGGGCTAGGTCCTACCGCAGAGAAGGCTGGGTGCAGAAGAGGGCTGCTGAACAGGGTGCTGTGTGACGTATCCTCCAGAAGGTGATGGGGAGCAGGTGCTGCTGACTCACCAGGCGGGGAGAGTGCTGATGCTTATCATAAGCAGCTGGCTATGAGTAAGGCTGCTTCACAGGAAGCTTTTGTGTGCCTGTGGCTGTCTTTCATAGCAGTTTCTGTTCTTGTTTTCTCTTAAGGTCAGCTCTTCTATTAAGGTGATCAAAGCGCGTCTTCAAGACAGGAATGAGAAAAGGTTCAGGTGATGAGCACATTGATCGCACAGCACCTGCAAGCTGGTGGATTGCAGCTCTGGGCCTGGACTGGAATAATGGACTGTATCGGCGGCTCCCTAATGTGCTGGTACCCACCTGAGCATCAGAGCTCAGTTCAGTGCACACGTAGGTGATTGCTTAAGCAGTCATCAAGCCCTGCAGCGAGGCAGACTCACTCTCTGGAAACAAAGCAAAGCTGGGAGTTAGTGCATTGCCTTGTTGCCCTGCTTTTGTCACTGCACTGTAGCTAGTGGGAGCAAGTTTTCCTAAGCCTTACTCCCACTGAAAATACAGTGCTAGAGCCTAAAGGTCCGTAAATATAAAAGACTCAAGACTCTATGCCTCTTGTAATGCTTCTTGTTATTAATATTCTTTTTTTTTGTTTTGCTGCTAGAGTCACGTAAAGAACTTGAAGGATTTTCAGTCCTCTGTGGAATCCTCACTCCCAAGCTTCTGCTGGGGGACTGAGTGGAAATGGTGTAGTTGCAAACTGAAGGCCTTTTTCAATTCATGTTTAACACACAGTGTTGTGAACGTCAGTAATCAGGAATTAAATTCTTGCATTTGAATAGTTTAGTTCTTTGAAGAGGCACTTCTTAGTTCATCTTTAAAAGCTTGAGGCCATTTCTTCCTGATAGTCTGCTAATGCAAGGACAGTCCTAACAGGTTGCTTCTAAAAGCTTGTCACGTTTATTTATATCCTTGATGGAAGCGAGCACTGTGAAAGCGTCTCTATTATGGCTGCTATGTAAGAGAAGTGAGTAAGGAACAGCTTTGAAAGAGCTGCGTGATCAATCAGATAGGACAGTTGCAACACTTCATTCTCTGGCTACTTGACATCTTGGAGCCACCTTTGCAGCAACAGCACATGCTTTGGCCTGGATGCAGACAGCCAGGTTTGTAGCAGTCATCTGGACTTTTTGGGACAGCACAAGGCTGGAGGGTAATGGTCCTGAATTTTCCTCCTCCTGATAGGCAGTGGGTACTCTTTCAGTTCAAATGGAGAATCTTTGGCCAGCATCCTGTTTTAGACTTATCCTAATCCAGCAAAATCTTTCCTGGAAACCAGAGCAGGATAGGAAATGGTTTTCCTGTCTCAGGGACGTACTGAGGCTCCAAAAAATTACTCGTCTTAATATGGGATAAAACTAGTCACAAAGCAGTTGGATTTCCTCACCTGCCATATAGGGTCCAGGGAAATGTGTTTGCCTCAAGTTTAAATTTCTTTTAGACTTGAATTCCATTTCAAAACAAGATTTTTGGGGCAGGGACTGTATTTTTGTTCCTACTGTAAGAAATGGCAAAAGGTTCTGTTTCATCAGGTTTTCTAATGAGAAACCAGACACAGAAAGTTTGTATTAATTTCTCTCTCCCTGTCTAAAGTTGCAGAGTCAGTGTGACAGTACATTTTGGGCCAGAAAAGTTCTCAGCCAGCTACTAGTTTCTAAATACCTTGTGTTGAATCCAGGACATTTCAGTGGGCTCCTACTGCAACAAGCTTGTGCACGTTAAGTTTGAACATTTCTTCCTGCAAGTTCAGCATCAGATTCTTCAAAGGGAGAGAAGTTCCGTCAGAATTGCAAGGAATTAGGAATCCTGGATGGAGACAGTGGACTGCAAAAACAGCGAGTCACCTGTAGTCTTCCTCCAACTGTAGTTCTTCAGCAATCTTTGCTTCTTCTTTGCAACCATTGGCAACCAATTCAGTGTTTCACAGCTGGCCATATTCAGTCTGTAGCAAAATGTACCAATTTCTAGTAGCTCTGTAGAAGACACAAGATAAGATACTGGTCCAGTTACAGGCATATAACTGGTTTCTTACTATCTCAGATTCTGCAATGCTGT
Organism: Nycticryphes semicollaris; assembly: GCA_013400055.1. Classification (NCBI taxonomy): domain Eukaryota; kingdom Metazoa; phylum Chordata; class Aves; order Charadriiformes; family Rostratulidae; genus Nycticryphes; species Nycticryphes semicollaris. The sequence goes on from VXBJ01004057.1 coordinate 354,812, forward strand.
ATCTGGATGGTGAGTGTTTCCACTGTGTGCCTTCAGCTCTGACTTAAGTGGCTGACTGATTCTGTACTTGTCCAAGGCATAGAATAATTAATTATTTGATGAAGAAGGATTTGAGCAGGTCTCAAGCTCACTGCACTCTCTCTAATTCTTACATCTTGTTATCCTCCCTTTGCTAATTTTCTGGCAGAGAGATGTGTCCTTTTGTTGCTGTCCACATACAAATATTTAATTAAAATAACGAAGTTATAACACTTCTTAGTCAGAGGCAGCTGTTCTCCCTACCTCTAAATACAAAGAGTCAGTTTAACAATGGCTTCAAAATGCCTGAAACCAAGCAGTGACCAGGTCAGTAAGTCCATGCTGGCAGCAGGCATACGTGCAGGAGATGAAGGAGAGGCCATAGCAGCGTGTGTCCATCAGTGCATTTGAGTGCACAGCTGGCTGCAGCCTGCCTTAGGGTCACACCATGGCAGCCAGAGCTGCACCTGCTGAAGAGCAAAATGTTCCCAAAGGCATCAGGCTTTTAATGAAACAAAGAACTTGAAGCTGCTGAGAAGCTGGCCGGACTCAAGATGCAAAGCAAAGGAGCTGTGATCAATCCCTCTGGTATTTCTGGGGGGAAAATGAGTCTGCTGGCTCTGCTGCAGCCTTTAGTTGCCCTCCAGGCCCTTTTGATGAACCAGCACACTTATCAGCACCATGGTGCTAACTGGCATCAAAGTGCAGTTTCTCTTTACCAGAAAGCAGCACACTGAAAACTCTGGCTAAAAAATTCCTAAAGGTTTTGGGGTTGTGTTTTGTTTTATTTTTTTCTTTTCTTGATGCAGCAGGAGCAGTTTGGGTGCATTAGGCGACAGCATTACATTGACTGCTGCCTTTCTCATTAAAATATCTCAACAAAGGATGTTGAACAGCTTCCTTGACCTGTTCTCTCCCAAAAGCATCCAGGCAGGATATGCAGAAATAGGACATTTTGAAAAAAAACACATGGTGTGTTTCCATTTAATAATGAGCTCAATTTTCTCTGAGTTATAACCAAAACTTAGTGTGTATATAAATGAAAAACATTAGTATAATTACCACAGAAAAGATTGAAAATATTTAGAGGCAGACAGGAAAGTGTTGGGGGAAAAAAAGTCTTTAGCATTATCCTCCTGGTGAGATCTTGGGTTTTTTGGTCATAAGAAGTTTTGCAATTAAAAGCAGGTGTTTCCTAGTAAATGTATATATACCAATTCATTAACTTGCCAGCAAGTGAACAAGAGCCATGTTTGGAGAACGAATTTCCAGTTCACTAATTAATCTGTTGGTTTTACCAGAACACAATATCCCTGACAGTGACATAGAAGAATGGTAGTTCTTTTGGGGACAATCTGTTCTGTGCAATAGATGTAATAAAAAGATAAAATAAAGCCAACAGGAAAAAAGAAAATGGGGAGAGAGAGAGAAACCCACACTCATTGAGGGCTAAGAGGCAAGTATACAGAAATAAGTTTCATCATTCCTATTTGTCATTTTTATATGTAGTTTTGAAGGGAAACTAATTAAAGTAATTGAAGTTATTTCTCTTGGTCTGGCATCCATTAAAATCTCCTTGAATATGTAATGAATGTGGTTAATATAACAAAAGATCTAAACCGAGAAGGAGGGGGCTTTTTTGTCCTGTCTCACCCACTACCACTTCGCCCTGATGATGTGTGTTTGAGCACATATTTTTTTAAAATGTAGTAGTGTGAACACAGTATGTTTTTGTTAAGGTTCTCACTTTAAAATATAATGTCTTACCTTATCAGAGAAGGAAAAGCAAGGTGGTTTCACTCTTCAGGATTGCTGGGCACTTTTTAAAATCAGTAAACATAATTAAATGTTCTCTTGTTCTCTCATACCAGGGTGTATCTAGCTGTTCAGGTCTGGAAGAAAATCTCCACATGCAGGTTACACATACATGTGCACGCACTTGAATGCATTTGGTGTTACGGCAAATTAGCTGCAGCATCTGATTTGGAGACGGAAAAGCTGTTTGTCAAGCACAGAGATGGAACAGTCAGGCACATGCTCACCTGTTTCAAACTCAGCTGGCAGAGGCTTTCTCCACTAATGAGAAAGCAGCTCATTTTTGTTTTTTCAGCTCTTATTTGGAACAAGATCTCATTCTGGGCAATCCTGATTAATACCAGGTAGAGTTTTCCTGTAAGAACTGGAGAGCATCCCTAGCTTATTACTTGAAAAAATAACCGGTTGATGGTCATGAACTTTCACGCTCATGAGAGAAAAAAAGAAAGAAAGAANCAATCCAGAACATGATTTTATCTAGAGAGTGGTAGAAGGGAGGAAATGCAAGTGTATGTAGCATCACAAGGTATTGCCCTTTTTCCTTCTGTGTGCTCTAGGGCTGAAGGTCAGAGCGTTAGCACCTCTCACTTTTGTTCCTGTCCTTTTTACTGTAGTGCATTTCTAGTGGTGTTAATGAAACTCTGTTTAAATAGGTGAACTAAAGTAATAAAAAGATTAACATTGCAAGTGTGTAGTAACTAGCAATCAGTATAATACATTGCTCCTCAAACAGGACAGAAATTAGTTGCGTGACTATTCACCAATAATATATTTTTTTTTAAAATCAACTTTATAGACCCCCTTGATTTGATACTTGAAAAAGTGAAAAAAGTTATAATACTGATTGTTTGTATTTGCTGCCATATGTGAACAATATCCACTCAACAGGAGTTCTACTGTTCTACGTGGCTGTAAAGTGTCTGTGAAAATTAAGCATCAGGACAACACTGCCTCCAGCAAATATTTTAATAAAAGTGATTTAAGAGAATGAGAACAGCTGGAATAATTTATCCTTTTATAATCCTTTCAAATCCACATAATTCCTGTTCAGTGAGGCAATTTTAACTACCAGTATTCTAGAAAGTTTGACATTCCAGTCATACAACGGAGTAGGTGCAGTAATATTTATTGGTTGCCTCAATTTATTATGAGCAGAATTCTCCAGATTTGCTTTAGACCTCCTGTCCGACATAGGAATTTAGGCTTTTGGCAATGAAATGCTGCGACTCAGCTTTCTAGCTGAACTCTTCTCACAAGCCAGCCTCATGCATTTCATGCAAAAACCATCAATGTGGAGATCCTGTCAATATTGAGGAAAATAGTATTTACTCAGTTTGATTAAAAATATTGTAACCGATGTTTTTAAAAGTGCCTGAGCACAACATTTCAAAATCAAAATCAAATCATGAGTTTTAAATAAGCTAAAAAGTACACTTCTTTTCTATAGCTGAATTAAGAAATAGCACCATTAACCCCCTAGAAGACAGATGAACAGGTTTTATTTTGCTGTATTTGTACCTCCTCACTGAAACAGAACTTTTCTTTGAAATGATTTTATGAAAAAGTTTCAGCTGTGTTTTAAGAAAACTTGAGCAATACACAAAGAAGGCAGAAGTTTTCTATAATCTAATATTATTATTGTGAGCACTTAGGTAAACATTGTGAAATTCGAACAGTATTTATATCTTAACCAGCTTCTAATCACTTTTGTTATATTATTTACATAATTATTATTTTATTATTATTACGTAATTTTAACATTACTGTCTCCAGAGGCCTATACAGTGAAAGGGGGGTTTGCTTATCTTCAGGATTTTGTGATCATCTTTTTCTACCTCCTAAAACCATCTTGTAATTTTAATGCAGTGGTAAGTGGAGCCCAGTGTTAAAAATAGTGTGGGTTTTATTGTTTAGCATCTTGTAATGCTATAGGAATAGCATGGATGCTTCTTACCATCGGGAAGAGGTCATAAGCTTTTTGATTTTTCATAGCTTCAAGGTTAAAATGACGTTTGGACATTGCTCCTGATCTGAATAGAGAAAGATTACGGCGCCTATGCAAGTCATAAGACCGATTGTGTGAAGGAAACAAAGATTTCACTTGGTGTCAGCACTCAAAGCTTTGTTTCCTTCCTAAACAAATATTAATGCAATGACAGTAGGACACTTGGTGTTTAGAGGGATTCTCAGTAACACCAAAGAACCTGTCAGCAACTTTGGATATTGAAGACCTTCTGAAAGTCTGGTCCGTACTGAATCCTTTAGCAGCAGGCTCTTACACTCTGAGCCAGTTTTCGTTTGTAGGTGAGAAGTGTTCACATTGTGTTGCTTAGTTTCAGCTACTTTAAAGAAAATTTTCATGCTCAAAATAAAAAGTATTTGTGGTAGAGAAGTACTTAAAATAGGGCAGGAGTTCACTTATACTTCTGTCACAGTGTTATTAGCTACATTATGTATAAATCTTGAATTGACATCCACAACTACAGCTTTTATTTATTCCATTTCTATACTCGTATAAAATCATCACCTTTTAACTTACTAAACTTCACAGCATGATTCAGTCATGCAGTATTTCTTATACAAATTATATGAATGAATTACAAAAAACTCAGATAGTCAGGAAAGTCTGTGGTTCTTATTAAGTTTTAATCAAGTTTGTTTAGAAATCAAAATGCATTAAAATATAATTTACACACTGAAAGTTCCTTTGAGATTCCTTCATCTTCATCTGGTCATGTGTGCAACTATTAAGAATAGCTGTCATTGAGTGTTGGACTGTATCTTTCCTCTTACCAGCTGTGCCCCAACTCCCAAGTCAAAACCTACTCTGTGCCGTACCATTTACACCAGAATATGCAGATTTCCACTGGTTTTGCTCTATTGGCATCTCCAGTCCTAAGTCTGAACTGCTGTTCCCTTGTGTCTCCTTCCACTGCTGTACTGAAGTTTTCTGCTGCTTTACACTTTGTGCCTGCACCTCCTCTTCCCCCCTCTAAGATCCCTTGCATCTACCATGGAAGCAACTTTCAGTAAGAGTCTCTGGCTGCTTTCTGCCAACGGATGTACGTATTAGACATGTTCATTGTCTGTTTGGATGCTCTGTCTAAATCTGCGTGATGATAAGTTTTGAACAAAACAATTGCTCAATTAATTACAGAGTCTGACAGATTTTTGCAGGAAAATCTGTGAGATTAGGAGTGAGTTCTTGGGGAAGCTGGTGGAAGTCTTCTGACATAGCATACTTAAACTGGAACCACTGACACGGTCGTCCTGACAGAGGAGCAATTTATGTTCCCCAATTCTTTTATTGCAGTGTATGTGGGGTCTGTAAAGTGCTTTGATGTGGGAGCTGTATTTAAGTGCCAGGCATTGTTGTTTTGAATCTTTCAGGTTAAGAGTTCTTGTGGACATGGGGAGGCTGTTTTTTGTTAAGCTTTCTGTTTTATCTTTTTCACACATGGTCTCCTGCTGCACAGACTTGGCTTAAAATTATAAAATTCAGAATTAAGTATTAAAGAGGATTTTGGAAAGGTGACTATCAGCTGTGGGTGGATGTTGAACAATCTGGATTTACCATGTAAAATCACATGAAGGAGAAATCCTCCTCACATGTAACTGGACAAACCACTTCCTCGCTCTAGGCCAGCATGTTGTGTACCAGGCTGCAGAGTCCATCCAAAGTTGGGGCTGAACTAATGCATACCTGAATCCATTAAGCTAACAGAATTTACCTCTTTTTCTCAGGAACGGAAAATAAAGTATAACATTTTGACTGTTACATTATTATTGCAGTTCTAAGTCTTGGGAAATGATCTGGGGTAGAGGTTGTTTTGTACACTTTTGTAGTATTCCTGAAAAGCCCTTTTTCCTTTGTTAAGAGCCATCTTTTAGTTCTGTCCGGATTCCCAGGGCTATTAGTTTGTGTTGGCGTATTTCTGTGTTCAGCAAAACCTTGAAAGCCTCGAGCTGCTCATTTAAGAGTCTGATGGTGATTTCTCCTTCTACCTCCAGAGATCTTTTAAAACAGAAAGAAGATTGGAAAGATCAGGAAAAAAATATGTCTTAATGAAAATTCCAAGAGTTTATTGGAGAAGTAAATCTGTGGGGCTTAGTGATCTGTGGGACTATAAAGGAAATGTGACTCTGATTTTATCCAGTTTTTTCTCTGCTTTTGTGGAAGAAGAAATTTTTGCTATGTTGCAAATTACTTGCCTGCTCTTATCCCATGCTAGGTGGTCCTACGGAGTACTGATGGTAAAAAGACATGGAGCAAGCATGAATAGGTGCAGAAAGATCTTATGAGGCTTTAGTGGCATAACAATAAAACAGCAGATGAAATGTAGTCCACTTATATGGTAACTACCATTCACTTACACATTAACTGCATGTTGACAGAGGAGAGGGAGGGAGCAAAATCCAGTCATCATATCTCTGAGCTGACTGTTACTGTCCAGGAGAGAACCTGACATTATCTCAATGGAAATACCAGCTCAGCAGCAGAAAAAAACCCCAAAACATGAGCATTATCCATTCTTGGGAATGCCATTTTCCCATAGGACAAGGCTGTGCTGTGCCAACATCTTGACAGTTGCGTACTTGTCTGTGACTTGATATGGAAGTAGTTGCAGAAAGCTCCAAAAGTAGCATCTGGCTTGGAGACTCTTCTCATTCTAGATTGGGTTTTTGCAGTGCTTGAGGGTACCATATGCAAGTTCATAAATGCATGGCGTATAAGCATTTATCAGCTATAAGCATAATGCTCAAGCATATATAGATTTATTGTGTAGCTCTGAGTCAGCATAGCAGACTTCTGTCTGCACAATATGGAAAGTAGTGTATGCCCTTCTGCTCTCCCTGCTCTGATGCTGTGTTATTTTGCACCAGTTTTTCTCACTGATTCCGACACGACAGCTTTCCTGTTATGGTCCTGCTTTTCAGACAGTTGTTCCAGTTGGGGTATCTGCTCTATAGACAGTTCTACCTGTATTTGTTCCTATCCCTGCCACAACTTGTTCCTTTTGCAGCTTGTTACTTTATTTGGACTTCCTTCTTCTGCTTTACCCTGCCATGTTTGTCAGTCCCAGATGGGGCTTCTTTTACACACTTGAGTATTCACATACGGGCAACCCTCTGGTATTTGTATTCAGGCTACTGTTGAGCTCTGCATTCCCTGCAGCCTTACCCCAATATGAGAAAGCATATAGCAGCACTTGGCAGGTTTTGGAGAAAACAGTGGGGATGATAAATAGGTGGGACAGTTTCCACGCACATAAGGATCATGCAGATATTTAAGTTGGTTGCTGTAAGGTAACCAAATACTGAAGTAAAAAAGTTGATAGATGGAGGAATTATAGCAAAGTTTGTTGGAGTCAAATTCACAGATTCAGAGCAGACAAAAGTGTCACCTTCTGCTTTCTAAATGCTTTTCATGAAATTAGGAGTAGAAAATGTAACACTTTACAGGAGTTGGGCACCTATTTGTTAAACAGTTTTATTTTACAGTATTTCTGTCTATGCAAAATTGTGTCTCCTTCTTTTCACTGAAGTATATAAAAAATTCTGTTTATTTTCCTGTCCTCTACTTGAACTATTTTACTGGAGAGACACATCATTTTAATACTGAAGTGTTTCTGTTTATTAAAATATTTAATCTACTCCTTTTCTCAGATAGGAAAATGTGGGGGATAATTTGGGAGTCAAGGGATGGGGATTATGAGAGAAGGTTCTGTCATGTATTCATAGATGAGAGGTCCCCCAGTAACAAGCAAATGGTATATTTCTAGGGCGACCTAGGCATCAATATTTCAGCTACTTTCAAGCCAAGTCCCCATATTATTGAGTATTTCTAAATTCTGCCCGAGTTGCTGGGAATGGTCATCGCTGTACGGCAGAGCATCAAGCCATGGCAACCCAGTCCTTTATGGTTTGTGGCAAAATCACCACTGATTTTGTCAGTACCAGCTTTAAATGTCTGGATCTTTTTTTTTCCTCAGGTAAACCCATTTTCTACAAAGACTACAGTACTTAAATCTGAGCCTGATTATGTCATGTGAAAATTTTAGTAGGAGCTTATCCTTATCAGTGGGGGCCGATACATTAGACCTTACATTTACAGCAATCGGCCTTGTTTCTTTCACATTCACTTTCATAGCCTTGGAAAGCACGATCAAGGTGTTATTCTTAAGAAATTCTCTCCAAGCGGTGAGGTCGTCTCACAAAAAAGCTAATTTGGGGCAAGCTGCATACTGAATTTTTCACAGCCTACGTTCAGTACACTTGCTGCTTTATACTGGGCTCAAGATCTATTGCCCGACTCCCAAAATGAGTCCATGTTTTGTCACATCAATTCTCTGCAGGAAGCGGCTGTTTTCAGCTATTGAGCTGCATCAACTTGTATAGTGGCAGTCATGCCTTTTATCACATAAACAGTTCAGTGCACATTGCCTTTTATTCTGTGTCATGCTGCAAAACAAAATGAAAGAAAAATCTAAAGGAGCCAAAAGCTATTTTAGGCTTGACAGCAGCGTATAACAAAATGTGCTTCCTGGAGCAAAATTACTAATGGCTCCCTCTTGGCGTAAGGGACAGAGGTGTGTGCTAGGTAGAGTGAGAGCCACCAGTCCACCGCGTTTAGGAGAGGTTAGCCCTGAGGGATGCCAGACTTCTCAAGGACTAATGACTTCCTAAAGAATGTCTGGAGTTAATCTGGGCTTTCTTTGGGGGACCATTTTTCAAAGAGGGAAGAACCATGAAGGGATTTCTGTCCAGCTGTCTGTATTCTCAGTTCATACACCTGGGGCCACACCGATGCAGAGGGCACTTTTGCAAGTACAGGGATACCCACAGGCTACACCAGAAGGACAGCTCACATAAATCCTTGTTTTCTACCAGTTTTGTAAAACTCTTCCCTGGATTGAAACAGCATGTAATGGCAGAAATACTCTTGTAACTTCTACTGGCACAATTACGTAGAACAGGGATTGAACCTTATTATAGTGTTACCTGATGTGTGCAGTTTAGTTGTAAGGGATATATAGCTTTGCTACAGGATTTGTTACCACCTTATTACCTTTTGCTGAACAGTATAATCCCGGACCTTACAGAGCAGCCAGGGTCAATGGCCTTTCCTAGGAGCAGCAAGATTATTCTGTTGTTCCTAAGGCATCCTTTCCAGTAAGCCTGATGCTGACTGACGGTGTTACTGTCACGGAGTTTGAAGCACATCGCTGTATGAGCTAACATGTTTGATGAGATGCAAATTTGTAAACCTGTGTTGCACTGGCAGCATGTTGGACAAAACTGCTCAAAATTGTCCCAAAATAGTTACCCTTATAAACCTGCATTGTTCCTAATTGCCACACCTGAAGACAGAGAGCATGGATTCTTCTTCTAATGTCATATGAATCTGCTTTCTCCAACTTCAACATAGCATTAGGTTGCCAGATTTCTGAGCAGTAAAATACAACAATAGGCAGGTGTATCCTTTTGTTGTCCTGTATTGTATGTTTGACCTAAACATTTGAAAAAAATTTGTGTTTCTGGTTGCTTTGCAAATAACAAAAGGAAACAGAAGCACAGAGAGAAGCAGCAGCAAGTCAGTAGCAGAACTAGGAATAGATCTTGGCTTTCATGCCTGCTCTCAGTCAGTAGCAGTTCAGCATTCATTCCTCCCTGTGATGTGCTTTTTCACAGCCCTGCTTAGGCACCAGGTTCTTTGGGGTTTGTGAATGGAGCTCAGAAGTGATCATGAAGCAGAATCACGGTAGTTTTAGAAGATTCTTTCAGTTAATTGGTTTCTGTGCTTCTCGAGCTGACAGCCAAAGCCTTTATTAGTAAGAGCAGTGCATGAAAAATCCACTCTATTGTATATGGAAGGAGTTGCCATCAATTAGGCATGTCTCAATTTGTTTTACCCATGACAAGTTTAGAAAGGTCAAGTCCTTGTTTAAAAAGTCATGATCCCTCACTGACATGAAAGTGTCTTCTTTACATTGCAATAAGTGTTGCTGATCTGTCTCTCGGGGAAGCTAGCCTCTTGCATTACAGTCAAATGCACAAGCTTTATCATCTCATGCTTCTTTTTTAAGTAACATTATTGCTGATAAGAGATTGTGGAATGAGGACAGGAGAAACTAGGAGAGAGAGTCAGCATTTACATGCTTTAACAGTCTGGAGGAAATGGCTCTTTCTGTCCCCTCCTCCTTTTTCCCTCCCGGATTGTCTGTCTTAGTGCCTGTGTTCGTCATGCATAGGTTAGGAGTCCTTTATGATTCTTTTGTCTCTGTTTGTGGGGTTTTTCTTCCTCTGAAAATCTGCCCTTGTGTTTACTGCCTGCTGCCCAGGTAAAGTGAGATGTCCTCTGCATGGTCTGGGCTTTTGATGACTCTTAGGGAATGCTAAAGACAAGCTGGAAGCATCTGTGGGATGCGTTTGCTTTAGTTTCTGCCAGCTGGGCCACGCTGGAAAGTCAGATTTGCTTTAAACAGTTACTGGATAGAAACAAAATGTAGTCTGTGGAGCAGGGAGGGGACTTCTGTCTTCCATTGTGCTAAGGGGAGCGTACAAGCCACAAGGATACAGAAAATACTGGAGGGTTTATGTAGTGATTCTCTAACTGAGCCATGGAGCAATTTCCAAAGGATGCAGAGAGCTGAGCTCAGCAATGGCGGCACCTCCAGTGTGATCCTCCAGCAAAAGCTTCCTGGGATGAAGCACATTTCCCTTTGGAAATACTGTCCTTATATTGGACCCCAGCAAATACAATAGGTATTGTTGCTATAACATGGTGTGTGGGTGCTACTGTGAGCATGGCTGCTAACAAAGTGAAAAACCAAAGAAGAAAGCCCACTGTGTACCCAGATGTCACATCTTAAAATGCTCAATCTTCAGCACGATTGCGTAAAAATAAGGGTTGTTGATTTCTTTTTTGTCCTGCTTACACTTTGCACTTTCTGTATCTTCCCACTGTCTGTGGTGTTACATTGAATATCTACGATTTCATTTCAGTGCATGCACAGTAGTATATAATGCAACTGTAAAGTTCTGCCTACAGTAACCTTCCTGTACTTCTGTTACAATAGTAAGTGCTGAGCCATCAGTTCTCCCGACACTTGAGACCATGGCAGTGCTGTGCTTAGCTGAGGGCACACATTTTGTGAGCCTTTTAGTTACTGTAGTCAATTACATCAAGACCCTGTATTTTGTGTAGTACTTTGCCTAATTTGCACTGTTTTTGAAAGATGACACAAATTGCTTCAATGACAATTTATAGATGGCTCAAAATTAATGCATAATCTCATTAGATCTCCATTAATCAAAGATAGTGGTTATTTTTTGTAGAAAATGTTAACATTTACTCAATGCTTTTTACAGAGTGTTTTTACCATCGTGTGAGTTCTGCAGGAGTAATTTCATTAATAATTCAATTCAGCTTTGTGTACTGCTGCCTTCATTAAAGAAGTTGGCTATTGACAGCACTTGTATTTAGTGTTCTGTTAAGCTTGATTGAGATACAAGATTAAGTCCACTTATGCCTCCAGGAGGGAAGACAATAAAAGTTTTCTGCATTAAGTAAGATTACAGCTATAATTAAACTGCTGGTGAACCTCTTCCAAGCCTACAGCTCTTCACTGTAGACTAACCTAAGTCTTCACTCTGAAACAAAATTGGCATAATTAATTCTGAAAGAAGACTTAAAAGACTGGACCCATTTTTACCAGGTAGAAGCCACCCTCATTAGTAGTAACTGCAATTTACAAATATATCATTTTGGGGGGCATCTTCCAGGGGTGTCAAATGTCCGTCAGTATCTGTTCTGCTTGTATGGGATGCCTGTAGGCACCAAAGGCACAAGGCAGGTGGAGCTAGCAAGTGACCCTGCTGAGGTACATGCATGAGCAGTGGGGGAAGTTTATGTTGATATATGAGTTTTGTTTGCTTTTACTTGTAAGACCAAGAATAACCACCTAAGATTTGAAAAAGCAATACTGTTATTAAATCCTTTTTCCTGTATCCTTTGCTAAAAAACAAGTATTGTTCATCAGAAGTGTATCCTCTCATACTCTCTCATAACTTAATTAAGACCATTTGTTGTCTAATGTCTACTGCCTGTTCTTTGCCCCTTTTCTAACTGGACTCTTAGACCAGTATTGCTGAGTTGAGGAGCCTCTTGTGACTTCTTTCTTAGTGAAAATTTAATGTGTTCATATCTGTGAGTTTGACTCTTGCTTCCCATCTTTTCTCTGTCCCTGTTTCCCTAGTTCAGTTCTCAGTCTTCCTCTGACTTTTCTTCCTTCTTACTGGAAATTCACTTGATAACTTTAACCCTTTGATCTTTACTTTTTCAGAGTCTTTGTCTAGAGTGATGCCAACGCCTTTGAGTTACCCTTCTGCTTCTGCCCTTCTCTGTTTTTTTATTTATTCTGTTTTGAGGCTTCCAATAGCAAATCAAAATGGAGGTGTGCCATAGCCTCTCAAGTGTTTCACCCAACAATTATAACATCTGTTGCAGTTAGGGTTAGGGTTTAAAACAAATGAAGCTACCTCACTCTCTGAAGAATAAAAAATCATTTATTATTCTAAAGCCATAGAAGGTACAGGGGCTCCAGTGAAAGGGAAGGCAGAGATGTTAGTAAATTGGTAATGACCTTGGTCCATCTGCAAGGGTAATTTCCCTGCCTTGGTAATTGAAATGTATTCAAATGCAATTTAAAGGTCATCAAGGATGCAAGTCAAAGACTTAAGTAGAGTTTCTGATCAAAACATTAAGTATTATGTTTGACTTTTCTTTTTATGAATGGCTGAAGGATTCTGCCAAATGGTGCATTTCTCTTGTTTAATCAGGCTTTTTTGTTACGACAAACTTTGACTGCAGCTGAGTTCTTTACTTGAGTCCAGTACTCACACCAAAGGACAGAGGAAGGTCTTTTATCCATAGTTATCTTGCAGTTTTGCAGAAAAGTGAACACTGAGACAAATGCCAATGCAAAATAATTCTTCAAAGGGGAAACAGAGGGTCATTTGGGCAGCCTTGGCTCTTAGGATGATTACAGTGTGTGCAGACATGAAGGATGCTGACACTTGTGTCGTAAAATTTGATCTGAAAAGCAGGACTTTCAAAACCTATACTTGGTGTGCCAGTATCCATTCAGAAGATTTGTTGAAAGAAATGAGCAAGGCGATATATGATGGCTGGACAACCAGGTTGTGCCATCAAGATTTCCAAGCAGAGTTTAGAACCAATGAAATAAATGGACAGTTATCTTATTCTCCATTTGCCTGGGCAGAAATCAGCTGCATTAAGTGACCATGCATAAATTTTTGAGAAGTTCTTCCATTTAATCCAGAAAATGTAGCTCAGCATGAAGAATTAGTTTTAATAATAATAATAATTCTTGTAGATCCAGTAGAAGATCTAACTGAAAATAAAAGGGAAGGGGAGAAGATGAACACTATCCTCTCTATTAGGTATCCTAATTATTGCCAAAGAAATTGACATTAATATCCTTGTCAAGATCAGGAGTAATACTGCCTTCAGATGAAAACCAGCATATTTTAGCTCTCCCCTCAAAAATGGCAATCTTTTGGATCCTCTCTAGCTAATGAGTGGAAATGATGGATACCTTGATGTCTTCATTTGGCAATACTTTTTCACCAACATACCAAGGGTTGCCAACCTTTAGCTTTGGCAATCCTAACTAAAATGAAAGCTCTCCCAGTCAAATTAACCCCATGATCTTTTTTACTTCATCCCCTACAAAATCATGGCTACCTTTCTCAGTAGCTTGCTTTCCATGGCTAGATTTACTTCTCCCACCTTGCCACACCCATCTAAGTAGATCAGATCTAGTAAGATATTTTGTTCATCACAGGTTTTAAAATATAGCATTTTCACATTTCTTATGCCATGTTGAAAATATTAGCTGCATAGCCCAATTACTGTTGGATCATTTATTGACCATAACGGTGACATGAGCAATGACGACCTCATGTCGGGGACAGGGGACCTTTGATCTACCACTTGTAGAACTGTTCCCTGTGTCTTGTTTTTCCCAGGGCACACTCCGTCCTGTGCCTTGTGTGTCTGCATGCTTGGGCTTTGTGCTGCTCTGCAAGCCCAGAGCTCCATCCTGCTTCACCACTGGCTTTGCCTGAGCCCAGTCAGTTCTCTGTAACCACTATCTTTTCTTCAGGTAGGTTACTTCTCTACCTTGGTATTTTAGTTTCTAAATGGGGATATGAGAAAATGTTGTTTTGAAGTGCAGCAGTTGTAGACAAAGATGTTTTAATGTGGTCTGGGCCTGCTTGAGATGCAGCATTCATTAATTAGCCTGCAAATTATATTTAATCTGAGTAATCTGTGCGGTCACACCATTGCACATGAACTGTGATCTCAAATAATACAAATCAGATCCAGCTCTGATCCTCTGAACTGGTGTGATGGCGCCTAGATTAATTAATTATTCTAGTTGTGTGCCTGACCCCGTGAAGAAAGGCAGCAAGCACCACACACGCTCTGGAGAGGTTTGCAGAGATGATTGTTTAGCAGGGACTGTACATATGGAAATTTGTTCTCATTTCTTCCTTTGTGCTATCCCATTTACAAATGGAAATGACTGCTTTGTAGCCAATTCTCATTATATTTCTCCCCCGTGAGATGTGAAATTAGCATTAGGAGAAATCCTTGGGTAGCTGAAGCCTAGACTCAGGCTTCAGGCTGCTCCACTGGAAGGGGGAGCAGGGAGGCAGCAAGGCTGGCAGGACCCTGCACTGGCCAAGGTACCTCAGCAAGGGACACAGGTGCTCCACTGGAGTCAATCAGGGTCAGCCAAGGGGCTGGGAGAGGTGGTGGTGATGAAGCCTGGCCAAAGTGGAGCTGGAAAGTCAAGTTACGATCAGGCACAAAGTGCATACAGTATATGTGCAATCAGTACTTACATACAGTTAAATACGTGCCAATGTGGAGGCCCCTGCCAAGTCTGATCAGGGCAATGAGAGCCTGCTGGTGCCTTCAAGTCCCTGACATACCTGCAGGGCCCAGCCATCTTTTGGTGAGGGAGTCAAACAGATACACCCCTTCCTGCCCTTGGGTCTCACACTGTGTTGCTTAGCCCAGGGTTGTACAGCTAAATTCAGTTAATGTGGTCCTGCCTTACATCAATAGCAAACACGATCAAGGCTGTGAATCACTCAAGTGTCACCTCATTGCACACCTGGGCAGGGAGACAAGACACTAGTTGAACATCACAGAGTTGATGTACATAACTGGGTCATTAGTTTCCTCCAGAGAGCAAGCATGTGTGTGTTGTTTTTGAGCAAGATGTGTGTATTAGTGCTACATGCAATCTTATTAAAGGTTTGCAGCACTGCTTTGCTTACATTGAGTAGCAGAGCACAGGTGGGATGGGGTATAACAGACATGCATCATATCATGCTTCTTGCCAATTGTAGTCAGCCAGGGAAGCGCGTGGAAAGATTATATCTCATTGCTCTAAGCTACACTTTGTTAACTAAGGCAATTTAAATGTAAGCACTAACTTTCTGGCAAGGCATGGTATTATTGTTTTACTTGGTTGTAGTTTTGATGTAATGTAAAGGAGATGGTGGTTGTGAGGGGTATTTTTATTCTACTAAAGATACTAAAAAAAAGGATTATTTTTTTAAGAAAATCTTTTTGCAGGCATAGGATTGTTCCTATATATACTTTGCTGCACCAGTGCAGCCATCCTTACTGGAAAGGAACATTGTGAGCGATCCCATTCAGCATCTGTTCAGGAAAAGCTTTCTTAAACCCGGAAAGCAAGGAGAGCAGCTAGGCTGTTACAACATGTCAGTCTTTCCACGTGACCTGCTCTGAGCCAGCTACAAGGCAAAGAAGTGGTGTTACCTTCAGTGTACAGATGAAGGGGCTTGGTCTGACAGAATCATTTTGCTCTGGGTTACCACAACAGTCACACTTCTCCCCTCAGGTGGCTGCTTCCTGGCCTGAGACCAGATCCCAGGAAAGCCGAGCAGGTCTCAGGAAACGAGCTCCCTGTGCTTGGGAGTGCTGGCAGATTTTGCATGTTGATGTATCTGCCTGGGTATTTCTAATCTGTATTTCCCGATGTAGGTGATAAAAGGTTTGGTAGCTTTTGCTTCAGATGGGCTCCACGCTTACGCAGCTGACAAAGGTAGACCTGTGGTTTTGAGTGCTCTCTGGGCTCTGTGTTGCAGAGCACACTTCTGATTCACACAGAAAGTAGGGAATAAGGTATTTCCTCCCCAAATCACTAGGTGTGCTCTTGAAATCCAGAATGTTTTTTCTGACACTATACAAGTAAATTGTCTAATTTTGACCTTGAAGTCAATTAAGTACTGCTACCTTTCAAGTAATTTTAAGTTTTTGTTTTCTTTGTTCTAAATGGTCTTGAATGTAGACTAACACAGACTCTTTCAAAAAGAAGTAAAATTAATGTTATCCACAAGCTATCTGTATTTTACTGATAATCTTTCTATTTAGTTACTATGACTATGGGCTGCAGCAGGGTCAGATTAGCTTGTCTCATCACAAGCTGGTCAACCCTGTATGGCCCTGTTCCCTCAGATGACTTGCAGGTAACCATTACATTTCATGTAACATGCTGCCAGTGTTAATGGGGATTGTTCATTGTCAAAGTTTTCTGTTGGCTGATGGCCACCTTCAGGCACCACTGTCCTTCCAGGGCTGCCTGCCTTGACCCTGCATCAGCCCTTCTCTTTGCCCTTTGGTGACGCTGTAAAAACAAGACATAAGAAGGAGGGGAGTAACTTCATACAACCCAAGACCAGTAGCATTGAAAATTCCTCAGTCCCAAATCGATTGCTACGGCTCGGTAAGCGATTGCCAGATCGCCTGGTTACCTTGTCCATGCACTTCCTTCCCACAAGATGCTTGGATTTCTGTTAAGTGAGAACTCGGTTCAGTGGCCTCGCTTGTATTCCTGGCTTTACACTGATACAGCAATTATCCCGAGTGCAGTGTTCCTGTAAATTACCGATGTGCTCTCAGCCCTTCTCTTACTGCGTTAAGCTCTAAAAGGTAATATAATTTTCATTGCACAGAGCATTTCAGGTACGAGAGCTCTGTGATAAGAAGCTGCAGTTTGTTTATTGCTAGCGTAGCTGGTTGTAAAATTTGTTGTTAAATTTGTCACGCTGTCTGCTTTTTTTCTTATTCTTAATGCTGTGAAGGGACAAGATGGTGCCATAGAACTGCTGCACCAGTCTGGGAGTATAAGTGGAGGATGACAAGAAAAAAATGTAGATTAAAAAGTATGTTGCAGGTAGGAAGTGGGCTGTGAATAATTCATTCTTAAATAATTCTTCACATTTAAAAATTAATTATTTTATGGTCATTTAAGCATCTTATATTCATGACCATTCCAGAGTACCTTAGCCAGAAATTGGGTTTGCGGAAATGAATTATAGTACTTCACCTTTTTACCTAAATGTTTGCTTGCTGGTGATTGATGATACCTGTCTGAATCTCTGGTTAAAATCCTCTGCTTTAGAAAGTACATAGCCTTAATTTTCAGGAGCTCCCTAGCACTGAAGGGCTACAGAAGGAGTTTCGTTGTATGCAAAAAGGCTGATTTACAAACCTAAATCCAAGAATTCAGCTTACATCGATATAGAAACTTTCCTGAAGCTCTAATAGAGGGAAAGTTAACTCACCCTTCTGCTCAGCACATCTTTCCATATATAACGTGTATCTCTCTGCTCACTGAGAGGCAGACACTTATCTTGGGATCCTGCCAGGCAGCAGCAGCACGTTCTTAGCTCTGCCTTTGGGACGCTGATGTTCTTCTGGGGAGTCAGCTCTTTGTTCTCCTGTTTCATCCTGCAACTCCAATGAAAGGAGGCTCGTGGCTCTGATGCTTTGATTGACATCTATAATGCTCTCAGCAAATAATTAGAAATGGAAAATGCCATAAAATCTTTGCAAGTGTTATCTTTCCATAATTGTTCACATCATATTTAAGGGGAGGTTGTGCTGGGAATACCTGATTAGACATTTAATGCTAAGGATAGTGTTGTTCTTACACAAACCAAGCCAGATACATTATTCTAAAATGTTTTCTTTGCATAACACTTTTAAGAGGTAGCTCTTTTGCCTTGCTTCTGGGTGAAGATGCATGTTTATTTACAATATTGCTTTTGAAAGCTTTTGTCTCTATTCTAAAAATAAATGAACAGAGAGATTTCATGATTTGTGGGCTTTGATCTCACATTACCTATGTGTAGCTGGCAACTAAAGACCTGGGAGAAGAAGAAAGGTTGTTTCTGATTTACAGATTCACCCCTTCTTAATCTGAAAACTAAAGCTGTTTGTTTGGTTTTCTTTTCCTTTCCTATTAGCAGTTGCGGCAGAGTCTGCCAGGCAGTTTTATGCAGTATTCTTTTCGGTTAATTCAAATTCAGCAGCAGCACAAAATCAGTTCTTTTTATTTTAGTTGAATTACTCGAGAGTCAACTTGATATGCATGAGACCAGGATTGCTGCCTAAAATCTCAGGCTTTTTTCCACTAACTAACTCTGCTGGAAAAACTAGTAGAGGATGATGTTTTATTTTAAAACATGAAACAGAAGGCCTAACTCCTATGATTCCTTTGTGCTTTATACAATGTTTAGAAGTAAAAATACTTAAGTTAGAGTCATGGTCAGATAATACTACCAAAAACCCACCAAGAAACATAGAGTGAAGTTATCAGCATCACCCTGCTCTGGATACATCTTTCCCTGTGATACATACAGGGAAAATAATGCTTCTAATCTACATTGTACAGCATCTGGAGAACTGCTAGTGTCACGGTTAGGTAGTGTTAAATGAGGTTCAAAGACAAAACAGAAAATCCATGCAAGTAGGCATATCCTGTATGGATATCTGCATCCACGGAGCATATACCAGCATTTGTAAATATCACAGCAGCTTTTTTTAGTTCTTTCATGTACATACTTAATGTGATGCAAATAGTTAATCAGCATTAAAATGTGTCAAGGAGCGCTTTATAAAAGCTATAGGATAGGCCTATCTTTTCAGGTCTACCTATGAAATTGTTTATTTGCAGCTTATCTAATTAATAGTCAGCATCCTTAGTCCTGACATAGGTTGAATTGATTTCTTGTTATTTAGGAAAGTCCTTATCAGCACACAAATGTCTTCAGTGCTGTCAAGCATAAAACTATTTTAGTTATGGTAAAGTGTGGTTCCATGTACAGTAAGAACACAGAAAAGCCACAACTTTTGTGACCTCTATCTGCTAAATAAAACCGGTTTGCATTATAGAGGCAGAAACTACAGATTTCTGCTCTCAGTAGTGCTCATCTGGGTAAGTTGCAGCCATTCTGCTCTGCAGATGACTGTCTTGGACTCTTATCTATCCATTTTCAATTTTTCTCAGCAGTGATAAGGACTCCTCAGAAAGCCACAGAGGTACACATTCTCCAGAATGGTATAATTTAAAATTCACATAAGTAGACTATTGTTTTATACAGTTGTTAATGTCTTTAGCTGGAAACTACTTCATGTCTACTGATGAGGAAGCCTTTGTGGTCACTGCCAGTGCATCTGGCTGAGGTTCAAGTCTAGACCTTGCAGCTAAGGATTTTGTTCTTTTCAGTCTTGTTTCCAGAGGCTGCATGGGACAGCTGTTGGGTTATCCTTACAGCATTTCTCTGCTTTTCCTTTGAAATAACTCCTATTGTACAGTAATACTTTTTCTGAATACTTGAACCTTAGCCACACTTGAAGCTTAAGTATCTTAAGCAGCTGGAGTTCCCCTGGAATGTCCCTCACTACAAGAAGGACATTGAAGTGCTGGAGCGTGTTCAGAGGAGAACTACCAAGCTGGTGAGGGCTCTAAAGAACAAGTCTTATGAGTAGAGGCTGAGGGAACTGGGCATGTTTACTTTGGAGGCTGAGGGGAGACCTCATTGCCCTCTACAACTACCTGAAAGGAGGTTGTAGAGAAGTGGGTGTGGCTTCTTCTCCCAGGTGAATAGTGACAGGACCAGGGGAAATGGTCTGAAGTTGCAGCAGGGGAGGTTTAGATTAGATATTAGGATGAATTACTTTACTGAAAGAGTGGTCAGGCACTGGAATGGCCATTCCATAGAGACGGTTGAGTCACCATCCCTGGAGGTGCTTAAGAAACGTGTAGATGTGGCACTTCAGGGTATGCTCTAGTGGCTGAGATGTAGGGTTTTTTTGTGTGCGTATGGTTGGACTTGGTGATCTCAGAGGTCCTTTCCAACTGTTAAGATTCTGTGATTCTGTGAATTCAATAGCAATAAGTAAGGTCAGCCTGGAGTCTCGCAGGCTGATTGCCCTTGGATGAGTTGCTCTACTCCTGGGCTACGCAGTGGTTGGAGGGGAAAGGTGTAGGAGCTGTGTGCTGGGGGATAATAGTGCCATCTTGAATATACAGACCCTGTGAATCTGTGTGCTGCTTTTTTTGGGGTGGGAGGATGGAGATGCCCAGCTGGGACTTTGAGGGCTTTGCATTTGCTGTCAGAATTTATTGCTGCTTCTTCACAATGTGTGCAATATGGATGCTGAAAGTAGCAGCAAAAAAGAAACCCTGCCATGCCTTAGGTTAGGGCTTCGCTTGCCATACGTATTATTTTGAAACTGAATTCAACATCTGGTGTGTACAGCATCTTACCTTACCATCCTTGCAGTTACCCCTGGTTGAACGTCTGGAGGTGATTTGATATATCTGGTTTGAGCGCTGCCATAGAACAGCCAAGACGCCAGTGAAACAGAAGGGGAATTCTCTGCATCAGCTCCTTTTTTCCAGGCCTGTGTGTTAGCGGCAGAAGTTCACGTATCAGTAGCTGAACTAGGAGGATGCAAAAATAAAATGCTTATTAGTAAAAGCTCATGCATAAGAATACAGGCTGTTCACAGACAGTAATGCCTAAGTTAGCCACTAATTCAACCACAGCTGAATTTAAGCACTTGAATAGTACAAATGAGTAGACTCCTCATTTTAAATTTTAAACCAGAAACTGAGACCCTTAATTAGCCTTTAGGCTAAGATTTCAAGTATTAACTATTCTGCTGGATTTTAAGAGGACCAGCTACAGCAAGTAATGCACACACTTATATTTTGAAGAGCCTATCCTCAAATATGGGTTATTTAAAATGAAAAAAAAAAAAAAAAGAAAATTTGCTCACCAGCATCAGGAGATTAGGACAAATTTAAATAACGAGAAGACTGCTTCCCCGACCAAAGCTTTTTGTACAGCACTTGCTGCACACACACACACAAAAGTCTTTTGAAGGCACTGCACAAGAAAATACAGCCTGGTGAAAAACTGCATTTTTAGCCAAATTCTCTAGGTGGTATAGACCTTGCAGAGCAGTGGGAGGATAAACTGGGGAAAAAAATCTTTAAATCAGGTTTAGACCACTGCCAAAACTGGTCAGCTCAAGCAGAGCATGCAGAGATCAGTGGAGATGGGGCAGACATGATAGGGATGGGGTACAGCTAGGTGATTTAGATACATTACTAAATTTTATGTCAATCTAATATCTCACTGTTCCTACAGCACAGCAAATAATTTAGATATGCTGCAGCCACACAAAAGGAAAATAACATGTCTTCATTGAATATTTTACATGATTATTCTTCTCTGCTTTTTGGCCCTACGTGATACTGCAGTAAGTTTACTTTATCGCAGAGAGGGTGTAATATATGAGAGTTTTTCCCAGCTTCCCAGCAGCTCTGCTTCCGTCTTCCCATCTCTACATTTTTCTTAGGATGAGCTGTAGTACAGAAGTGCATAGGGCAAAGCTGCCAGCCACTAGGAAACCACTCCAGACCTTGCTAAGGGTGGAGTCCAGCAATCTGAGGCAATGACAGGATTTGATTAGAAATGGAAGAAGGTGGTGGTGGTGGGGTGAGGAGGAATGAACTCCAGGAGAAAGAGAGAAGTCCCTTCCATTTCTCCCTTGATTGAAAGACTGAGCTTGGCCTGCTGGAAGAAGAACAGCATCTGTGAAAAGATAATACAATGCATGTTAGTTTCTGTTGAGCTGTGCACACGCTGCACATCCTGCATAATGCAGCGCTGCTCAGACTCAGCATTAGGTAGGGCTGCGTGTATCATGTCTGCTTGTACAGAGCAGCTGGAAAACTGGATGCACAACACATGGAGCAGTGTTGTAAAACTCAGTTAGATCACCTCTTATGGGCTTTGAGGTTACCAAGTCCTATACGTGCACGCTGAATGCTTACACACCTGAAAAATATATCGGGTTTCCTTTTCTAAATGCATGTGTGATTCGGTATCAGACTGCACGGTGTTTGTAACACATGCTGCTGGACATGCCCTGCTGTAAAGGTCAGCAGGGGTCCACCTGGAAGTGATGAACAGAATTAAATTTAAAATATTTAGACTTTATTCTCCACTTCATGCGTTGGGCTAGATAATGATCTTTAATTTTTAATGAGTTATTTTTCCTGAAAATGTGGCAATTGTAAGAATGTTAGCAAAAGTAAGAGAGGTCTTGGCCTCAAATGCTAGTTTGCCTTGGCTGGTTTTTCTGCTTGACAAATCAGTGTCTGTTCCTCCTCCTACCCAGTTGTGTCTCCTTAATTCCACTTTACAGAGGAGTTGCTTCAGTGTCTTGTCATGTGTGAACTTCTGTTTAAGGATAATTTTTCCTTAGTGCTAAGTCTTACAGCAACTTGAGTACTTCCAAATCAAAATCAGAGTAAGATGTACATGTCTGAAGTTAAGCTTTGCAAAGAGATGACTTTTTCTGCCTCCTCCAAAAGCTGTTCTTGTTGCAGTTCGAATCATAGAATAATTTGGGTTGGAAGGGACATTAAAAGGTCATCTAGCCCACCTCTCCCCTCTGCAAGTAAGAGCATCTTAAACTAGACCACGTTGCTTAAACTCCCATCCAGTCTGGCCTTGAATGTCTCCCAGGGATGTGACATCTCTGGGCAACCTCTTCCAGTGTTTCACCACTCTCGTGGTAAAACAATTCTTCCTTCTATCTAGTGTAAATCTACCCTCTTTTAGTTTTAAGCTATTGCCCCTTGTCCTATCGCAAGAGGGCCTGCTAAACACTTTGTCCCCATCTTTCATACAAGCCTCCTTTAAGTTCTGAAAACGCTACTATAAGGTGTCTCCAGAGCCTTTGCTTCTCCAGGCTGAACAACCCCAACTCTCTCAGCCTGTCCTCATAGCAGAGGTGTTCCATGCCACTGATCATTCTTGTGGCCCTCTTCTCGACTTGCTCCAACAGGTCTGTGTCTTTTCTGTGATGAAGACTCCAGGGCTAGATGCAGTACTCCATGTGGGGTCTCACCGGAGTAGAGTAGAGGGGTAGAATCACCTCCCTTGACCTACTGGCCACAGTTCTTTTGAGGCAGCACAGGAAACAGTTGGTTTTCTGGGCTTCAGACGCACATTGCTGACTCATGTCCAGCTTTTCATCCACCAGTACCCCCAAGGCCTGCTCTCAATCCCTTCATTCCCCAGCCTGTACTGGAGGTTCCCATCTTTGGGAAGAGGCTGTGTGATAGATGGATAAAGTGCTGCTGTTAGCTTGCCACAGAATTCGCAGTTCTCTTCACAAAGGAGTCTGTGTTTGACTTTTGTGGAGCAGCACATATGCATAAGCACAGAATTTGGTCATGATTTTATTACTGCTTCTCAGCCATCATTCCTTTGTTTAATGGGAAATCCAGCTGTTTTAAAAGACATTTGCACAGGTAAAACTCACAAATATCACTGGATTTGCAAAGAGCATATTAATTTGTTCTTGGATTTAAAAATAGGATATGTTAATAAATGCTAGTTCATCTTTCCACCAAAAAAGGACTAATAAAACGTGAGTCATCTCATGAAACTTGGCCTTCAAGCCTCAAATCAAATTGTTGAAGACTATACATTTTAAGTTTTAAGGTGGTATGTGACTTGTTTTTGAATAGGCAAACTTAACTCAGTCATGTATTCAATAGCTTGGTACTTGATTTGACCCCAGTAATGTTGTTTTTGTAGAGAGATACTAATCTAGAATGCAGGCATGTATGCTTCCAAGCAGAGTCTGGAGAACGATACAGTATTTTAGGTGATAAAGTGAAGCTGGGGAGGCTGCAGAAGGAAGAGCCCCTTGAATTGTATTTGAGGGTGGGAACTGAATGAGAATCAGTAAGACCTGAGGGAAGAACGTCCCTTCCACTGCTGGCCTAGGGCAAAAAGAGTAATTTCCATGGAAATGTGAATCTGAGACCATCAGTACTGTTTGGTTGTTTGGGTTTACAAGGAGGAACTGTTTAGGCAAGGAAAAGGTTCCTGTGAACTCATCTTGCAAGAGAGCATCCCATGCTGCTGTTTGATTATAGAAGTCACACACAAGGATGACACAGAGGTCATTTACATGCTGGGCAGAATTTAAAATTGTGTCCTTGCTAGATTAGCATTGCTCGATGTGTCCTTCCCTACAACATCACCTTCTAGAGACCAACTTCTTCAATCTATTCAACTTGTTTATTTTATACCCAATCCTAAAATGGAAGAGATGAATGAAAAGTGTGAAAATGCCCTGCTTGCTTCAGGCTGTCCTTGGGCCGCTTCTCAGGCGTGGATGCACTTGTATGGACCTTTCTTGAGTGGACCGGAGCTGATAATGGGTTGTGCAGGAGCAGGACATGATGCCTTATCTTTGATCACTCAGTGGAAGCACTGCATGCATTTCCCTACGCCCATCAGCTGTGCACATGGTCCCTTTATGGCAAGAAATGGCCAGCAGGACAGAGGTGCTGTCTTGTCTCCCTCATCCCTGCTCAGAGCTGGCTGCCTCCTGTCTAGCAGCGAGAAATGCTTTGGGATCTGTGCAGCTCCCTCTAGAATAGCTGTAGCAAGATTAATTAAATTACCCCCTTTTCGCTCACCCATAGTGGGTCACTTTGTCTTCCCCTTTCTTTTCATCTTAATTGGATCAGAAAGAGGTGATCTGCCAAATGCAACCCCCTGAAACCTGCTACTGTGCAGGAGAGACTCCCTGTGTTCCAGGATGATTAGCACAAGCCTGCTTATAGCAGCAGGAGAGCCCTATGAACCCAGGTCACGGGCACTATGGAGGAATTTTATCATAAATCTAAGGCACCTTAGGAAGATTTCCAGTTCATACTTATATATTCTGACAAAATCTGTCATACGCTGGCTAGGGATAACAAGAAAAATTAAAGACTACTGTTGGCACACTTTCTGTATGCCAGAGCTTTAAAGTGCTTAAAAATGTAAAATATATATCTAGCAAGATTTCTAAAAGTGCCATTCTAGACTCAGTCCTTTTTTAACTTTCTGGCTCTGTATAAAGCAGCCACCCCAATACTGCTGGCCACAAGAGGGTTGGTTTGTTGTTGGGTATTTTATTATTGTTACATTTATTGACATACTTTCACATGCAATGTTACCAGAGACAAAGCACAGCTGGGCTTTAGCTTGCTATTGAAGGTAAAACCAATCTACAGTAGTCTAATTTCACTGAAGAAAAAAGGGGACTATTTTATTGTTACAAAGTCCTTTGGAAATACCTCAGCAATTTTGTTTGTGAAACAAATAATTACACAAAAAGTATAATTTTGCTTTAGGGTGTTGTGAGGACAAGTGACTAATATTTGTAAATGTCTCCATGAATATCAATCAGGTTGCAAGACTGTATTTTACAACAAAACAAAGCCAGAACAATTAGAGATTCATGAAGCAAACACACAGCTGTTCACAAGGGGGAAAAAAAATAAACAAACCAAACTTTTTCTGAACCTATTCCAGGGTGAAGTGTTACGCTCCTCAGGCTCTCAGGGCACAGAGGAGGAGTCTCAGCACATAAGGTCCCTTGGACTGAGCCTGAAGCAGTGAGCCCCGCTGAGGGCAGGGTATTAAACTAAGGCCTAATTGGACATGAACAGCATTGGCTTGACACCTGGACAAAGCCAGCCTGCAAAATACCTTGTAAATGTACTTTCAGAAAGCTTAATTCCTGGAGTATCACATTCTGGAGAGGCTGCATCTTCTCTCCATCCCTTCTCCAGACCAACAGGGAATCTCATTTCTGCAAGCAGGTACCTTGAGACCAGAGTTTTCTCCAAAAGGGAGCACTGAAGCCCTTCCCTTCAGAAGCAGCTGCTCAGTTCAAGGAGAGCATGCAGAAAACCAGTCCTATGCATAACCAAAATTCCTATTTCAACAATAGCAACAAAAAGGCCACCAAAATCCCCTCATACACCTTCCTCCCTGCCCTCTTCCCACAGACAAAACACACTGAAGAATATCAGAGCCTAATGCTGAGGCTCTCAACCCGTAAACTCTAAATTTCATTAATGCCAAGGGGATGAGGAAGATGGAGGAGGGGAACAGAGATGGCAGGAAAGGTATCAAGAAAAGCAAAACCATTTACTTGATTCAGAATTCTACAGATAAAGATTTTTCAAGTGATCTACAACTCCACTGGAAAGCAATAAACCTTTTGGCTTGTGACCTCCTCTTTACTACTTTAGCTTAGCTAAAGTTCAAGTGAAAAGATGGTGACTTTCACTAAAAAGAGTTTGAAATAATGCCAAAACGCGTCATTTCCTCAGCAAAAGTTTTGTGAGAGGAGTTAGTCTTTTTAGTTAATAAGATAAAAAAGTCTAACTAGAACACATCAGGCAAATGGGGCCATTTGTTCTGCACAGGCACAATGGTCTTCTGACCCCATGAGCTTTTTACAGAGCTGTAGACATACACCAATTTTACACCCAGCTGCAGGGTATCCAAACCAGCCTTAATCAGAGGTTTCCCCAGACTTTTTTAGCACAACAGGTAACTGGGTTTGCTCTGATTTTTAGTAACCTGCACTGAGGCTAGGCATCCCTTTGTGCCTAGAAAGTGCCGTAGCCAGCTTCAAGTGTCAGGGTTCATTCGTGCATCTGCTCAATAGACAAGCCCACTCCAAAGGAGAGGACTGAAGCAGACCTCTTTAATTCAGCAAGCATTTTTTTGGAGGGGCAGAGCAGGCATAAACCTGATCCAGTTCTCTGAAAATGACTGGGGCAGCAGGGGGTCAGGCATCCCAGAAGCTCAAACAATCTAGAGCTCTCAAGTTTAGTGGCTTGGCTGTACTTACTTATGAGACTGAATTGCTAATAAAATTAATTAGAAGCATCATAAGTTGGTCATCCCAAGGGCATTCAGACTCAAAGCAATCATTAATTATTATGACTCGAATTGTCTGTCTTTCTATTTATAGGCTGGCCATGGGCGACACTGACTGTTCTTGGGTTCCTGTACTGCTATTCTCACGTTGGAATTGAATGGGAGCAAACGTACGCTGTGAATTAGGGATGACGCAGAACAATGATTCCTAAATCAGGTTGATGGCTTTTCTACACTGGATATTCTATCTGGAGAAGGATGCGCCAGACCCAAATACTTAGTTAATGTGGTAAAACCAAAAGCTCGTGTAATTGATCCTGGATTGTGGATGCAGGATTTGAACCAGAAACACTGATGGGCTATGGCCAGGGAAAAAGTATGAAGCATTTTGAATGATGGTATTTTTATAAAACAGTATCTCTGTAACTATGTACATTGGAAGCACGCATCTCAGAATGGGTATTTTATATATGTTGAAGATTGTATTTGTTTTTTTTCAATGTTTCACTGCCTATTTTGACATATCAAAGAAAGAATTTTTTCTTACCTTGCACAATTCAAAAAATTCAAATCTCTCTCAGCTTCTGTCCAGGGCCACAGAGGGGTGTGCCCTGAATTTACATTACTCCATGAAGGGCAGGATGCTCATCAGTTCTTCTTGATTGCTTTCTAAATTAGAACATTTGTTGCCATTCTCAGTGATAGCAGCAGTTCAGCCTTAAGCTACCTCTCCACTTACTGTTCTTCATTTAAAATTTTGCCTTTAAAACAAGACCCTTTTTTGGTAGTCTTAGGATTTGTTGTGTTTGCTTCTTTAAAGAGAGGGTGTACGGAAGCAGGTATTTTCTTAAGGAACAGCTTGTCTTTTTAATCAAATATGACCTTACAGCTCTTTGGGGTTTAAGTGCTCTCTGCCTTGTGTTAGAGCTAAAGCATGTAATATTACGTTTATTGTGGGGCAAATCCCACCTTCAAGGGAATTGTTCCTTCAGCCTCTTGTATTTTTCTGTTATGAAAGGAGATAACCCAGGTCTGGCTGCATGGTAAATCTGTTCAGTCTACTTCATTCTCTAGCGTTCAAGCAGTCAGCTCCTGCAGTATTAAGGACACACGAGGAGTGGCATTTCAAGAACCTTAAAAATAAAACCCAAAAAACCCCAACAGAATGGTCCAGCAGAGTGGTGCCAAACTAGCCAGGGCTCCGTGTCTTTTGCCCATGGCCAGACCTGTTACAGCAGCACCTTTGCTAAAAGGCCCCCGCTCGACAGTTACCCAGAGCTGGGAAGGTCCTGCCTGCAAGCGTCGGGCTGCAGCAGTGCCTCAGCACATGCTCATTTTCTGAGGGAAGGGGAGCCCCTACTCACGTCTGGCACAAGGGGTGTCTCCCAGGCTGTTCTTTTTTAAAATAACTGATACTGAAAAGCAGCCAGAAGTCTTTTTGAAGTTAGACATTCCCCCTGGCCCTGGTAAAAGGCCACCAGTCCTGGAGGGGGATTCTTCCAAGAGCAGCTTCCTGCACCCAAAGAAGAAGGACTTTATCAAAACCTGTTCTGTGTTCCCCCCCAGCTGTTTGGGCCTCTTTGGAGGTAGAATTAGTGTCCTACTGTCCATCACTCCTGCATCTTCTGCCAAGTCTGATTGAGCTTCAACAAGAAATTCAGTCCCTGCGAGAGGCTTCAGCTTAGTGCCTACATTTCTGATGTCTCCTCTGCTCAGAGCTATGGCAGCCTTCTTTTCCCCCTTCATTTGTTCTTGAAGATAAAAAGCAGAGGCTTCAGCCCTGTGCCCCTCTGGAGACTAAGCCCATCTCTCTGCTTTGAAACAGCAAATCTCCAGCCTTTTATGTTTAGGGAGAGGTTCTTTCCCCACCATGAAAATGCAGTGATTTCCCCTGGAAGTCATTTCTAGGAGATACTCTGGACTGTTGACAATAAGACCTAACCCAAATGCTGCCTGGCCAGGGACATGGCTCCTGACTGACTTCTGATGATTGCGGAGATCCTGTTAGCCACAAAGAAGTACATTGCTCTCAGCCTCTGAATTTGCTCTTACTCTTTGAGTATGAGATTGGCTTCCATTTTGGAGTAGAACTGAGTTAAGGGCAAGAACTTTCTCAGACTCAACTCAAACTTTGTAATTAAGTGGAATTAGTATTGGAGTAAAAAGTCATGAGTCTGTTCTTCAGTCTTATTGATTACTGTTATTACATGATACAAGGGGCTGCTAAGTGATTAGATTCCAATTTGTATGCATGCAAAACTTCCTGTTCTAATATTAGAGTGACCTTGAAGGTCATCTATGTCTACACTTATTTCTGAACTAAAATTGTTTTATATTTTTTCCAGTGCTTTATACATCTTTCATAATTTTGTAACCATTTCTGTTTCTAAAAATAAAGCTCAAACAGACTGTTGGCCTGAGAACTGTGTCTTAAAAAGCTACTGTTTGGTGTAAGAAAAAGAAGTGTTTCACTGCCATGAAGAAACACCACTATGCACTGGAAGACTGCGGGAGGGATGCAATATGGACTGGTCACTTTTATCCTTCTAGTGCCATGTTTGAAACATGCATTCCCTGACGGTGGGAGTTTAAGAAAGAAATACACCTTTCATAGAATCATAGAATCTTCTGTGTTGGAAGGAACCTTTAAGATCATCTAGTCCAACTGTCAGCTTAACAATGATAAAGAAAACATCACTGAACCATGTCATAAGCACTATGTCAACCTGTTTTTTCAGTACCTCCAGGGATGGTATCAACCACTTCCCTGGGCAGCCCATTCCAATGCTTAATAACCCTTTCAGTGTAAAAATTTTTCCTAATATCCAGTCTAGTATACAATATCCTAATATCTTCCCCCGGCGCAACTTGAGGCCATTTCCTCTTGTCCTATCACCTGCGACTTGGGAGATGAGACTGACCCCCACCTATTTACAACATCCTCTCAGGTAGTTGTAGACGGCAATAAGGTTTCCCCTCAGCCTCCTTTTCTCGAGGCTGAACAACCCCAGCTCCTTCAGCATCTCCTCATAGACTTAATTCTCCAGACCCCTCACCAGCTTTGTTCCCCTTCTAGGTCAATTAAGGGGAGACTCAAGCACTCAAAGCATCTGGGAATGGTCACTGAGGGTAGTACGCAAGTAAAATGATGCTTCCCTTCTATTGCTTGCTATCTTGGGCCGCAGTCAGAAACAAGAAGCATGCTCACACAGTCTTCCTTATAGTTTAAATATTTCTCATGTGAGAAATAAATGGGTTTCCTTCACACTCAGTCTTTCCAATGGTTCTTTTTCCTGCTATTTTGAAACATGCATTTCAAGAACAAGCCCGGTTACAAAGTTTCTGAGCTGTCCTGCTCATGGAAGCACCAGTAGGCAAGGCATGAGGCAGGCATGGGGCACGCCTGGTCAAACACACAGCTCTCTCTAGAGCTCAGGCTGTGCCTGAAGCACTGTACATGTACGTCCTCAGTTACACCCTCAGCTTGGAGAAACATTTCTCAACGTGACCTGAGAACTTACTACATGGCACCTAATGTAACTGAAATTATGTGGTAGCCAGAAGTGCATCCTCCATGCAAGTCCTCAGTGATGGTCCTAGAGGCGGGTGGGAACTTGCAGAGGCCTGGAGGAGACTGAAGTAGACACCTTACTTACTGAAGAAGAATAAAGGGGAGGGGAGGAGAAGACTGACAAACACTAAGGCAAAAAAAATCTAGCTGAGGGACCTAGGAAACATTTGACAGAGACAGAAACTGCCAAAGATATTGGCCATTTTGAACTGAAGGGGATGCACTTCTAGTCTGATGGGGGACACTACTGCTGATAAACATAAAAGTCACAAATGTGCAGTGACCAAATACAAGAGGATGGCTCTGAAACAGAGCTGACATTCCAAAAAAAAGAAAAACAACCCTAAGCAATGAGCAAAAATTGTGTATCGCAATATATGGCTTTAATGGCTTTCACTTAGCTGTAGTAATCAAGTCTGTCACACACACACCCCCCACCCCCTAGCCCCTTCCTTGGCCAGCAAAGCCCTCCCAGCCACCATTACTAGTGGGGACAGTAAGATTATGCTAAGTGGTTCTTTCTTTAATTCTGCATTGCTTAGAGGGCGAGCCTGGCTTTGCTCACAGATCTCATTCACATCTGAGAGCGAAAAGCCAGCTTAGTTGGAATAACCAGCTCACCACAGGGCAGAAGAAAACCAGTTTAGCTATGAAAACCTGTAGCAATTGTGTTATTAGCAGTAACAGTGCCTCTCTGTTCTCCTGTGTACTCGCTTCATTTACCCTCCATCACTGCTAACCCTCGAGCCGGCTGCAGCTCCCGCTTGCTCAGCGGAGTCAGCCTTCTTCAGGCCTTGTGGCACCATTTTCCTCAAGGAGCTGTGAAGAGTGAGGAGATCTCTATGCATGGTCAGTCCCAGCTTCTTCTGCCTGTAGTCCACTCCCCCCCCCGGCCTTTCCCAAGTAGTGCTGCCCAGCACTGCTTTGCAAAAATAACTCTCGCAACTCACAGCCACTTGTTAGTCAAGGCATGTATTTTAATCCAGCAGGGACAGCTGAAATACTGCTCGCCACAAAGCCTGTGAAGAATCATAGAATCATCTAGGTTGGAAGGGACCTTTAAGATCATCTAGTCCAACTATCAACCTCTGACAAAAAACCTTCACTAAACCATGTCCCCTAGCACCATGTCAACCTGTCTTTTGAATACCTCCAGGGATGGTGCCTCAACCACTTCCCTGGGCAGCCCATTCCAGTGCTTGAAGAATGCTGAGGCTGTAACATCTTTGAGGAGTTGGGGGAAAATCTGCATTACAATAGCTCAGTTCTTGTATTGAGGGACCTCTCGAGATCAACCCTCTCTACTGGGCATCTCTGCTGAACCCCTGCAGATGCCCAGGGGGATTATGTGCACATGCAGCAATTTCAGCAGTTTCACAAACAGCTGCTTGTGGAGCAGTTCCTGCATTAGTCACATGTAAAAGGAAGAAAAGAGGAAAACAATTATTTTATTTGAGATTTCCAATTTCAGCACATGCTAGTGTGTCAAGCACAGGTCTTGCCAGAGAGTCTGAGAATGAGAGGAGTCCCCAGCATTCCATGGTGTGAGTCACCTACACCAGAGCATCCTGCTGGACCAATTCACCTCCAAGCTTGAGAGGGGGAAAGGACTGGCAGCTCCAAGCTTGAGAGCCTTTCCGGGATGCCACCATTGCCCAGGAGGAGAGGAAAAGGAACTGTCTAAAGAATCTGACCCGTATACTGTAGATGCTGCACAAGAGACTGAGCTGAAGAGTGTCAAGGCCTCACTTTGAGGCATTCAGGGCATCTCCCACACACTTCAGCAACATCAGTCCTCCAGCCACATGGCAGCATCTCTGGCTGGGAAACTACTGCCCTGCGGGGGAAACGGGCACCTGTGCTCAGTACCCAACGCTGATAAATGACAGGATGGAAACTACACAGCAGCATCAGGGCAATGAAACTCCTCATTCCTTACATTGGGAGTCACAAAGGTCTGGGTGAGGACAAGTTATGCTAACATCAGGATTTTAACAGGCTAATTTCGTTCACAAGCTGGGCTGCACCACCCTGCATCATATCCAGGGCCATTTTGGTCTAAGCGTAAATAACCTTCGGAGCCTGCATATCAGGCCATTTCAAAAGAAATGGGGTACCTGTGGCATATGCCTTCCCCAGCAATGGTCAAACTACAGGCAATAGAAGTGCCTCACCATCTATAGGGATTTAAGAAAAGCTTTCTATGTAGTTGGGTAGCTGAAGTGAATCATTGCTGACAGGTGCATCAGCCAACCACTGAAAAATTAAAGGTTACTGAGGAAATAATACAGAAACATAACTTCAGTTATGACCTGTGAAGTTTAAATTGTATTAGCACTCCCTCTAGAGCTGATCTTTCTTGACAAAATTAATTAATTTTTATGGACCAGAGAACTTCCATCCCTGCACTGGTGCATTTGAGTTTCCAAAATTAGGTGGCAAAAAATAGAATAACTGGAAATGCTATTAGAAGAGCAGAAACATCTATACTGTTGGTAAATGAATTTAAAAGGCAAGGAAAAAAAAAAAAAGAGAGAAGATCCAGTTGATTATCTTTTTCCAGACTGCTGCTGGAAGGGTTAAGATTGTTTTAAGGGCTCAGATATGTGGGAGGATTACGTTATAGTAATCCAAATTGTAGGGATAAAAATAAGCATTTATGAGACAGTTCTTTAAATTATGTTACTGCTAATTTATAGTTATGGGTTTGCTTTATTCTTATGGTGGTGGTTTTGTGCTGAGGTGGTAGTTTATGCTGAAATTACAGGTTAATAACATTCATTTGATCACATCTCCGCTCCAGGCTACTTCAGTGATCTGTCATCCACCTTCCCTCTTGGCTACTTGCCCCAAGGCCACCCCTTGATCAGGTTCAGTTCTCATGATGGTGCTGCAAACACAGTAGGGGCATGGCCAAGGCCCTGCCTTGGCAAACATTTAGCTGCCCAGGACCAGGCTGACTAAGAAGCAAGCCCAGCACTTGCCCAGCCCCACTGTTGCCTCTGGTGTATGCAAAGCTGTAGCGTGGGGAGGGAAATAATGCCCCTTTAGTACTCGCCCCACGCATGACCTTACTGTGGGTCCCACACTCAAACACCACACAGCAGCACACAGCCTGCCCTGGGCTCCACTTTTCCAGCCAGTTGCCACCGACCCATTGTGACTTACGGCACAAAATGCCAAATCACAGAGGAGAAAGAACCACAGTGAAAGTCTTCTACAGGACTCGGAGACTCAAGAGCCCTTCAGCACAAGAGCTTCTGACTGCACCTCTTCCCAGCCTGGCAACAGATCTAAGGGTTTGGGGAAACTCAGTGTTTTTTAACCCCTTCAAGCCC
Organism: Nycticryphes semicollaris; assembly: GCA_013400055.1. Lineage (NCBI taxonomy): Eukaryota > Metazoa > Chordata > Aves > Charadriiformes > Rostratulidae > Nycticryphes > Nycticryphes semicollaris. The sequence goes on from VXBJ01004057.1 coordinate 388,730, forward strand.
CAGGCAGGTTTTGAGCCCTCCAGACAATGGTATCCCAGCAGGTCACCAGGGCTGAGTGAACAAGTGAGCTCTGGGTGCTGTCCAGCTTGTTAAAAATGAGACTAAAAAGGGTCTTCAGTCTCTGAAGACATCCTGCTTGCCTTCAATGGTTATTTCAATAACCAATGGCACCAAAACCAACTGCAGGTTTAGTATAAGCCCTGACAAGGGTTAAAAAAGCATGACAATTGTTCAAAAATACAATAGTGTGCTACTTTGGGAATATTTGGAGGCTATGAACTGCTTATTATGCAGAGCTGTTTGAGGAATCTTCTGTTTTAAGAAAAATTACATTTTCGTAATAAGGTTTCCAAGCTAAGTCTTTAAAGATGCTGGCAGTAACACAAGGTTACCCTACAGGTAGGGACAACTTGGGTAGGATAAAGTATCTCACAGGTCCTTCCAGAAGACAGCCACACTCCACTAATGTAACTACAGCAGCTGCTGGGCAGCCAGTAACTCAGAAGGCTACAGCCCTTGATAACCCCCGGCCTAACGACTTTCCTGGGCAGTTGATCCCATTTGGTCCTGCGCCAGCATCCTGCTTTCATTGAGCTGCTCCTGCTCCCTCCCTGCTGTCTGGCCCTCAGTGAGTTTGCAGGCCCCACTCTCACACTACGCTACTCTCTCACTCTGTTCTCCTTGGCTTCCCTCAGAGACTTTCCTGAGCTGCAGCTCTGTTTCCTCCGTAGCTGATCTTCCATGACAAAGGAAATGCAGCAGGTTCAACCCACGAGGACAGGTATCCAAAGCCATACTTTGGCTACATTATGTGCTTCTTCCATTTACTACTAGGACCTTAGACTCTTCTCCTGACACCTGGTCTACCACTGAGGTGAGAGCGACCAGCCTGCAGCTTTTCAACACACCTGACTACAGCTGCTGCACTCGCTGCTCCCAAGTGAAACATGCCCACCCCCATGTTTGGGGGCTATTTACAATTCTTGTTGCCAGAACTTTAATTTCACGCACAGTCTCTGCACACTTTCCTAAAGGGTGCTTTTTTCAATTCCCCTTTCAGATGAGCTGTTTTAGTTTCTATTTCTCTCACCACACACGTCCAATAGCCAGGTTCAATGTGGCTGCACGTGCTGTGTTACCGTTCTAAAGGAGAACCAAAACAAATACTTTATATTGATTTGGGGCTATGTACAGATTATCTTTGCTCTCTTTCCTGTCCTCACGCCACAGCTGAGAACTTCCAATAAATTTTCCGGTTATCTTTAGTTCTTCTAAAACAACTTCTGCTAAACTGTAAAACTCACCAAAGAGATTGCTGGAGAGGTTTGAAAGCGACCTGTATTTCCCTTCACTGTAAGTCACTGCTTGTGGGGAACTGTTTCTTGTTGAGCTGAGCTGAGCTGAGCACACAGCAGCTCCCAGGCTTCTACTGCACTTGCTGTGCTGCTTCTGCTTAGCCATTCTCCCCCAGTGGTAACCCCTGCTGAAGAAGAGGCCACGGTTCTCCTCTTTATAGAGGATCCACACATGCAATGGATGCTCCAGCACAGTTTCTTTCTCCCCAAGCTGTGCATTTCAGCCAGGAGAATGGGGATCCCAGGAAGTGTTCCAAGGCCAGGCTGGATGGAGCTCTAGCAGGAGGTGTCCCTGGCCATGGCAGGGGGAGGTTGGAACCCGATGATCTTTAAGGTCCCTTCCAACCCAAATCATTCTATGATTCTATGTAATCATACCAAAAGCACCAAAGCACATCCATCTCAGATTTGCACGTATGAACTACAGTGACATTCACAGGGGCTACACATCCCCCCAGGGAGGCATTAACAGCAAAGCCTCATTAACCTTTGCCTCATTCCTCAGCTGCAGGAACAGAAACACTTTCCAGGAAAACTCTACAAGTGAGCAAAGCTTAAAAAAAAAAAAACCCAACAAAAATAAAGGAAATATTGTGCAGTATAACTGAAGTTGTCTCAAAAGCAAACTCTTGGAGGTTACTCACACACTCCTGCCTCCAGGAGTGTTGTTAACTTAACAAATTCAGCTTGTTTTAAGCCTACACCTGTGCCACACAGCTGCTGAAATTTGACCTTGGCTGTGCTATGTGAGGGCTCGAACTTGATTAGGAAGGGGGAACAGGAATGGAAACAACAAAAAAAAAAAAGACCAAAAGAGAAGGCTTGAGCACGTGTACTTTGCAGATATGGCTGTGCACAAGAGTCTTCGTATCTCCTTCTGACAGACACGTTATGAGTTCAGTTACTCTAATGCTGCCTTTGGCTCTCTCACAGGTTTTTACTCATTCTGCCTTTCAAGAACAGGACAGGTTATTCCCCCCAGATCCCACTGAGGGAGTGGTGAATTAGAATGAAAGGAGCAAAAATGCAGTCCCCTGGGTGAAAAGTATTTGTCTTTGCTGATATTCTTTGTACATTATATGCCTGTTGTAATGAAACCCCTCATGCCGCTGGCAGTAATAAATATCGCAGCAACACTGCATCCTTCTTGGCATCTTCCAGTTGGATCTGCAGCCTTACTAACCCCCACCACTGCAGTGGGGCACGAGGCAAGCACAGAAAGTGGCCCAACAGCCAAGATCTCCTCAAGCCTCAGTGCCTGCCATGGGTGGGCAGGTTGGAGCAGGCAGACGGCCACCAGGCTTGTCGCTCCCTCCCCCTCCCCGTTGCAATGGCCACTAGGCTCATTGCTCCTCCTAAGTTCAGTGGGATGTCCCAAGCATCTGCCCACACCAGGCAGACACATTGCTGGCAGCCACCAAGCAGAAACAGTTTTGGTGTTCCTTTAGTGAAGGGCAGGGAGCAAATAAAAGTCATTACTACTGCACACGTGCAAGGGGGTAGATTTCCAGCAACCCAGTCCCATGGGTTCTCCCAGCACAGAGGAGCTGGGCTACGCTGGTAGAATTTACTCCAGTGCAAAGAAATGGTGGAGCCTGAGTACTTCTGACCTCACCAGAGATACTGAAATGCACCACAAGACAAGTAAAGTGCAAAAACCAAATGCAAAATTTGATTCAAAACCACGTAAGAAAAACACTCACCTCCCCACAAGCCAGATGACACAGACTGCCCCAGGAGTTGCTGCTGCTGTCCCTGGAGCCACAGCCCCAGCCAGGTAAAGACCCCGTATCTCCGGGAAGGGTCCTCAGCAGTTGTCACACAGGTGGTAGCACAGAGGCAAGGAAGGCTCCACAGGGTCCAGACCCTCTGCCAGGCAGTACAAGCAGCAGAGGGCTCCTTTACAGCCCTTGGGAGGATGTTCCTCATCACACACGCTTCAACCCCAGGTGCTCCTCACCTTCAGGCACCTCATAGGTGCTGCCCTTTGCACACTCACTCATGATGAAACAGCAGCACTGCACTTATTGCTCAGAAAAGCCAGAATCCACAGCACATACCCCCATGGTCTGGGAACTTTCTGTCCCCAGGTGTAGTGAATGATGACCGGGGGCCGGCACAGGTGGGGCAGGGGGCACTCACCACCACTGCTAAGCTGGGCCAACGGGCCAGCACATGATACATGAACTTCTGCAATTTGTCACACAAATTTAGGCCCAAAAGTGCTGTAGTTAACGACCTTTGGTTTGAAATGTTGTGGGGCTGATGAGGGGAGGGCAGTCGGCATTGTGTGGGCAGTGCTATCCCTCTTTGCACTAATTTATGCTTGCAGCACAAGCTGGGAGGCTGCTAACAATGCAGGGAAAGCCAGAGCAAAGAAAATAATGGAGAGTTCAGAAAATGAGAACAGCAACCTCGAGAGACCACCAAAAAGAAAAAAAAAAACCCCCAAAAGTACATAACTTCACTATGGTCTTTTTCCTTTTCCTAATAAGAACAGGGGACACTGTATATAACATCAGGCCAAAAAAGCTGGATTTTCATACTGGCCAGTGAAACAATACTGGCAGCTGGAGATCCTGTCACACTGCATACTAGAGTGGATGCAGAAATGATGTTAAAAATATCTCCTCATTGTGCTCTTTGACTGCTCTCTGTACTGTTAAGCCTCAGCTCTGCAGTCTGAAAGCTTATGGTTTACTGCTATTCTTTTGAAGATGAGATTCACAATCCCATGAAGTGTCTTAATACAGGTGGCAGCCACCTTCACCAGACCCTCAAACAAGGATGGAGAATGAACCACAAACACAGATGCAAAGCTCACAGAGTCTCGGCTGACATCCTGAGGACTAAAACCTTGTATAGTGCAGGCTGCAGGACCACAGGAACGGCTGCTGCATGCGATCCTCTCACTTATGACCTGGAAGGATCTCCTGTTCCTGTCACCTATTGTTATTGATTTCTTTGCTGAGGTAGCCAACAAAATAATATTCATTGCTGCCTGTTGCAGTGGTGTCACTGGCAGGTGACACACTACTAAGGGATTCATTCCTGTTGGTTTTGTCTTCATGTAAGTCCATGGTAAGGACACTTTCTTCTGCAACAGATTGTTGGGACAGCAGAAGCCTGTTTGATCTATAGTACTCTGCACAGAATCACAGAATCATCATGGTTGGAAAGGACCTCTGAGATCACTGAGTCCAACCATACGCACACAAAACCCCCTACAATCTCGGCCACTAGAACATGCCCTGAAGTACCACATCTACATGTTTCTTAAACACCTCCAGGGACGGTGACTCAACCATCTCCCTGGCTAGACTGTTCCAGTGCCTGACCACTCTTTCAGTAAAGTAATTCTTCCTAATATCTAATCTAAACCTCCCCTGCTGCAACTTCAGACCATTTTCCCTGGTCCTGTCACTATTCATTTGGGAGAAGAGGCCAACACCCACTTCTCTACAACCTCCTTTCAGGTAGTTGTAGACAGCAATGAGGTCTCCCCTCAGCCTCCTCCTCTCCAAACTAAACATGCCCAGTTCCTTCTGCCTCTCCTCATATGACTTGTTCNAAGTTTTGCAATAGTTCTCAGATAATGTACTAGTGAGCACCATCTAAAACAGACACCAGCTACAGACATGTGGACCATCAGGATATCAATCAATCATTTTAGGTCACAGCGAGTCTCGTCCCTCTGGTGATCTCATTCCTGCTCAGCAGACACCTGGCCCAGACTGGAGTCCACCGTGCAGGACGCTGCCTGGGGTGCCAGGAGACTCACTTTACAGAACACCTGAGTTCAGTTTACAGTGGGATTGTAAATCCTGATTGTACTGATACACATCATATGCAAATCTGAAGAAACAACCTGAGTTGTTTACAACCAAAACTGTAATATCACCCTTCTCTACTGATAACACTCGAGATACAAATCAACAGCAACAGAATGGCCAGCCAATGGCTAGCCAGAAGTTCTAGAGAGTAATCTGAAAAGCTCTTGTTGATCTTACAATACTCAAGAGAAAAGCACACCAAAGCAACTGTAATGTATAAAATAGTTTATTACTATAATAAATAAAATTAAACTTTTTTTTTTACAAATATTATTTGTGCTTGTTTAAAAATGTTGAATAGGGATATCATTGATGTAGGTGCCTGCATTTGTAATCGAAACATTCCCAGACAGTGTGTATACATACATACATATACTCACTGTCTTATCTACTGGCAGCTGCTTCGCTGACCACAAAAATAGTATCTACTCGTTCTCTTTTTCTAGTCATGCTTCATTGAACAAAGTGACAAATGCAAAGAAAAAGAACGAAGAGTATTTGGTGGATTTCTGAAAGGATAAAAACAAGTGAAATACACTGAAAAGCGCCAAAGCAACTGCATTAACTGCATACCAATAAAGTGTCCATGCAGTGGTGGCTAAATACTGAAACGCAGACAGGTCTCCAACAGATGTACAAATATTGATTGCTTGTAGGTACAATAATATAACACATTCATTAGAAAACTTGGTATTTCTTTATGTAGCAGTTCATCCTGATACAAGATTATTGAACTTCTTTCATCTACAGCTGTAATGATTCTTTTCCTACGTTAGTGGTCACAGATTCGGTGGGAAAAAGAAAAAAAAAAACCCAAACCATGAGCCTTTCGGAACAATTATTGAAAACCCCAAACTGTTTTGTTAACATTAGGCATTTAGATCCAGTTACAGAGATGTACTGGGATTACACATCAAATATGTTTACACAACACTCAACTATCAGCTTGAAACAAATTACAGTCGCAGGTAAATTCACATTAGCTTTGTGGAACTGTAAAAAAAACCTCTCTGAAACAAACACTTTTGCAATATGTCAGGTTGGCTCCCTGATACACAAAAGTGTTTAGACAATAGTTATGTCTCTTTGTTTTGTGAGGGGAGAGGGCTATTGGAGTAATTCATTATTCTAATAAGAAGGCAATAAGTGGAGAAAGAGATGTGATTACCAGCAAGTGATTTCCATTAGATTTAGAAAGCTAATCAAAAAGTGCTTCATCTTTAGGCAACACTGTAAATACTACAGAACATTAAGAAGGAAGGAGAATGGAATCACAGTTTGAATTGTATCACTTATGAAAGGGTTTTAAGGCTAGATGTTGAATATATCTTATTGCAAAAAGCTTTATTTTTATTTAATTGAATCAAATGCTTGCCACAACAGTGTGGTCAAAACTAAGTCAGATTGGAGGATACAACAACCTACTGTGTCTCACCTCAAATTCCTGGAGCTTCCCCTGCACAGGACTCCCCCCACAGGACTTTAGGTTTGTCTTAATGAATCACAAGTGCGGCTGAAACACAGATTTTGTTATTGCCAATACACCCACAACAGACCACGTGGAAATGAAGAATTAAGTAGAAGATGCTTTTCACCACCTAACACCAGGACAAGAAAGCAGAGGTGCAGCAACCATGTGTGCCCATGAGAAGAAGGACAGGCTCCAGCACCTTTGAGACAGACCCTGGTACCAGGAAAAAGAAATCCATTCATTCCACCATCTCTCTTGCAGGAGAAACCACTTCCAGGGCAGCTTAGCTTCAGAGTTACTGGGAGCAACAAACATCAGTTTAGGAGCCTTATTCCCACCGACAACGATACAGCATTTTCCCAATTTCATGCGTATTTCTGTTTCCTGACCATCACAACTCTTGACAGATCTTCTCTTAGTCACAATACTCGCCAGATTAACAGTATAGAAGAGGCCAACTAGAGAAAACAAAAGTCATGGCCTTAAAAGTTCAACAGTTAACAGACAAGTTACTCAGTAGGATGCTGGGTGGATGTCTACTGGGAAGATTTAAGCTCCCTTCTTGAACTGGAATCATTATATGAGGGATGTTCTTTTACTTAACAGAAATGCAATCCATAGACTTATCTGTACATAGATATTATATATATATATGTGTGCATATGTACACACATCTGCACAAGTGTAATACACATTGTTTAAATAGTAAAGACAAATCATGTATTAAATTCTTTCACAGACTGGTTAAGAGTGATTGAAAATATATCACCAGATATTCACAGTAAATATCTTGCTCTGTTCATTAAAGTGAAGTACTGTAGAAGCAGAACATCACCTTCGAAGCTGTTAAACAGGGTGTTCGCTGGGATTCAGGGCAGCACTGTGAAAGAGATTTAAAGCAAGAACGGTGTTTTTAAAAGTGTACATGTAATACCAGACAGAAGTAAATGTATCTGAACACGGTAGGGGTGAAAGTTGGGGTTCACATTTTTAATCCTGTGCTGCGTATGGGTATTTTTTCTAACAGTTTAAATATGAACTTTTAGAAGATCCCATTTTACCAAATAACCCGGGCTCTTTCTCTCAACTACCTTCTTTTGACTGAAATCTAATTCCACCATATAGTAAAAATGGAACATACCATCTTTTTCAGACTAATGCAGGTTATTTAGCAGGTTGTTAAGTGGCAGAAGCACTAGGCCGGAAAAGGTAAAACTGAGGCTTTCTGTTTTTTCTTGTATAGTACGTACAAGCATTTGCTTGTTAAGTGTCAGAGTCTCATGTTCAGAGATCATTCATTTCTAAGCTGGAAAATAATTTAAGTGAAATGGCTTAACCAACATGTAAAAGAGAAACAAAAGAAAAAGGAAAAGCTGACGAATAAAATGAAAGAACAAGTAACAATTACGCTGGGTACGCACCCTGTCCAGCCCTAGGCATCTAAGTGTAAGGCTCAAAGTAGAAAGACAGATTTGTAACACTGGTGCTTTCAGCCACTCTTTAAAGGAGATGTGTTGCGTCTGCAGGGCCCAGGCACTACAGCACAGGTCCAAATTAGTCTGAGGTTCAAAGGAGTGATGCCCCATAGCGAGCAAAGTTTTGCTTATTTTAACCACTCTGTAGCCCAGGGAAGCCAAAGACCAGCGCTCATCCTAGATAGCTTGGTTAGGTTTTTTTATTCTCTTACAACATATATGCATTATTGAGGGATGATGCAGTCTTCTACAACTAGTTTTAGCACCTGCCAGTTCATAAAATCATCATAAAACAGATCTGATCTCAGTTACAGCTGTGCAAATCTGAATGACATTGACGGCTTTCAGTGCTGACCTGGAGTAGACACCCTGAAGATGTCATCATAAGGAATAGTTTCTCTGGAGTTTCTTGACTGTAAAAAATTTGGCCATAATCTTCAAAGACATTAAATTTTAAGTGTAATTCCAGAATACATTACAGTCTTTGAAGGCTGTACAAATGGATTATAAAGGGCTTTACAGGCCTTTATAAGAGCCTCATAAAAGCCTTACAAATGGACTCTGTGCTGCAGCCACCCGTTGTTAGACAGGGTGTGGAGGAGTGCAGTATCATTCTGAACTTCAGACTGCACTAGAAGCACCCCAGCAAATGTGGACTTGTGTTCCTTTACTCACAGGTGTGGCTAATTATGAGGCTTCTAGGGCTGACCCTGCCATGACTCCAGGTTTGGGCAATCAGCAAGACCAGAATAACCTTTAACGCATCCCCAAGGGCACATAAAAATACCACTGAGAAACATCAACTCAGTATCAGCAACAAAGGGCCAGGTAACTTGCAACTACATGTTCAGTTCTACCTCTGCTCTGGAGCGCTGGAGGCACGTTCTTTGGAGGTTACAAACATTTCCTCTCTCATCCACCTGGCGTAAGCTAATTTCCACGTGCATCCACCTGCAGGTATGATGAGTGACACTTTTGCAAAGTGCTTGCTAAGTTCAGCAAGACTTTCAGCCCTTCAAAATTAACATAATGCTGATGAGCTCTTTGCCTGGATTAGGAACCTGGCTCCAAGTCAGTCTCTAAAACCTGGCTGGAACTTTTGGGCACGAATTATAAATCTTTGTACACCTGTGATTTACTTAGCCATAATTTCACTATCCAATGAATTTACTGACCGAGGAGACTAGAAAGAAAAATCATTAAATTGTTTCTCACTGAAACCGTTGATGTATGGATTTCTTACGGCAATCATGCCATAGCTATTACAGGTAACTGTTGCCACTTACAATGATTAATGCGCCAAAGCCACGGGGTGACTTTGGTAAAAGAGAGCCTTCCTCAGTGCTGCATGTCTACAGTGCGTGACTGTAAAAGGCACCAGTTACCACTGCAAAAACCTAGACATGGAAGCAGAAATAAATTAAGGAAATGGCACCTCAGCAAGGTCACCTCCCTACTGCCTTTTCTGGGGTGAAGGGGAAAAGGAACCTACAGATTTGATCCCAATGGCTGTTTCTTAGGAACACTTCCGTCCTTGGGTAAGAATTCACAATCTGTGGGCACTTCCATATCGAACCAAGGTGTAAGACCATTGGAAGCCAACCCTAAACCAGCTACCTCTGGGCCTGGAAAACCTGGTGCTGGGCTTGAAATAACCAGCATCTGTGAGAGCAGAGCAGTTACCGCAGGAACAGATGCAAATACAGTGACTTCAAGACCTGAGCCAGTAGCTTTGCACAGCATGGCCTCACCACTGTGCCGGTTCATCAGTGGACTTCACACTTCCCCAGGGACTTCTGACACAGTTCTGCATTGCACTGTGCAAGCATCAGGCCACCAGAAATCCTTTCAAGTGCATTGTCTTTCCTGCCTCTTCCTTACTTAATATAAAGAAAAATCTTCCCCCCTAAAAAACGTTGGGTTATTTTTTTGTAAATGACTTAGTACCATGGAAAAAGAATGAGACTTAACTACTCCCACATTGTGTTAAAACCTATTGCCATTAAAAATTAAACCCTAAAAAAGTGTTGCACCATGTTTCAGTGCTCTAACCTACTGTTAAATAGTGAACATACTGGATCAGTGGAGAGCATATATTATGAATATACACCTATATCCCAAGTTGATGACCCTAGCCATGACACTAGCTATACTACCCTACCTAATGAATAACGAACAGTAGTTTTGGTAAAGTGCTTCAATCTTCCTCCAAAAAAGTTACGAAAATATAAGTTTTGGAAACATCTCCTTCTTTAAGAAGCAGATCCTTTTGTTTCCTTGCTACAATAGCACTTGTATACAGTAAGCACTGCGTTTCTACCTCTGCTATCCATTTGCTTACTAGCAAGATTAGATCAGGAGCAATACACCTGGATGTGGAGAAAAACGCCACAATCTAAAATCTTTAGAAGTTTTGTGAAAGCCTTTGGCTACAATGAACGTTATGAAAACAGAAACTTCTGAATAATAATTTAACACGAATTTAAAGAGCAGATTCACAGCAAAATGAGGACATAAATGCCACAGTATATTTTCATGGGGAGGTAAATCTGTAGGAGTTGTTGCCGAGGTTCAGTAGGCTGTGCTCAAGTACACTGCACAGCCAACCCTTTGTCCTTCGGTGCCTGGAGTTAAAAGCAAAGACATTCAAAGACATCCAAGACACATGGTAAGTTTTTGAAACCCAGTATCCTTGACTCGGTGAATGAGAATTTGGAAGACCCCATTTATTAATAGACCTGAAATACTGTGGCTGTTGGTGAGGATGTTGTTAAATGTAATTGCTTTAGCAATATGTCAGTTTGCAATTAAAAAGTACCAATTTTTTCATCTTTTTAGCTGTTCCTTGACTACCCAAAAATAACTTTGGTACCAAGTAGCATACGTTCTACTGAAATGAAATACACATCTCCCTCTGCTCCTTGCATTATTATAGATATATGAAAATATACTGTGACATTTAACATGTTGTACAGGTGACTGAGACTGTGACAGCAGCAGCAAAAAAAATCAACAACCCACCAAATGCTGAAAACAAGCACCCTGGCAAGAGCTTCTTCATATAAGCCAAACCCGAGCTAACAACATAAGGCATGCTCCAAAAACCTCAGAGGTCACCTGGGGCTCACAGAGGTGGCTGCTGCTGTCAGAATACTTATTCCAACATCCTGAGGGAGAGAAGGAGCGTGAGGGGGAATGGGCATCAATGGAGAAAAGAAAAACTTTAGAAACTGTACCCTTGCTGTCAAAAAGGCTTCAGAGTCAGCTGCCATCTTGACATGAGGTTGCAATTCCTGTTACCGTACCTTTTTAGACACAGGGGACATGCTTAGTGAACTGGTCCCTCACTTGGTTTCAAGAAAGATTGGAATTAANGTTGGTTGGCTTGGTTTTAAAAATAAACACCTCAGCTAGCTCCAAACATGTCTTTTTCTGATTCTGGAGACTGGGGCCTTGATATTTCAAACAACTCCTGTGGTGACTGGGAGCTTCTTCTTGAGGTTAATATCCTAAGTATCTCAGCGAGCTGTTTTTCTATATTGGTCATTTTTGTGTTTAAAGCCTTGATGTCCTCTTTGAGCTCGTGTTTCACTTCTAGCATGGTGGCCTGAAGAGTCTGTTCTGGGATGGGATAAAACGAATGCTTGACCTCGGTGAGGACCGGGCTGCGGTCCTGTGGGCTTCTTGTCTCCCCGACATTGTCCAAGCGCAAGTCACTTTTTGTAATGCCACTGTCACAAGAGTCTGTCTTCTTCAGGGTAGCTTCTCCCGAAGCTTTAGTTCTCTCTGGTAAAGTCTCCATGGACTCTGCTTTAGAGACCTTGTTCCAGTCTTCACCTTTCCCACAGGCGTCTTTGAACTTGGCCCAGCCTTTTCGCCGGGGGTAGTCCCCCGACACTTTACATCCTGTGTACTCTGATGTTGGTGCCTGCAGCTTGGCCTGGTCAGAAGCCCCAGATGTTGAAGCAGACTGGTACGACACAGGGGTGGCCGGACTCTCCCGTACAGTCACAACGCTGGCTTTCACCACCGAGCGGGTGGAGGAGTGCTCCCCTAAAGCGTTGCCTTTTTCCACATCCAGGTCATCTGGATCTCTGCCCCTCTCTGCTGCAAGACGTGCTTCCTTCTGCTGCCTGAACCTCTGGAAAAGCCGGCGGACAGGGTGGTCTGGGGGTAAGATGAGAGGCGCTTCATTCTTCCTCTTCATTCTCTCCTCTTCTTCACGTTTGACATCGCTGATTTTCCGGAACACAATCTACAGGAGGAAAGAGATTTCAGGGGGTGATTAACTGCAAGTTTGCTAAGGGGAAAAAGTTGTAGGGAAAGAATTATTTGAAATAATTTATTTGAACTGACAAATGCACAACCTCTGCAACATTTTCAAGTGTCTTATCTTGTGTGGAACATGGCTCATTTCATTATTTAAGAGCACACACCATCTGTCTTACAACACCAGAGAGAAAAAAAAAAAAAGAAAATTATTTCTCCCATTTTGAGAGGTCAGCAAGGCAGCATGCTTGTAAATATAATGATCCCAGAAAGTTACTTGTTCTATTTTGTGTTAAAAGCGACTTCTTAAATTTGTTCTCCTGACTCTGTGATTTAGCACCAAGTTTCTAATATTACAAATAACCATTCCCATGTCTTACATCAGTCTCAACCCAGAGCTCACAAGGTATTATTCTAGAGTGGCTTGGCCACTAATGGGGTCAGTACAGCAGAGACCACTCTGGACTCTGCAGCAGTTTGCAAAGTGCTTCTTGCCCTCCCTTCCTCCCCACACCCTTTTTTAGAAGCAACTTGCAATTTAGGAATGAGGAAAACCTCAAGGCAGTCCCATGGTGAAGGGTACAAGGACAGCAGGGAATGGGCTCTGCAAGACATGGGGAGGCTGCTCATGGCTTGATTACCACAGCATCTTGAACAGCTTCATGTCTTAGAGTTAGTTATTTGTATGAAAAAGGGGGCACTGTCACACAAAGAAACATTTATTTTCAACCTACTCTCCTAATTAATTATTAATTCCTGAGCCTGTAGGCTAAGTGATCTTTGGGAGCAGCCCAAGAATCTCACAGTACTGATGACAGCCTCACAGTGCCCCTGTACAACCTCAAAGCACAGCAAGGCAATGTTTCTTCACTGGACTTGATAGCAACACATCCTCCTAAAAAGCTCCATGTATTTCACATCGGCAGTGGTATTTTCCAAGCAAAATACTCCAGTGAGGTATTAAAGGAGAACTAATAAGTAGTCTGGTTTGAAAATGCGAGGTCCCCTAAACTGAAGTTTTCAATACAGAGCCTAAGAGACATAGCCCCCAGCTTCTAATGAAAGCTGATACCTAATCTCTTCAACTGCTTTTGGGAAAATCCACTCAAAGTCCTTACACTCCAATGCAAAAATAACTTTCAGATTAAAATCATTATTAAAAAGTGTGTAAATAAATCAATCCCTCTGTTGCAGACATTTAAATTAAACTAAACGTAATAAGCACTGCTTCACTGGCCCACACAAAATGCATGTTTCTCCTGACTCCAATGCTTCTTGACAGTTTTGTCATTGTGAAGCAGGGAAAAAAACATCTTAACACTGAGTCTTTGGAAGGAGAAGTTGCCAGACTTGGCAGGGATTCCCAAATACAAAGGAATAAAATTAGCAGAAAGGATATTTTATTTCCAAGCTGCAATTAGATAACTAAATGGGAGATAAGAATAAGAAAACAGGGTACTTGACGGGGTTTTTTTGTTTTTGTTTTTGTTTTTTTTTTTTCCTCCAGGAAACTCAGTCTGCAGTGAGCTCAGTAGAAAGCAACAAAGCAGCCTAATCCTTAGAAGTGAAAGAATAGCACTTACTCACTGGGAAGGGAGAATCAATACAATGCTCCAGGCTAATGGCTGCCCACACACTGGCAGCCCCTCGTTTAATTGAAGGAAGATCATCAGCCCAGCGTTTAGGGCGGCTGCTCTACTGGAGTCTGGTGATGCCGGGCAGGGTCTCAGGGGGTCACTTCAGCAGCCAGCTGAGGCTGGCTCAGGTGGCACAAAGACCCAGCAAGCCCACAAAGCCAAGGCAACTATAAGCCAGGTTGATTTGTCTCTGCAAAATTCTGTGTCTCCAAGCCCCCTCCTTTCCTGGAGCTTGTGTTTTCATGCTGGTGCAGACATCCATGTCCTGCATGGTACTGTGCCAGATGGTCACACAGTTAATGGGGCTCGTGTCACTTTGCACATGAGCATGTCTTTGTATGTGAACAGTATCCATCTGACCTGCGGATCAGGACTGCTTGCTTTCCTTAAATGCTCAGAAGGGGAGTATGACAGGGTGGTGCAGTGGTCACCCTCACAGAGGTCACCAAGGAAGGCACCCAGGTGCTTGAAAGAGCTAGAAGTCAGGCTGCTTTGTAGAGTCTAGTCTAGTCCAACCTTGTCTAGTCCTTGTCTAGTCCAACCCCTGCTCCACACAGCCCGCTCAGCAGCTTTTCTGGTAAGCACTGGAGTACCTCACACTGTTTAATAATGGGTAAGTTATTTGACAGAAGTTGCCCCTGCCCCTCCCACAGCACCGTACAGATGAGAGGGCAATGGAACAAGTCTCAAGCAACCACTTACTAACAGCCTAGTCCAACCAATACTTGTACTAGACATTGCATCTCATGCAGCTGGTAGCTTAGTTTCCATACTGGAGTAGATGAGAAGCAAATTTACCACCAAATGCAAAAAGGTGAACACCAAGAGACAAGCTGTTGGTGGCACTTATTCTCCCACAGCCCCCACTGCTTTCCACTGCAGCACCCAGAGAAGCCCGGCTGATGCTCAGCAAACTCGTCTGTGGAGGAGATGCTGTCAGCTTTCCAACTATGTGGTGGTAAATCTCAGGGCCCTGAACATCCCGTCACTCCTTTAACCTTCAGGAGATCAGACTGCAACAGACACAGAAACAAAAGCATAGGGTGCAACTACATAAATACTGCCTTTGCCATGGGTAACTGCTGCTGCGCTAATGAGACCCCTAATTTTCATTTTCCACGTGAGGCCTTTGATGTTTCTTTGTTTCACCTTAGAGCAGCTACACCACAGCAAGTACACCACAGCAGCCATCACCTGTGTGAGCGCAGAAACGCAGTCCTCAGGTCTTCCATCCTGCTTGACATCTTTTATACGTATACATTTATATGACAAGCTGCACTCATGCGTTGCAAATCAAACCTACGCACATTTGCCAGGGGACACAGCCTCCAACTCTTGGGCTGGCTTCTTTTAACTAACTCCTAAGACACTGGATAAGTATGTGTCAGAGAGCAACCTGCCTTCGGGAAGCGCAGGCAAAGCTGTCACTGGTCTCCCTTTTGCAAGCTCCCCAAAGCTATATTTTCTCAAGACAGCTTACAATTTTGTATTAGCCAAAGTGTTATAACTACGCAAAGCTGAGCAGTAATTGAAAAGACTTTCCATGGTTGCATTTTGGATTTTTTCCATCTTTTTTAAGATTAAATGCAAGTCCGTATCAATAAAAATACAAATAACTGCTTTAAATGGACTGCTTTCTCACAATCACTGAGGAAAAAATTACGTTTAAGTGGTTAAACAGCTTCAACAGCATCCAAAGCATTCAGAAAATGTGGTTGTTATACTGATGTATGTACACCTGCTCCCACAAGGAGTAGGAGTAGAACGGAAAAGAAAACAAATTTGATTTGTTATAAGACACAGAAGTCTGGACCTACACAGCAATTTTCACATGGAATTTGATAGCGCTACAAATATGGATCTTAATAAAAGTTAAACCCCAAAATATTATGGCAAAGATCCTAAGACAGTTTTTAGGGCAGTTGCTCTTTCTCTCTCTCTCTCTCCAAGCGCTCGTTTTTGTCTGGGAAGGGGTAGTGCTTTGTACCTTCAAAATCTCCCAGCCCATGTATTATGTGCCACCCAAAACCAGGGGACCTCTGCTTTACAAGCTATGTCGTTCTCTGTAACATCGCCATCTTTAAGACCTGAGCACACAGAACAAAATCTAGTGGGAGCATTTTAACAGTATGTGATGACCAAAGTACACAGAGTATCAGGGATTGGAAGGGACCTTGAAAGATCATCTAGTCCAATCCCTCTGCTGGAGCAAATTAAGGACAAAGAACCTGAACTGAGATGAAATAACAAGAAATTTAAACACTAAGCCTAAAAGTGCATACAACCCATGCCCAATCTTGAGTCTTGTTTCATAATTCTGTTTTTATTTAAAAGGTGCTGAATCTTGTAGCTCTGCAGGAGAAACTTCCAAGCTGACAGAATTGTGAGTATTGTGGGGGTATCAGCCTAAATTTTTCTAAAATCTTGAAAAACAGCTCTGTTAGGCACAGATTATTGCAATCATAAAAACATTTAACTGAGACATGCAGTGACGATAACTCAATAGCAAGTTTAATTTTGGACAATGCACTTAGAGCAGCGGAGAACTGTGTTGATATGACATCGTGTACCCCTGTATCCACATGTCATACTGACTGATAACAGGACACTCCCCATGGCCACACTCCTGGACATGGCCTGTGCCTGAGCCATGTCCAAGGAAGAAAGATGGGGTTACACCCAGCATGTTTCCCTTTCTTCAGTATTAACTAGTTGTGAAGGTGCCACAGTCTCTAGTAGGTTTCAGGGAAGGCTCTGTCTCTTTTTTATTGTCAAAGGATTTTCAATCTGTATTTGTAGAATCAATGTCTTTAGAGATTAAGGTCAATATTTCTCCCCAAAGTATTAAAAAACTAGGTGGACATAAACGAATACTTGAAATAGCTTATTTGGTTGTCAAACATGGCGTGCCCAGCAACTGTTACTTGTATTGTGTTGTGCTCAGCACTGAAAACCAAGGATGATTTCAATAATGCAACACAGACTTTTTTCATGAATATGACCTCCATAATTTCTTTATGATCAGACCAGAAGAACAGACTGCAATGTGATCTCCAACATCAGGCAGGCCATAGGATTGCTTTGAAGGCAATCATGTTACAACCAGATTGCATCTTTTAGGAAACCATCCCATTTGACAGCAATAAAGGACACATCATCACATCTTGATAAAGGATTCCTGCAATTTTTGCTTCAAGACTGAGTTTGTCTGACATCAGTGACATTTCTGTTCCTTGCTCCCTCAGACACTTAAAAATTCACTTTTAGAAACTGGTTCTAGAGTCCTACGTTTAAAAATCTCCGCAGAAATATTACAACTAGTCAGACAATAGTTTTAGTGATATGAAACAGGCAAAGTTCACATCTTTGGAATTTCCAGTTTTAACTCTTTGGAGATGTTTGAGTTATTTCCTACTTTCCAGACTCTTTAATAGGTGGTGCTCAGTGCTTAAATTCTCACTCTTGCCCAGAGCTAGAATATGTAGTTGAAATAGTTTGATGCAAAGTTCCTTTTAAGAAGTCAAGTAAAACTCCTAATAGTACAATAAGTCTACCAGCTGTTTCCCTCTGGTGGCTCACTGCTCCCCGCTGCTCTTCCCACCTCACTACTTGCACTGAGCTGACGTTTCTCCAGAACTATGCAGTGTAGGTCTATGTTGTTTTTCCTGAGCAGTAACAAGAGGGCAATGGGCACAGAGGTACTCACTTTGTTTCATGAAGACGTTTCAGAGAACCTATGCTAAGTTGGCCATTAATACTGAAGACCACCTTGCAACAAGATAAAAGGCTGAAATGCTCAACAGCAGTGCTATCTCATCTGACCAGATGCAAATACAGATGCAGTAATTTAAGCACCTACTTCCTTTACACAAAGAAAGGGATGAGGGCATGAAGAATATGACAGGGGTGTATAAAATCAGACATGGCATGAACAAGGGTAGGAAGGGATTGATTATACAGTGTCTTACCCAATATGAAAACTACAGCATCAAATGACAGCAGGAGAAGTCGCATACAAACCAAAGACAAGTTCATGGTTCATCATCTGAATGTATTAGACATGTGACAGATGTTAATAACGGATGTTCTGAATGCAAAAAGTCCGCACAGATTCAACAGACCAGGCAAATACTTGGTAGAGAAAGCCATTGAGGGCTACCAAACAGACAAAACTGGTATACTCAGGAGGTAAAAACAGTTGGAAGCTGCAAACATATTTGTAGTAACTGCCACATAGGAAAGTTTTGTTCTTACTGTCTCCTTAGGCATCCCTGGGTACCCCTAAACAATTACATAGGCCAAACCTGGAACTGCTGTCTCCCTCTCTACTGAGGAAACATACAACATACCCAATACAAGTGATAGTAGAAGCACCAGACAGAAAAGCTTGAGAAGAAAATAAAGACTCCAAGACTTGAGCCGTAAATATCTGAGCAGGCTGTTTACTCCCGTTGCTCCCTTCACTTGCATACAGGGAGAGGCAGGACCAATGAGCCATTAACATGTAGTACTATGTAGATTTGACATTGCTTTGGAGCTTGCCTGGGTTCAAATGGAACAACTAAAAGCAGCAGGCTGTTTTGGTGCAACAGGGAATACCGCTTGGTGCACGTGGAGAACTAAGAAGTCCACTGTCTCCCATTACTCTTGTAATGAACAGCCCACTGAGGGGTTTCACGGTCTCTGAACTGTTGGTAGCCCACAAAACGCAGTGGAATGATGCTGCCTGCTGAACCACAGCAAGTCACGTTCTTTAACACTCTACGCATTGCAGGAAGGTAACCAACAGATGGGCAAGGCAAAATTAACTCTGTACTAGCATCTCTATTCTGGACTTCTTGTTATCTGATTGTAAATGCAACAACAGTGTCAACACTGCATGAAATGGTCCTAAAGATGGGGATGCTTCATTTAAACCGCATTATGAATATATTGAAACCTTATCCTGCATCTGAAGTGGAAAAGATCTTTTGGTCTTAGGCAAAAACATCCACATTTCTTTTCAACTTTGATTTGTAAGAACTGATCCAAGACCCACAGGAATAGATAGAAATATGGATTTCATCATGTTTTGAATCAGACTGTCATCATGGAGTTACAACTATGAGGCTCCTAGACAAAAAGCTGCTGCTATTATTAGTTCCACAAGCTTCCCTTCTTTCCACCTCTGTAGCATGCACAAATACTGCAAGAGCTGGCAGGTCCTCCTCAGCATTAACAGCAAGTAGCATGGCAGCATTTTTCTCTGGTGCTTAATAATTGTCTTTCACAGATACAGAAACATCCACAGAGTCTGGAAGTGCCAGATATCATAAACAATTAAAAGCTTAAAATTACTTCATATGGTGCTCACAGAAAAGGGACTTAGGTGTGAGGAAAACAATCACAAAAAGGCATTTATTAGTACACAGTCCATCTAGCATCTGCCAAGAACTGATGAAAATATCTTCAGGCTGATGTTAGTCCGATGAAAATTGGATCCAATATTTCTTTCTTTCTTTTTTTTTTTTTTTTTTTTTTAAGAAAGCAGGGAATAAAAGGAAAAAGACAGAAGGATTGACAATGAAAATACTTTTGATGGTGATGTTAAAGAAATCAAAGGTGCATGTAATCAAGTCTATAGTACGTATACCCTATAACAGTGTATTAGCAGGTATCAAGTAAAATGTTGGAGAAAGGAGAAAGAAATGTCTTTTGCAATTACATGGGATGGCTTGTTTCTTAGAAAGAAGGGAATTCCTGGTCCTAACTTCTCACAAAGTGTAAGATTAATATTTCAGGCTCATGAAGCTTCCCATCAAAATCTACAATGAGTTTCACTTCCATTATCTATTACCGCAGAAAATGTATGGGTTAAATGCTGGTCTTAGTTGCACCTCTGGGATGTAGAGGTGTAGATGTGTGAGAAAGTATACAAGTACATGGGTCACATTTATGACAGGTGAGAGTGCAGATGCCATTATGCAATTCAAGTTTTAAGGCACAATCCTCAAAGTCCACACTCCTGTTAAAAGGCTGATGCAAATTACACAGTTTGCAGTCCCATGTTGTTTGGCTTTGACCCTGGTTTTCAGTAAATGATTTGTGCATGGGAATTAGGGCCACACAAAAAAAGCACAAGTCTGCATTAATGCTGCAGATGTTAGTAAGTTCTGTTTAGATTTGCTGGCTACAACAGCAAAATTTGGTTTCTGCTTCCGAAGAGTAACAGGTTTCTCTCTGGTTGATGTCACATCCCTGCAGGGCGCTCACAAACATTTTGTTTTGAGTAATAATTTGAAAACTCATCAGAAACTCAGATTTGGAAGGTCCCAGCAGTGGGGCTGTAAAGGAGAGCTGGTATCAGGAAACCTCAGGTATATACCTGGGCACACACAGCTCAGGAGCCTGCATGTGGATGGAACAGCCCTTCTGGATGTCCAGGAAGTCTTTGTCCTGTGGGGAGTCAACCCATCCCTTCAGGGAGAGCAGTACCTGCTTACTTTCAAAAAATCAGACTTGTGTGCACTACTGGATCATTAATATACAAGTATTTGGAAGAAACACGATTTCATAATTTAATGAGCATCCACACTATCCAGATGAATAGAGGTAACAAGGTTTTTAGTCTATACAGAACAACATCTGGGCTAACTGTTACTGTCATGAGCACCATCAGCTTCAACAGTACTGAAACTCTTTTCCATGACAGCATGTTTTGTAGCCTAATTACAAATTCTAGAAATACTGACTTGAATATTAGTGTTTAATCATGTCACTATTATTTATTTAGAAGTTCTGTACAACTCAAGACTCTACTGCTTTATGTCGAACTCCTCATTCTAAATCATGTTTACAGGCTATGGTAGTGTGTTGAGAGAAAAGGAAAAAGATTTTAAATAAATACCAGTGAAAATAAGACTGACTTATATGTCCAGAACAATTAGAGGAAATAATAGACAAAACTTGCCTGATCTACAACAGATCCACTAGCAAGTTTTGAGGCATCAAGAGACTTCTTTTCCTCAAAGTAGGCTCTAAAACATTGTCATTAGTAAACTTAGACAACAACACAACTTAAACTAAAAACTACACCATTGACACTGGTCAATAGTTTGGATAGACATTCACCATTACAGCACATTACAGCTCATTTAGCAACCTCCTTCACTAACTTATAAAATAATAAAAGAAAAATACGAAAAAGACTGAAATATAGATTGCTAAAGATCTACTCAAACTTAACTATTTCTAAGAGGAAAAGTAGCTGTTACAAACAAATAGCTGATGTGTAGGCAAAGGGCTTTGAGGAAATTCTGCCAGATCTCAAGTGGGTTCTGTTACCATTTGAGAACTACTACGTCCGTCAAAACATGAAATGTTCTGTAGGAACTTCTTGTTTGTAGTAGATGAGGAAAAAAGAATGTTTATGCTTCCAGCCTGCCAAATTTCAGCAATTTTTAGCAGCAACACCTATGAAATATTGTTTTCATGGGAGGATTTTTGTGCCTTTTTTTTCAGTCTTAGCACATGGTGTGCTTTTGTGTCTATGCACACACAACAGATACACAAGCAGCTCATATAGACTCATCTTTTACTCCAGATCAACATACTACCCTCATTCTTGGGCAGAAAATGCTGAATCAAAAATTGCCTTAAAGAGACCCAAAGGCACACCAGGAACTTACCTTTCTGTCACCTAAATAACAACTATACAAAATGTCATATAATCTGTACAACGTGCCTTCTCAAGAGTCAGACTTTCCCCAAGCTCCCTGTGGCTTGCTGCCATTTACCAAATGTTTCCTGAAAGAAATCAGGCAATTTGTGTGAGTCAAGGATTTGGGATTATTTCCCCCCCTCTAACTTAGAGACAATTTTACTTGAGATCTGAAATGGATACAGAGGTTGTAGAGCTGAAGAAAGCAATAATGTGTTGAGATAATAGTTAAATTGCATAGTTTGTTTTCAGTGATTACATTTCAGACGCTAGCTTGCCATTAAGATAATTTCCTCTTAGCCTGTGTCTTTCTTACATGCACTTTTTCTTCCCCCAGACTTCATTTATCTGCTTTCTCTCGTTAGGCTTATAGCGATTGACAGGTATTTTACTTTCCAAGGGAGTATCAGATATATTTTCAAATGCATTCAAATCAATCAGGCACCATCAGTCCCAAGAGCTCACGAGTCATTCAGCTGCCTCTGAATGCCCACTCACAAACCAATCCACACAAGCACAATGCTCAGTATCCCTGATGTGCAAGGCTTGCGTAGCTCTTGAAATGATAAACTGAGAATTACATTAAGCTCAGCTGAAGTTCCTTGCATAAACTGCCTAAGAGAGTATGAACTCTTCCTTAAGTGTTTCTGTCTGAGCTAACAGGCTTAAAGTTCAACTGTAATAGTGAAGAAAAAGAAACTCACCTGCAGCTCTGCATAAAAGGAGAGTAAATCGTCTACCAAACTAGGTAACCCACGATGGCAGCACAGCCATGCACACCCAAACACCCAGTGCCACTCAACTGGTCTACCCTTTCTTTGTTCAAGAGCACTGCTTGGATAACATCACATGAGAATGAAACAAACTGCTAATAACTGAATGAGAATCAGCAGTAGAAAGCATATTGCTTGCTATTTCCCATAGCATCTGTCAAGTCTCTTCCGCCCTAACACACATCCAGGAGCTTGAAACCTTGAAGGGAAGAAAACAGTTGACTGTAGCGAGTTGTCTCAAATCTTCTCATTTCAAGGAGCTCCCCTTAGCTAGCAGCTGCTGGGAGTAGGCCTCTGCCAGTTTGCTGCAGTCCAGTTCCAGCTGGTGATAAGTGATAGCCCTGTCCCCCCTCTGGTAAATGCACATGTGAACTAATTAAAATAGTCAAGAATTGTCAGATCCCTCCAAATAACTTCACAGAGAATCCTCTAAAGCTGTACTTCTTGATTTTGTTACAGGTATTTTTATCCTGCAAAAGCAGACACTCATGTCCCATGGTCAATACATATTCACATACTGACAGATGTAGATGCTTTGTTCAGATACACAGCAGGGCAACCTCTCTTCAAGCCTATGGAGACATTCTCAGTCTTCTTCACCACATATGTTTCCAAATGAGTCCAACAGGAAGGGATGAAGGAAGCCCTCTTGCTTTCAAAAGCGGGGGTTGGAACTGAGGTCCCCCAGCTCCCCTCAGGCAGATGACAGAAATGGCGCTCCAGCCTGGAGACACAGGCCCTCACCAGGAGGTGGGAACCCCATGTGCTGGCTCCTGCTCTAGCAAACACCCTCACAATTGGTTCAAAATGGCAAGTCTCCACTGGAGGGCATTCTGGTTTGGTGAATCCCAGAACTACCATCCCATTCCCCGCCCCAGACAGCAGTTTCACCATTCTCTTCATTTTCTCAAATCAATGGGAAAAATGAACTTCCCGAGCCTGAAAGGTATCCCAGTTTTACCCAATAACCCGGTTTTATCTAATAGCCACTTCCTTCTGCTTTGCAAATCTAACCCTTCATTTCCCCAAACTAAAATCTTTCATTTTATCTTATAGTCAGCTTTTTATTTAAGCTTTCTCCTTTTCCCCCGTTTTTCCACTTCACTGAGGCAATGCAAAAGGTTTAATTTTCATTTCAGAGGCAGGTTTCAAAGAGTTCAGCTGCTCAGTGAGGCAGAGCGCAGACTGTACATTGAGGTGGTCACGCACTTTTAAGTGATCGATAAAATATTGATCATCTAACTATCGTGCTTTGCCATCTCTACCTCTTCCATGTTCTAGTGTCACATTGGGCTAAACTTAAATAGCTGGGGTGACATCTTCTTGCTTTCTCCAAAGGAGCACTATAAAACAGTTTTCTCCTTGATCTACTGTTCTGAGATGAGGAAAGAGAGAGACACAACACAGAGCTTGCCCTTAAGCAACCTGCCTGCCTTCCACTGGTAACATTGGCATGATAACTCTTAACCTCTAAGCCTCTCTGAAACATGGCTTATTTTGAGTTTCGGAGTTGTACCAGTATCCAAGAGAAGACACCACCAAAGCCATATCTCTAGTTAGGAGTGCAGTGAAGCCTTGTAAACTCAGTTTAACTGCCCCTTAATACTGCACGACAGGCTCTTCAGTTCTCCACGTGCATTTATGGTTTATATTTCAGAAACTAATTTTCTTATTTTTAAAACAAGAAGAAGGCATTTTCAAGGAGGTTGTCATATAATGTTTTATGTTCTAGTCTGATATTACACACAAATGGATACTTATCCCAATTGCACGAATATGAAAATAAATTATTCTGATCAAAAATGAAGGCTGTGAGGAGCATCCTATACACTTGCTTTCCTGAAAACTGGAAGAAATGCAGACAAGGAGAGCTGAAGAAACTGCTGAAAGTCCAGTGGGTTTCTTGCTGCTGTAAAGCATTGGCAGGTGCTGTGATGTTCTGCTTTGTCACCATAACATTGTGGTGTTGTACATGGGGAGAGGAAATAAAGGATTGCCACGTATCTTATACAACTTGGAGTACACAACCAGGGCCTTGTGCACTTGAGATCCAGTTGTGAAGAGTTCCCAGAACAAAGCATAACCTAAGAGTGGACACTTCATTAGATGCTATTATAACAATGATTTTACTTGACTGCAGCGTACAAAAGCAAAATTCATTCTCTTCCTGCTTCTTCCTTTCCTCTTCTCCTTTCTGCTCTTTTCCAAGCCTTTATAAGACATACAGTCTGCAAGAATTAGTAGTCCCAAAACTCACTTAAATATGTTCAAGTGAGAAAATGGATGATCTTATACTACAGGCATAAGCTGAGACATGAAAAATATATATGGAGAAAAGGAAACTATTTCCTTAGCAACTGAAGAGTGCAGCAGGCACTTCAGCACTTAAGTACATGTTTAAATAACACCAGACTCCTTGAAGAGAGTATTTCAACACACTGGAAAGAGTAATGTAATGGAAAATTCTAATTAGAGACCAAAAAAACATTATTATCCAAAATAATGTTAGACATGGATCCAAGCTCAAGCAAAGACAACAGCAGGTATGGCCCAATTTATCACTCTGAGTAAACAATGTTTAGATCAACCTGTTGTCATTGGGGGTGCGTATCTACACTAACACAGCTGAACAATTTGAGAGCTCAGAGAAAATAAAAGTGTTTGTACATACAGCAAACAACACTGAAGAACTNGCAATAGCATCAGCGTTCCACATAAAGGAAAAGTGCTCTTAGGTTTTTGCATAATGACATCCTAATCGAATGCACTGCTTTTAGGACCATCTCTCTTATGACATCATAACCCTGTTTCTCATGAGTACCCACCAATTAGGATTTGCCACCTAACTTCTGCGCACCCACTTCCCTAAGAGAAGTCAAAGTGACATCACAGCTCAAGAGCCAGTGGACCCGAGCCACTGTTGTGTCTTTCTAATCACAGGCTGTCCGGGGGCTGGGAAGGACTAGCAGATTTCAGAGGACTCAGTTCAGAGGACTCAGAGGCTCATCAACGATGCATCTGCTCCCCCACCCCCGCTGTCCTCTCAAATGCCCCTGAACTCTCCAACACACATCTTTATCACCAATCTGCCCATGGTATAGATTTATATCAGGCTGCAAAATTAAGTCCTTAAAAGGGTTTTATCTGGCTCTGTGCTACTGATGGCACAGAAGCCTCACTGCAGAGGTTTTGGCACTGGATTAATAAAAAGAAGCTACAGCACTGTCAGATTTCAAGCAGGTTTTCCACAGGCCACAGGAGCAAACATTTTATCTTGCGATGAAACAACACAACTCCTACAACTCCCAACTCCCCATTGCCCCTGCTGAAGCAAGCCTACAACACGTGCACACAGCTGGGCTACTCTGCACAAAGCAGGTTTGCATCATTTTAATTTATCCATTTCCCAGCACCCTGATCTACTATTATATACTAAGTCAAGTCTAGAGAAATGTAATTTTTGAAGTTGTGACTTCTACCCTTTCCCTTTTGATTTTTATCTAATACTGGCCTTTCTAGCAAACATTCGACTACAGAGGCACAGAAAGGGCAAAGAGATCATGCATTTGCTACACCAGCACACTGGCAAATTTGCTTTATATTCAGATGGAAACCATTTGGCTCTGAGGCATTGCTGCTTTAGTAAATCAGCTGTAATTTCCATTATTCTCATTGTGCTACAGGAGCATCCAGCCCACAATGCCTGTTTGGCTGGAAGGGATGGAAGCACCAGGCAACTGCCAGGATTCAGCTTTTGTTCTTCAGTGATAGAAGGCTCTAGAAAACGGCATCAAGGATTTTGTGGCAATGCCGGCAGAGATTGTTTAATCCCCCAGAACTCCAAAACCTGGTCACTTGTAACTTGGATCTGATGCCAGCACTCAAGACAAGAGTCACTTGGCAGGATGCCAGTACTGGAGCATCTCTTGATACGCTTCATGCTTTCTTTATGTGGAAAAGTTGTCGTCTCAGTGGTGGGTAAATGAACTGCCCCACCACACACTTCGCCTGGGTAGCTATCCCAATGCTTAGAGCAGAGCCATTGGGACCACCAGCCCCACAACAGAGGGTGGCATGGCAGCACACAGGGCAGGTGCGATATCCTCATCACAGGGCAGCACAGGGTTGAGCTGGCATGCTCGAGTGCTGTCAGTGCCTCCAAAAAGTGAGAACAGCCCATAAAATGCCTGCCTTTACTCTATTGAAGCCAGGTCTTGTATCAGAAGAACTGAAGAATTAAAATACTTGCAAACTGCCCTCTTCTCTCTCCAATCCCTAAAGCTCAGCAGCAAAACAGGTAGGGCACCAAAATATTTTGCCACCATGAGACCCCTCTCCCATGGACAGACAGTGGGAAATACTAGGTATTACCAGTTTCACCTGAAGACCTTTTATATCTAACACTCTGCCAGACTAGACTTCTAAAAGGAGCTTTCTGGGGAAAACAAACAAACAAACAAACAAAAAACCAAACAAAAAACCCAATCAAACCCACCCCATCCCCAACAAAATAACCATTCATATTTGACCTCTCAACTCTTAGAAGGCCCTGGGGAAGCTCTGGCAGAAACGTACCGTGGAGGCTGAATGTGGGCGTTGTGAGGAGTGGGAGACCTCCTGCCCAGCCAGGTCCGATGTGGAGGGTGGTGGGAGGTCTGCAGGCAGATGTGCAGTGCTTGAATTCAGACCATAGCTGCTAACAGGCATTCCCACATAGATGGACGCAATAACTTCCACAGCAGCTCTAAAGTATAAAGTCGGTTTCACTTGTGATGTTGGACCAAATGGAAACACCTCTTAAGAAGTGCCACTCAGGAATCTTTTCAGTTTTGTTTCCGAATTCATTCTTTCCCCAAAACAATCTTTCTCATCCAGTTAGGAAACTGCCAGCTCAGACTCTATTAGACATTTCTTTAACAGGAAATCCTTTGGCAGATCCAAAATTTTAACCAGACTTTGTCTTTTTGTATTATTTTTACTTAGCATGTGCCATTTCATACATGACTTCTTAGGAAATAAAGCATCTGGTTTATTAATTAAGAGGATTTTTTCTAGAACATTATCTTGTGTTAAACCAGGTAAAATTTGAGCTGCTCCTCTTCAAAATCATCATCCTTGGAATACTGCGCATTGAAAAGCTGTTACTTAATTCATGCAATTTTTCGGCGTTTATCTTAAATATGGCTACGTGTCATCACCTGTTCTGCAAGGCAGCTGCCCTCAGCATAGGCTGTCTGGAACTGAGTTTGTTCTCAATATGAGTTACAATAGCATCATTTAATTTTTCTTTCTTTAGATTTTTTTTGTTGTTGTCATTGGTTGGTTGGTTGGTTTTTTTCACACTTGTATCACCTGTGTCCAACCTTCCAACCTGGTTCAGGTGCAGCGGTGATTAAAAGAAGATCTTGTTAACTTTGTTATTAGAGCTTCTCCCTCAGAAGAGCCCCAGGTTGGCCATTAAGGCATGCAGAGCTGGCCATGAATGGATGGATGGCTGCCTGCTGCTGCTGTAGTGTGCAGACCCAGAAGAAGTTAGCAGAGGCACAGGACGCTGCAATGGCGCCTTGTAAGCTGAGTCAAGTCACTTCACAGGACATATTGTAATTAGTCAGCACAGAAAACTCATTTTTGCCTGACCCAAGAGAACAGGATTCCTGAGAGAGAAGACGCAAGTTTTTCTGTCTTAATAGATGTTTGGCATATCATGTTGCATTTAATTATCTTCTTGAATCCATTGTTCGCTGGATACATCTACCACAGCAAAGCTTTGAAGAAGCGTGTGTCAGGCAGACAATATGACTTAGTTAAATGTAATAATACTTTTAGCCCATACCTTGGGACCAGGGAGAAGTTTGGCTTATCTCTACACCACATCCAGCTAAACTGGGTTAGGCGAGGCCTACACAAGCTGTGAATATTTGGCCTTTGTGTATGTACTGGTTATTGAAACTGCATCATGCCAAATGATCCCCGGTATGAGTGCTAAAGCAGCCACTCTCAGTTGCCTAAGAATTTCCAAGGCGTTTACATGCTTTAATACAACATGCTGTGCTTGTTCTCAGAGAGGCTTCTTCACATTCAAAACCTATTCAAGGACAAAGCTACAACAAGCAATTACTGACACCAAAGTGAACAAGGAAGCACACCATTCTTTGCTAAGGCACCCCAAAAATTTGTTGTTGCTGTTGGCTTTGTAGTTGTTTCTGTTTTTCACGCTGTCACAGACTGAGAGCTACCCCTTTACTGCCGCATCCAGAACTTTAACTGTGTTTACAGCCCCTAATGGATGGCAGGGCGAGGAAACAGCACAGCTCCTCTCCTGCCAGCTCCATGCAGCAATTCACTCACCAATCACACATCACAGATATGACCCGGCTGCTCTGCAGCCTCTAACTCAACCCCATTGAAATGGGAGTCCGATGGCAAGGCTGCTCCCTTTCCCTTCTGGGTACCTCAGGAGACAAAAACTAGCCTCCTGAACTGCATGAAAACATTTTGATGGCTGTGGCAACACCTGCCAAACAGAAATCAAAACTCCGAGCAGACCACGTTATCCTTTCTATAGACACAGACCATTAATTCTCCTAGCCGCAGTCTGGCATGATGATGCCATAACTATTTTATGGACAGGGAACAGAAGACAGAAGAAAATAAATTATTTGTTAAAGGCTACCAGAGAAATCTTTTTGCAGAGCAGAGAATTGGAGTTGTATTTCCCTAGTCTCAGATTAATGCACTACACAAAGGTCCCTCTTCCTGTTGTAGGCTTGGGATTAACTGCTCAGAACTGTCTACACACCTAGTAATACCAGCCACTGCAGAGGTTCTGCAGGACCTAAATGCTGCATAGTGCTGCATAATGTCAATAGGCTGATGTAGGAATATGATGATCCTGCTGTGCCTTGCTGGATTTGTAGACAGACACACACTCAGGAGCTAAACACAGAAGGTTTCTGGCTCACCAAAATGTCTCCAAACACAGCAACAATTCACAGACCATATACCTAAAGGCAATATTGTCTGGCCTATGTCCTCACATTAACTGTAGGAGCAAACCCGGCAACAAATTTGGGAATGCATGACACACTGCAATGAGATGTGTTTTGCATATAAGGAAACCAGGATACTTCTGAGGGTACTTCAGACACCCTGTATCTGATGGCAGTATCTTGGCTATTTTCATTGCTTGCTAATCTGGCTTTACCAAAAGCTCGTAAATCAGGACTGAGCTGAGCTTGCTGCTGGGCAGGTAAGCACTCCTGGGCAGTGGAAAATGCAATGGGAAAATTCATCACCTCTGATGAAGCCATTGCTCCAATTAGCTTTTTTAAAGTCAGCTGTTTATAAAAGGAAACCTAAATGCCTGAACAGGAGAGAGTGACAGTTCTACTTTCTCCTTTACTTCATCAAAGCGGAGGTAGAGTCTGGACTCAGATTTGTCTTCCCTCTTCCCCCACTTCACTGACAGACTGAGGCCTAAATATGGTGTCTAACTATATATCTGGTGGCACCCTCTTAGCACTGGCAGTTTCAAGCAGCAAGCAGATGTCACTATGGCCTCTAATACATTGCTGGACATAGTTTTAAAGCATCGCATCATGATTTTGTTGAAAACATTTCCAGTTTGCATTAGCATTACACAACCAAGCAAGTAGAATAGAGACAAAGTTCAAAGTGTTTAACAGATAACGAATTCTGCTTCATAACAGGCAGGAAGTGTGTGTCACAAGCAGAAGGCTCAGAAAATCAAATCCTGGCCTCAGCTGAAGCAGCAGGCATTGTCCATACCATTTAATTTCCTGGCCACTTTCCATCAATTCTGGAAATATCTAGCAATCAAAATTTCTCCTGCACCCTGTCATATATAGGAAATAGACCCAGATTCAACACAAAAATACCAGCCAGAAGGAGGAAAAAAAACCCACAAATAATTCAAGTAAGGTAAGTGTCAGAGTGTGTTTTTCACAGCTGGTTTGGTATTAACATGAATCACCATACTTTAACCCCTCCATGGGACAACCAAACACACCTCATTTAACTTTTTAGGCCTTTCCCCCCAACTAAAAAGATCTTTTTAAGATTAGAATAAAAATCTCTAGCTATAGTCTTTATGTCACAAAAGATACTTTTGTGTGCTCCAGGATCTCCAGCTGCCACTGTTCTCCTCACAGAAGGCTCCAAGACAACAGCATTCAAAAGTTCCCGCTGGGGTAATGACACCGAGGAGGCAGACAGAGGGTATATATGAAATCCTTCATTTCAACTGGAAAACTAATAAGCACTGTCAAAACGTTGGTCTTGCTGCACACAATCGGTAAAAAATCCCAGTAAGAATAAGTACTTTAGGATTTGATCCAAAGTTTATAAACAACAGTCAACTTTACCTTCTTTTTTTTCCTTTTTTTTTTGGACTACCTCTCTAGGCTGTGGCATAAGCTTTAGTCTCCTAAGTAGTATCTGTCCACTTCAATGCCACCTGGAAATCTTAAGCAGGTTCAACTTCATAAGAGCTTCTGAGGTAAGGAAACTATTATTGCTTTTACTGCCTGGATGGAGAGTGAAGCAAGTGAATAATCAGCCTAGCCTTTATACTAGATGCCTGCAATAGAGAGAAAAGCAATACTAATTCTCCCAGAAGTATAGGATATTCTTTGTAAGAATAAATATTTCAAGAAGTCATATCTGCTTACAGAATAGTTGTATACAGTACATTTAACTACCGAAGCTGTAAATAAATGATTTTGACTTGTGTTACACAATAGGAATAAGTGGTCCCTAGTTTTAGTTCACTCTGATCAGTTGCTTTCAGGCAAAAAAAGGAAGACAAAGCGGTGACTCTACCTGCTACCACCATAACGCAAATGAGAGGAGTTAGTTTATCCAAGGGCATTGCATTTAGACCATTTGACCATGCTCTATTAGACTTACATACGGACAAAAAAAATTCACTTCAGGTAAATGCAAATCGATCTCACTCCCACAATGGTGTGCAGGTCCCTTGAATTTGCATTACTGTAAAGAAGCTTGTATTGCCAGGTGAAGTTTCTCAGGTAGAAAATACCACATATATAAAGTCTCTAATTTGCATATCTTCCCATTGCCAGAGGATGATGCTTCAGCTTCTGAGTGCTGGGGGATTTCAGCTATTTCAAAATCAAAACAAGTTTGATTTAAAAGCCTAAACAAGCTCAAGCAGCTGGATTCTCAATGGAGCTGGACACCCTCAGACTCCCTATAGCTCAGTGGCTACACAGAGTGCCCAGCACCAGTGCTGCCCTCAAGCACCATTTCTCAGGCTCCGTGAAAACCTCCACAGGTAGCCAGCTCTCCCTCACACATGCACGGTCAGAAACTCACCATGCTGGCACAAGGCTCAGGCAGGGCTGGAGGGTTAAGAAGCACTGAGCCCTAGTTGCCTTGGAGAGTATCCCATTATGCCATGGTCATTATTTGTGACACCTCTGCCCTCTAACCCAGGGCTCCTGCATTGTGAGCAACGCTGATCTCCTCAGATGCTGTTTTTCACAGCATTTTGCGTGACCTGGTCTATCAACCACTAGCATATACAGCATCCAAACCCTGCACAGCCGACAGAGTAATGTCCTCATGGGCTTTTCTTGTTACAGTAGCTTTATCCTTTCCAAAGATTAATGAATTCCCCTTTTCAATGCCCTGTGACATTACTACCCATTTACCCACAGAAGAAAGATTGTGTGAGTGCTCCTAGTACAGACTCATGCTTTATAATCAAGCCAGATTGTTTCTTTATTATCAATGCATGTAGTTCATCCTTTACCTTAAATCAATAAGGATCAAAACAGGTTGATTCCTATGCATACAAAAAGGTTTGAGACATTCTGTAAACAGCAGATGGATTTTTGCGGAGCCTGAAAGATGACTTTGGGGGAAGTACAGGAAGTTGCACTTTTTCAAGTAGTCAGAAAAGGAGGGAAATGTAATCTACTAGTGTTAGTGCAAGTGCACCTCTCGGGAACACCAGAAACTAAATAGGATTTTGGAAATTATTAAAGTGTATTGCAATGCAACAATTATACCTACACCTCAACCCATACCCCTTTTTATATATATATATATATAAAAGTGAGAATTTAGGGAGAACCCATCAGACTGTACTGTGATCTATTTTCCTGTAAGATAGCTTTTTGTCATTTTTTTTCTAGGTAGCTCTTTAAGAAGCAATAGATACAAGGAAGAAACAGCAGTCAGAAGCAAAGGATTTCCTGAGAGTGAAAAATCTATTTTCAAGAAATCTAAAAAAAAGAAATCCCAAAGAAAGAAAACCATATGTGCTTGAATTATTTTTTTATTTTTAATGAGAATCAGTGCTGTGAAAATAAAATAATAGAAGAAAAACAACACCTCTCCAAAGACCTTTGTATGGTAGGGCAGGAGAAATTTTGTTGAGCCTAAAGAAAATGGAGACAAAGAATACCTATGATTCAAGAAAATTTATATTCTGGAATGTCTGGTATTAGCTATTTGGTACATATACATTGAAGAATGTTGAAAACCCCATGCAATGGGACAGAAACATAACAGGTATGAGTCAGCAATAGGACAGGATCCATCTTTTGTTTGATTTAGAAGAGCCTGAAGAACCTCTGAAACACAGAAGAATCCAGAAGCAAGCAACTTGAGGAACGTTGTACTCCTTTCAATCTATACAATGAGGAATGATTAGACAGAATTAATCAGTGTTTTGCAAAACCCTGCAGTCATAGTCAAATGAGTGGTGCTACACTGTTGTTATACAGCTTATGTGTGTGGAAATCTGTATATTATATTTATATGCTACAATATATTTACATTGTAGGCAAAGATTTCATGCAGCCAGAATGAGAAAGTGCTTCCTACACTGAAAAAAGTAATTTGTTCTATTTAATACAACTGACACCAAGCAAAGAATGGTCTGCAATGCCCACACTATGCAAAGCCATCCTTACTCTGAAAAGAAGGAATTGTTGGCTTTCCAACAGATAGCGGCTGTAACTCTGCAGAATGGAGACAAGATGGGGATTTCATTAAAAACAGGCAGCCAGATGCCACTGAGCTCCAGTGAGAAGCTGCTTCAACTGCTGACAACAGTATAATTGAAGTATATCCTCCACAGATAACTTTTGAGAAAAAACTGCCAGTTAAAACTTTGTTTCATCGTGTATCCATGTGGAATAACCAGTTAGCTCACTCAGTACAAAAAGGCCAGACTTCTGAGACCAATCACACAGAATCCAAAACATTACAGATTTTCAAAGTCTCCGGACATGTTTCACCATCAGTTGCATTCATTTTCTCCTATTCTTAATTTTAGGAAAACATAGTTGGAATATCTCTGTGAAGCACCACAGCATGACTGTGATGCTCCTAAAAGAAAGTTGCAAGGTGCATATGGAGCAGAAGCCGAGCTCCTTAACCCAGAGTGAAATTAAATATCCAACAAAGGCTGAAGCAAGATACCTAATCCTCAGCGCATCAAGAAGGCAACTTCTTTGTTTGTCTGGTGTAACAGAATGACATTTTCAGAAGTCTATTTAACCCCTCAGAGATGTTGTTACTTTGGTTTAGTTTTCCAGCTACACTTGAATCAATTATCTCCCACCTTTTTTTGTCCAAAACAAAAATACATTGGTTCAATCACCCTTTACAATGAAAATCTTAGAGGAGATCACTTTGCCTTGGCTGCGCTTCTTTTCTTTTCAGGAAAGGATAAGGATGCTGAGAAGGTGCCTTATAAATGTCGTGCCAGCAAAACAAGGTCTCCTCTGGTGACAGTGAGGTGGACATAAGCTACAGGCTGCTGTCTTGCATGGCCCTTTGCAAACACTCAAGTTAAGAAAACCATTCTGGTGACAAAACTCTGGACACTATGCTGCTCCAGGTGGCACGGGGCTTGAGAGGTTATCATAACACAGGTAGGAGAACAGGTCTGTTAAATTTCATTATGGGCCATTCCTGCCCTTAAATTAGCCCAATTAAGAAGGATACAAAACTCCTTTGGATTACATCCTTCAGAGGTGCAAGTTCAGCATAGCTTCACTGAAGTTACTGGAACTTCCTAAAGAGAAAAGCAGTTAACCAATCGCTGAAACCCCTGGTTTCAGTAGTAAGAATAAAACTATACAGAAATCCAGCAAATTTAAAACAAAAAATCTGAGTGATGGTGGAAGATATTAAACCCTTACTTCACTTCCGAGCTTGGCACGATCATATTTCTCTTACCAATTTCTCTAAAGAATGTTCACAGTATTTTTTGTGATCACAAACAGAAGTATTACAAAACATCTTTAAAGCTTTAGTTGAAGAAACTTCCACAGCAAGCTGAAATTGGGAGGCCAAGTACTGCAAAGCAGATGTAGTTAGAGCCATACTGGAGCTCTTGGGAGACTTGAGCCACAGCACTTACAGGTACAAGTTCCCTACAAGTCACCAGCACTTCTGTCAAGGTGCCATATACTTTTATAGCATAATCTTTTAAGGGGAAGAAAGGCTTTGTGACAAATTAAAAAAAAAAAAAGTATGAAACATTTCAAGTGTCTAGCAGCATCTTATGGCAATGTTAGAAAGTTGCCTACATGCAGTCATTATTCTGCCTTTATTCACTGACCAACATCACTTCCTTACTGCACTGCAATATTGAAGCCAATGACAGAGTATAGCCTTTTCACATTCACATTTTGTTCAGCTGGAATCCTTAGTGTCTCTATTTTACCATCCTAGGAAAGTAAAAAAAGTCCTACTGAATAGCAGTGCACAAATAAGTAACACTACTTCTTCCTATTAGATTTACCTTTGCTTCCCTCACCTGAGAGATGCCTGAAAGCCTCAATCTGCTTTCAGATCTACAGTGTAAATCTGCTATAAATTCAATGTTCTAAGGCTAAATACAAGCCTGCATTTTGCAGAGAAGTAACTCTAGGGTAGTCAGAAACCCACCTAACACATTACTATTTTGTCCTGCTTTTAAAATCCTGTCAGGTGTTGAGAGGAAGGTAAGGAGATGCACACACTTGCCATTCAGGGTATCCAGGCCCTCTTCCTGCTCTAGAAAGGGGTTCTTCTGGGTTGGGCTGCTCCAAGGCATAGATGTAGATGTTAAAAATGTGGCTTTTAGTGGGATATTGGCAATCTCTGTGTATTGCTGTGTGTGTCTCTCACAAAGAAGAATAGGTGAATTTCTGGACCATGTGTTTTTCACATTTGTGTTGGAAGATGCAATGAGGAATTTGGTTGACCTGAAGTGGAACTAAGCAGCAATTATACAGCACATTCTAAAGCCTGCAGATGTAAAAAATAGCAATTAGTGAGCAGAGGAGAAAGATTTTTAGAACATTAATGCCAAAGATCAACAGTCGAACTTATACTTGCATAAGCTACCCCATATGAGAGTTTCCTGGGAGTTTTTGAAAGCTCGTACATTGAGGAGTTTGTTTTGGTTTGGTTTTGTTGCGGTTTTTTAAAAGCTATTATCTGTGCAAATCAGATGTGAAACTAAAATAAAGCGCTCAGGAGGCATGTGGGTTTATCATATGCTTGTAGGTTCAGAATCCAAAAGATCACATTAAAACACTTTTTAGAGATACACACTGGATTTCCTATGCTGTACACAAAATCTTATTCCACTACTGTTCTGGTGACTCATGGGAGTACAATGCCAATTTTCTTCAATTCAGTGCTTTTGCATTACAGCAGGTAAATGATATTGCTCAGGCTCAATAAACTGGGAAATACAGACCATATTGCTCATCCTTACGAGATGAGCAGAATGGGTACAACTTTTAAACAAGTTTTATAACACTGCATTTGATCAATCACCACTGAAATGGAAAGCTCTCCTTCAAAATCTAAGAGATGTTTTTGCATGACTTGCCCTCAGTTCACACATAAGGCAGAAGAAATGCCATTGCAGAAAAAATAAATGTCTAGGAGAGAGCAAAGTTAGGGGACATCACAATTGAAACAAAGATTGTGCCTTGGGTGCATGACCCTTGTGCTAAAGTACTTCATTCCCTTCTGCATGATGCTACCCTATAAAAAGGTCAGATATACTGTATTACCAACCTATAAATAATTCAGGGTTGTAAAGCTTCTTATCTGATGTTGGAAATGCAGAGGGCACACAAGAGTGCTCTTTGCATAAAGTCTTCATAAACCTTACAGAGCGGAGTATATTAAACTGAGCTGCCTTTAACATAACCCTGATGAAGGATGCGTTATTCCCTTAGCCTACATCACATGTCACTGACAGGACCCTGGGATCATATGCACAAGTTCCCGGTGGAGATACATGGCGAAGATCTTTAGCTACCCCAGCTCCTGACTCAAAGGCTGAGTGCACAGGCTAGTCTGGTCTCAGAAGCTAGAAGCTATTGAACTGCATGTGGGCTCTTTCACTGGACTTGTGTTTTCCACAATGAGCTTTGGTCTAAATGCTCAGGAGAGAAAGATGCTTTCTGTCACCCCAGTGGAAACACATATATTTATCAGAAATCAGGATAACACTGACTCCATACTTCCATGCTCTAAACCCACACATTGCTACACCTGCAAACTTAAATGTGCCAAAAAATCAATGAATGCATTCTGGTGACAGCTCTGATACTGCTATCCATACATTGCCATTTTCATGAAATGCACAGCTTGCTTTCTCTATTTCTCTTAGTAGAGAAATTCTAAAGAGCGCTATCAGAATTTTTGGTTTCAGAACTGTTCCAAGCATTTTAGCATATAGCTTTTCAAGTTGTTGAAGTAGACCCGATATTAAATACCAAAATGCCAACCATTTTAGAATCTCATCTTCTGACAATTATTAACCAGAATTAAATCATCATCTTCCCCCGTTTCCTTACCTGTGGCTTACAAAGTTCACCATGCCTCTGTACAAAAAGATGGAGGAAAGAGATGGCTTTGAAAATGACTGGACTTTATTAGCTAAATCAAAGCTAACTGTTTTTCTGTCTACATGACATTTTAAAATATTTGCAATAAAGCAAAAAATATACCCTTAATCTGATTGAACCACTTTTCCACTTTATATATTTTCCCACTGTTTTTATGGATTAAAAAAATGCTTCAAGAAGAAACATCTGTTTGACCTTAAAGCATACAATCTGTCCATTGTCTCCTATGGAAAACAAAAAATTATATTGATTTTCCAGCTTATTTTCCTCCTCTGCAATGGAAA
Source organism: Nycticryphes semicollaris (assembly GCA_013400055.1). NCBI lineage: Eukaryota > Metazoa > Chordata > Aves > Charadriiformes > Rostratulidae > Nycticryphes > Nycticryphes semicollaris. Next base: position 426,441 of record VXBJ01004057.1, read on the forward strand.
ATTGAAAATGACTTCAGCATGCTTAGAAGACCTTAGCCTAGATCTGCATAGTCCAGCTGGCAATTATGTAGGCCAAATTGATCCTTTGGGAATTTTTCTACCTGGGTATCTATATTTTCCTCAGGAGAGATTGAGAACAGCTGCAGACATCTGCTCAGCACTGACAGATGACTGTCTCTGCCTGTGTTGGTACCTACACCCTGAACTACAGCCACATCATCCACTTTGGTGGTTATGATGCACCTAAGATGCGGTCCAGCACTTAAGAACACTTACCAGTAGCAAAGAGAGAGATGGGGAGGAACCACGATCCACCTCTGACAGCTGATGGGCATGGATCTGCAGTGTTATTATCAGAACATGTCACTAACATTGCTGATCATGCCACAATCATGGCCCAAAGCACGCTGTGTGCTATAGAGCCATAAAAAAAGAAAAATCCTGGGCTTAAAGGGAGGTGTTCTGTCTTCTATTATATGGCTACTGCACAGAGAAAGCCTTGAATTGCTTCCTTGCATCTTTGCATGCACATGTGGAGAAGCAGACTACCTGCCTGTCTGATTAGGGACAAAACACAAGGGAGCCAGCCCTCACATCCTGCCCTGGTGAATCAGCCACCCAGCATGGGGAGACTAACCCCACTAGTCAGGACAGGTAATATGCAACATTTCTCCTGGAGGCTGCAAATTACCATTTCCTCAGAATAAAGTGGGGAAGGGATAATTTTTTTTTTTTTTGGATGGCAAATCTTTTCTAAGGTGCTGTGAGGGGCAGCACAGCTGTATACTGCAATTTACAGGAAGATTGTGAACTGTGACCGAAGCCCATACTCCCCAAGTTAAATCACTCTTTCTACAGGACTGAATTCTAGCAAGAGACCTACTGCAATCAATCACATTCTCAGAGAATAAGAACAGCAGAACATACAGCGGCAGAGCAGCATCTTGAACAGGAAGGGGAAAAGGAAAAAAGACTACAAAGAGAAACTGTCATGACTTTAATTTTCTAAGTATTGTTCTGCCTTGTCACTTGTTTATCTTGTGCCAAAATTCTTATTTCTGATATAAAACAGGAAAGCAGATCCCAAATGCATTTTATAAGTGCCTTAATAATATAGTCTTAAAAATCTAAAATGAGTGCTTACAATGTTTTTGGGTTTTATGTTCATTTTATTTTGGTGAGAGAAATAATTAATATTAATGCAGGGAGAACATTATCAATTTACACTCATTTTGCTTGCTGTTAAATTGCTGTAAATTCCCCACTCGCTCTTATTACTCATCGCTATTTTCCCGCTCCTGTGGCAGCTGTAGGAGTGAACTCTTGGCTGCTGTCTGCCCGTAGCACATAGCTGTCTCTCAGTCAGCTTTAAGAGCATTAACAGTCATGCTCTGATAAATCTGCCATGGTAGGAACAGGATTAGGCCTTATGTTACTTTAGTAGGATCAGAACTAAGCCTTGAATCCTCACATATGTTGCGCACACACACGCACACCAGTAAGCAAAATATCTTAAGTGATTCAAGAGCCCTGTAGTACCTCAGCTTTGCATCATTTGTTCTAAAGACTATTAGGTAATTTAATCAACAGGAGTCTTGTGTCCTGTGAGTCATGGCGGGGCGATGGACATGTGGTGATACCGAAGGAGCCCTGCCAAGGTACCATGGCAGAGCCAAGCAGAGCACAGCGAAGGTACAGCAAGGGATGCTGAGCACAAAGCATCATGCCTACGGCCTGCCCTCTCTCCTTGGCTGCTGCCACGCACCAGAAATTGACCAAAGAAGAGGTGATTGCAATGCCCAGCAAGCAGCTACAAAGGGCTGACCAGTGAGAACAGTTGAGTGGATGGCAGCAGTGACATCTGCAGTGACAATGGCCACAGACTGGTTCACAAACTGCAGGCAAGCATGAGGCTTTCTCCTCGTGGTCGCTTGTACTAAATGCCTCCTCTTGCAGCCCCGGCCAAGCCTCCTTCAAGGGGCACAGCAGAGGAGCATAAAGGGGCTCAACCTGTAAATCATCCTGTATTAAAAGCTTCATGCGTGTGTACCCTCAATACATGATCTGGGCAACAGAAAAGTTTGCCATGTTCACAGTAGCCCACATGGCAATTGGTTTTGCCTTAGACAACCAAATATCTCACTTATCCAGTAACCCAGCTGCCAAGACATTGCCCCTCCCACACACTACAGAAATGATGCCAGAGCAAACTTTATGTTCTCTGAGATCTTACAGCACAGGACAAAATTTGTCTTGAGGACTTCTATTGCAGCTTCTTGCCATCATTTCTCAAAGACAATGTGGCTTCAGCTCATCACAGGCAAGTGTGACCCCCAGGATGGGAAGAACTGCAGTTGTAACATAAAATAACAAGTAACTGGCCAGAGCTACAGATATTTCTTACTCTACAAAAACAGAGCTATACAGAGATAAATTATCATAGCAATAAATAAAACAGAAAAGCCTACTTTGTGCAAAACACACAGCAATGGAAGAGTGCAGTGGGCACATCCACTGCTTTGATTTCAAATCAAATCTAATTTTCTGACATCTTAAGGTACTTCAGAAGACAAAGGTAAATGCTCTGTCACCTCTAATCAGCTGCAACTGCAACCAAGGAATGAGCAAAGACACCAATGAATGTAAAATCTAGAGCGGTTAACTGCTTAGCTGAGTGGACAGTCCATTTGAATGTTTGCGAATCACACTTTTTTTTCAAACCTAGTTCTTAGCAGGCACACAGGCACATGGCAAGACACTGGAGAGACTTCCCTTGGCCTAAAATATATAGCTAGGACACCCAGTTAATATTTCTGTAGTGACTTGTGAAACAGAAGATACCCGATCAGTTGAACTTCGCTGAAACATTACAGTATTGGGAATCCACTGTTTATTTATTATAAAGGACAGTATTATTAATGTATTTTCTAGATAAAAATGGGAAAAATAGATTCATGTCGTCACTGCAACCACTATTTAACATTTTACTTAATTCTACCTTGGTATTAAAACCCTCACTTATAAGAAAATGTGGCACTCCCTGGGCACACAGCTGGCCTGGAGGCACTTGCTCTCCCAAAGGCAGCATCTAATCTCTGTTTTCTCTCTTAAGACTAACAGTGCCATGCAGCTGAACTACATGTAAGCAACAAGTGCCTCATGATCCACTTGCACTTACACTTTCCATATTAAAGTAATTATTAAAGAAAAATAATTGGCCAGAAAGGGCCAGTTTTAGAGAAAAGCAAATAAAACTTTTTTTTAAGCTCCCCTTCCTTTTCCCCAAAAGCTATTTCTGACTTTGCTTTAAAACTGGCTGAAAGATGTCAGATGCAAGTCCCTTCTCCTGGCACCAGCTCCAAGACTGGCAGAGCTGGAGCAAAAGGAAGAGCAGAGACTGAAGCTGAGCACCTGCAGCATTAAGTGGGAGCTCTGCAGCCCCTGGAGCTCTCCCTGCTTTTTCCACCCCCATCTGCTTTGTACCACCCACCTCTCCTGTGAGCCACTACTGGAAGAGAAGTGTCCTCAACCTTTATTTCTCCTTCCAGTCCCACAGCAGCTTTCTTGGAGCAGAGTCAACTCCTCTTCCGGAAGGTGTACTGCTCTCCTGAATTAGGGAACACCCACCTCCCACACGGTTGTCAGACAAAACCCTAAATAGCCAAGTTACCCTTCTCAATTAGAAACCACCAAGCAGTTGGCTACCCCTGCTACAACAGAAACTGCTACTGGATTGTGTAACCATTTAGGAAAATCTCAAAGGGACAGCAGGAATAGGGCAAGCAGAAAAGGTGAGCTTAGCTCAATTTGTAAAGCCCTGGACCAAGTACTGCTGTGTCCTTCTTTTGGGACCTGTAGCCTGTGCAAGGATAAGTGCATATGTGCACTTTTCTCCAGAAGTCACCTTTTCAGGGAAACTTTTCAGTTTTTGAAACCGTGGCTTCAGTTAACGTCACTGTCCCAAACACCATTCAAATGCCTGCGCAATTCATCATGTCAGCTCCTGGCTGAACATCTGCTCCTACCACTTCAGAAAGCAGCGAAGTTTCACTCCATTTCTGATGAAGGCAATATCATTAGACAAATTATTGTCTGATTCAAATGTTTGAATTAGACAATTGCATCGCTGTCTGTAGAAAATTAGAAAGGAGCAAAACACCTGGGTAAGCATGAAGCTTACTAAGCAACACACTTCCTTCAGTGTGTCCCCTCAAAAAACCCGAAATGTGGGTTCTAGCAAACCATTCTGCAGACACTGATAAGAGGCCTTCCAGCCTTCCCATACAACATGCAAGGAGCAGCAGCTATTTCTCTCAACTCAGTGGCAGGGTTTTAGAGTATGAAAAGGCTTTAGACATTGCTTCCACTCCACAGAAAAGATCACGAGTATCCTTCTCTATGCACTGGCTTCTCAAATATATGCTACAGAGATGGTCTTAACAACTGGGGATCAGTTTATTTCCCTTCAAAAAATGAATGGAAAATTCTGATGAAAACCAGTTTCTGTTTCTCACAGGAGGCATTTTCAAAACCATCGCACTAGGATGACAAAGCTGCTCACAGTGAGCTTGCATCAGAAGGGCAAAACAATAGGAAAAAGGGTGTTGGAAAAATGCCACAGTAGATAAACTTCCACAATAGGCAAGGTCTATTTGCATGAGAAACTGTGGCTATCCCTTTAGCCATCTTTAGTGCAGACCTCAAGGAAGACAAGGAGTAGCCTGGCTGGAGAAATTGGGGTACCTCTGTCTGAAAGGTCTCAAGAAAACACCCACTGACACACACCTCAGTCATTACCTGCCACTGAGATTTCATTCAAATAATTTAATAAATAACAGTAGGTACGTCACTTCTATTGCATTGGTCAAGATCACAGCTCTTGCTTATGAAATATAAATAGAATAGATAACAACAGGATTAGTTCAGTTTCGTCTAACTCAGCAAGGTTAATATTTTTCCATAAAAATGCACTCAGGAGTCTGCATTGCAATCAGCCAGGCATAACTTTGTTATCATGAACTAATTATTATAGACAGTTTGCAATGGCTACACATTTCTGTCTCTAGTAAACAGATTAAATCACTGCAAGATGTCTACAGCAATAATCATACAAGACTGTTACGGTGAAAACTGCATTTGCTGGATCTTTTTCCTTAATGCTCTGAATATCACAATCAGCTGATTCAGTGGTGAGGCTGCCCGTAGCATTACCAGTGAACATTCAGTATGAACACAGAGTGATAGGGAAAAATGTTGGTATCTTTTTTTTGGAAGAACAGGAAAAATACAGCCTCGCTCTCATGATGTTTTCCACATAGTGAGAAAACAGTATCTCAGTGCTGCAAGACACGCTAAGTTAAAGAAAGTTCATCCTCTCCCCTACATGAGTGGTCAGAAAGAACAAATATTAATCAAAGTACAGGGAAAGACACAAAGCGGACAGCCTAGGGTAATGCAGGATACTGCTGATAAGCAACAGCATTTCCAGTGATCTACCAATTTGCAGTGAAGTAAATGAAACCCCATCTCACTGATTTTTTCTACCTGGGCTTCATCAGTCTCCTGTAAATTTTCCCCTGGAATTTACTGGAGTTGACACCATCCAGAGAGGCAAAAATCAGGCATATCACCCAATACAAACCTTTTCCAAAGTATTTCTTTGCTTCTGGTCCTTTGGCACCTCCAACTGACTAACAATAAATCATAGCTGTTGGCTGAGTCAAGGATTATTTTAAATGCCATTGTCTGTAAAAATTCATACCAATTTACTGGTGCTATGCTCCGATGAACGGAAGACAACAGTGTCAAAATCCATTTTAAAGAGACACCTTAACTGTCAGTATTTTGTAAACAATGTTGAGACTGATCTGGGTATCAAAAAGGAGCATGTAAATATTTTGTTACAGCATTTATTGCAGGGATTTTATCAATAAATAGATGCGTGTAAATGTATATACACAGAAATTGTAATTAAAGATCTTTGGTTAGTCCCTTTATTCTTTGAAGTAAAATTCAGGCTTGTAGAAACCTTGCAGTACTGTCACAGCATTTAATTGGAAACAGCTATTTTCCACCATTTACCTTGATGATCTCCCACAGAAGTTTTGTTTTGCTCCTAGTGACAACCTAAACTTGGTGCAAAGTTCCAGAAATTAGTGGTACGCATCTGCAGAGCCTGAATTACAGATTTTGCCAATATTCAAAAATAAAAAGGCAGAAGCTGATTATATACACAAAGAACTAACAGCTTTCTACCTCGGTTTTCACCTGAGGGTTGAAACTAGACTGGCTGGCTAATCCAAGATTCACAAGTTTCCTAGAGGCACTTTTATGAAGAGGACAAAAAAATAAATGCAATCAAGTATAATGGAACTTGTTTTTATCACTCAATTGCCTAGAAATTACCAGGTATGTTCATACTACTGTTGGAAACCTATTATCATTAACAACCATATTGATTTCCATTTACAAAGAAGTCTTTGAAACAAATAATTGCTCAGTTTGACTAGACAATTTCCTTTCAACAAAACATAGAAATCTGTGGCATTACGACCCTCTACTCAACAGCATGTTCTCTACCTATGCTATGAGTGAAAGACATAGTAAAGGAGCCCTCATTCTTTTAGTATTTTATGATTTATGGTACAATTCATGCAACAACAGTGCTTTTTCCTTTACTGTCCTCCTAATGTGACTTAAATCTGACTTGGAAGAACAATATGTAATATTTCTGTCACCTCAAGCTGTGTGTAACCAAACCATATCCATTAAAACCATGAAGTGTCTCTATGTTTATTAAGATGACAACCAACTATAAATGTTCTGGTTTTGTAATGTACAGTTCACATGGAAAAGGGGCTGTTGGTATTGTTCTGCCAGTCCTTTAAAAGAGGAGGCTGTGACCTCTTGAGGAGCAACACCAAAGGGAAAAAATTTGTGTAACCTATGAGTCGTGTTTGGGTTTCATCAAAAGGCTGGAACAAATGGCATCATTCTGCCATGAGTCCTGTTGTGTGATGGAATGGACACCCAAGGAGGAGCTGATCTGGTCAGGGGTGCTGGTCACACACAGAAAAAGGTAAAAGCTGTGGCTGGTCTTGTGACTGATCTTGTTGCTGATCTTGTGCCTACTGCCTGGTCCCAGACCAGTTGTTCTGAACTTCTTGAGGGTGGAAGGGCAGCTATGAGGAGACAATTTGACCTCACCTCTGACAAATCAGCAGACCATATCCTTCCATCTAGAAGCAAGTTTTAAAGAAAATACAGATCTCCCTGTGACTACCTCTCTTCTAGAAACAAAACTTTTGATGTATAAAGGTGAAAGCGTAGACCGGCAACAGCATCACAATCTTCAACAAGGACAATGTGGTAGCAGCTCCTAGACTCTAATTTGAGAAGGAAATAATATATTTAAATTACATTGCAGACTCAACAGTTCCTAACAGATTTCTCTCAATTACTATGAGAAAAAGCTTTTCTCTTAGTCCTTTTATAATGTTTATTTGCTTTTTAACTAGTTTTCCTGCAGGCATATACTATAAAGGCATATAGGCGAATTTTTATACTGCAACATCTTAAAAGCTGCATGCCTGCAGTTACCCTAATATTCTTTATTGAAGTCATTACCATCAAATTTAGCCTTTTATCATTCATAATCTTCAAATAGCTGATACAACTGCACTAAGATCCAAACACATGTATTTCCAATGCATCCAGGATTGAGCCATTTATTTTGTTTGACTGCTGACAGTCTTACACAGTAATAGAAAACATTTTTGATTAGCTGAGCTAAAGCACACTTTCAGCAAACAAGCTCTTGACAAGTGTGTCATTTTTTATCATTCCCTGCATTTTTGGAGTTCTCAGTACTTAAAGTTGCTTAGACTGATAGTCCATTTGGACTGCAGTTTTATTTTTATACCTATTTGTACTATAGTTTCTAAATTAGCACTTCGATCCTGAATGGAACACCTGGAATGGGGTAACAGAAATATTTCAGTTGACGTGGATTTAAGGATTTACCCTTTCTGCTTCTTTGTCCAATTAGGAGTCAAAAAGGTCTTACTCTTTAGGGTTTCTTGGATTACATTTTTCATTATTTTAAGCCAGCATCATGATTTCTGCTCTTCTGTGTAAAATTCCATACTCATCCTCCTATCCTTTAAAGTAATTCAAAATTTATACTTACTGACTGCCCACACCACCACCTCTCTATTTACATGACACAAACTGAGCATTCTTTCTTGCTTTTTTTCTCCTACTGGAATTACATCAGACTTACGATGTTGTCAGAGGACAATGTTGGACCTTTCCTAATGACTACAACAGAGAATCAATAAAAGCCTTGTAATAGATTTCACAAAAAATTTTATAAAGATACCTTTCTTGTTCTAAAAGTACACTTTGACTAAACACACCCTACAAATATTAGGACTTAGGCTCTCATGACAGCTCAACACTGACGTTTGGACTATCATCATTCTGTGCTGCAGCCAGTAGACTTTTTCAGGAAGGTTTAAATGAGGTTGTGTGGCAACAGACGGCAAAAGTAACCCTATGCAATTTAAACATAAAGACATGCTCAACCAGAAGTGAAGAGTACTGCGGTGTCATTATCCCATGCAAAATGTGCATGTAAATGTGGAGGGGGTTCTCCCTAAGGTTAGCTAAGCACAGGCGCTACCTCCATTTCTATATTGCTTACAGAGAGTTCAGGAAGCTTTTCCTCCTCTCCCCCATCCCTTCCCTTCACGTCAGCCATGGGCCTTTCTGCACTGGCAATTCCCTGAAACCACTACTCGCTTCCATTGCCCGATTTGAACAGGAACACACTTTTCCCCTTCCCTCAGAGGAACATTTCAAACACAAAGCAGCACAGATCTTCCAAAATCCCTCTGAGAAACTCACGGCCTCTTCCTAATTCTGTTTATCTTTCATGCTTTCCCTGGCAAATGCTGTCTGTCAGTGAAGCAGGGAGTGTACACCTGGGGCTGCTGGTGGATGGTTCTCAACTGAGGTTCCTGGACAGTGACCCCCCCCACGGGGAACCATGGAAGCAGAGATGACATTTGTGATTCAGGAATGTTTTTCAATTTCCCTGCGACATTTAATTGTCCATCGTCACCTTTTCTTGGTCATGAATGCTATTCTAAACATCAGATCTTTGCTGCATTAAATGCCTGTCCATCCCCAGCACTACAATGCAACATGCTGCCAAGTTTTGCTTCCAAGGCAGAGCGTGGATTCTATAAAATGAGTGGAAATGAAGAGCTGATCTGGGGGTAGAGATCCAGGAAGGAATATGAAGAGGTGTTCCGTATAGTGAATAGTTCATGCAGACACACTTCTGTGATTTTCTATCTATAACATGATAGTAATGCTTTTGGGAGCACTAACAAGACAACTGTTAAAAATGGATTAGGAGCAACATCACTTTTCTATACTGGGTCACGCTTTAAATACGATAAATAAAAATGAATTCATTTTGCAATCAATGGAGAGTTAAATTACAAAATGTCTTTTCAACATTTCTTCATCAGAAATACTTCTGGGGTGCCAAAACATCACAGCATACATTCAAACTTAGCACACAAAACCTGCTATTTTTAATGAATGTCGTGCTAAGATTGCTTTTTAGCAGGGCAAAATCATCAAGATAAAGACACTGTTACTGTTGTCACAGCCGCAATACAAATCTGATTCCTTTCACACCGACTTTTCCAGTCATGGGTAAGTGATAGAGAATAATTTAGCCTTTTTAAATGCCAGTTTTCCTAAAATCTGAACTGGGGTAGTTGTTTTCTCTGAGATGTATTTGAATCCCACTGCAATAAAGCCATGTTTAAAATTAGCTATCAACACAACTCTGTCATGAGGCTAGCTCTTTTCTCTCAAGAGTTAGAAAAAATTCCCATATTGCAAGACTGCAACCTTATCAGCGAAGCTAGTTTTTACTAAGCTGTTATTTTTACAGTTTGAAATCCATTAATACCACCATTTAAATACAACATACCTTATTTCTGTATTTTAAAATGCTGCTTTAGAGAATGTGTTAAGTTATAATCAAATGCAAATTTAGCCCAGGCTATAGAATATACTGACAGCAAAATGGCATGGGCTAAAAACATATCTTTATATAACTTCTCTTTCTACTCTGTAAGAGAAAGATTTCACCTCTTTTGTCTTAAATTAAAACAAACAAACATACAAAAATCCCATAGCTCAATCTTGTTCTGCCAAGGAATCACATTCGAGGTAGATAAAAATCAGCATTACCTCTTCAACCTATTTTCATTGCCTAGGCCAGACAGTCCATTGGCAAGAGGCAGATTTAGCACAAGGCAGTGATTTCAGTCACTCACAGTCACATAATTGTGCAGAAAAAGATGGAGCCACTTCAGCTCAAATTGCTTATTTGAGGAAGTAAGTATAACTAAGAGCAGAATAAGGCAGTTAGTAGATGCATTTGTGTGATAATTCAGAGATGATTGATGCAAAAACACAGGCAGGACATTTGCTGCAAAAGTTACTTGACTTGATATCTCAAGGCTTAAAAAACCCAAGCAATTAGAGATGCACAGAAAGAAGCCATGCTGGGACATGTGCTGAAGATGAAGAGCTTGTAGATACCTCAAGCCAAAGACTCTTCCATAACTGCATGTGAATGTTTGTACACACAGACATGTCTGTATAGTAACAGCAAAATGTGAGAGGGAAGAGGAAGAAGATGTGAAGAAGGGAAATCTCAGACATACTTTTTGGTCACTTTTGGTGCTGCCAGCACCTCTGGCTCAGAAATACTGTGAGTCATGGAACTGACTCAGCAGGTTTCAGACTTTGCACCTCAAGCATCAACACCTTCACATAGGCACAGTCCTAAGGGAGGGCCTCCAATTGCAATTCCTCCAATAACATGGAATAAGCAGAGCAATAAAACAGTTCTTGCCAGCAGGACAGGGGATCGTAGGCTTGGAGGGCAATAACAGCTACTCCAAGTCCAATTTTGCACAGTCAATTGCATCTTCTCCATCAGCTTAACAAGTTCTGTCTTAGACCTAATCTTACTTTTTCCTCTTTAAACCCAGTTTCAATATCTCATTCTTCCAATAATTAGAAACCTTATTTTGAATTCCATCTAAATTTATCCATGATCAATGTAGATCTATTTGGCATAAGCCTTATTCTTTCTTTAGTAAGTAATGTTCCTGAAGGCCCATTTTATTTCCTCTTGGAGTTAACCACTATATTTTATACCAAAAGAAATGTTATGCCATTCTCTACTTTCAAATTCAAGAAAACTTATTGGCAGAAAACTATTTGACCACCAACACTAAAAGGGTTGGAAGAACAGTATGTCTTAAAAGACCAACACATGAAAAACATATTGATCTTCAATCAGTCTGTGAAACATTCATTGTGGCCAGGAAAATGTTTTCAAGAAGCCAATTTTGGCAGCAAGGGCAGGCTCCCAGCCGGCAGTGAAGTTGCTCCATATCTGTTAAGAAGCACTATCCTGTTTCCTATTACTTGGAAATTGTTGGGAATTCTCCACAGTTTCTCCAGGTAGATTTTTTTTCTATTCATACTTATTAGTTATAAAAGAAGGAACATATTCCTAAAACATCTTGTCACAGTATGCTTGTTTGTTATTCAAGTAGAATATAGTAGGTGGAATCCAAAAAAAGGTTTAGGGCATTTTATTGAATAAAAATATATATGTAAGTCCAGTAGAATTCCTATTCAGTGCTTCAATCAGATACCTACAAAAATTAACTGCACATGCATAAATATATATACGTTATACTTCTGTGTGAAGTAAAATGAAATTTCAATATATAAGCGTATGCCTATATCTTTACATCAGAATAACAAAACACATTTCTATAAAAACCTTCTTATATCCAAATCTTTAATGAAATTCCTATGGCTTGTGACTAGATTTTTTTCCATTCCCTTATTTCACATTGAAGTAGCTATTTTATAAATAAATGTTATAGCAAACAAATATAGAAGTTAAAATATTATTTCAGTGCTTTTAAAATTACAGCCTAATTTAAATAAAAATAAAATTGTTGATAGAAAAGGAGTTGGCTATATATAAAACACAGGATCAATAAAACACCTTGAAAAGTAGTGCTAATAAGTGCATAAAATAACCTCACTGATTTTTTCTTCATAACAGGGAGAAGACCATGTTACCAACAATATTATTGCTTGTCATCATTAAAAGGCCATGAGAATAACTTTGGAATTCACAAGATTAAAAACGAGAAATACCCTCCTTCTTAGGTTTTGTATCATACACACGATACAAAATAGATTTATAATTGTGGGATTCCTAAACATATGAGCTGAGTTTCTTGCATAGATGCTTGTCTCCAGGACTTGTGCCATCAGGGAAAAAAAGCACCAAATGGATTCTTTTCATGAAATTACAAGATCTGGCAAGCACTGTGGCTCATGCTATTTTATTGTGAATCTTAAACTATAAAGTGCTTTTATTTTTAATTGCCTAGTTCTCAGAATCAAACAGTGCCTGCAAATGAAAATACTTTCAATATGCAAAAAGAAAAAAACTAGCTGTTGGTCTACAGCAGTAGGTTGGCTAGCACTCAGAAGTGTTAGTTTAAGCGTTGCAGCAAAAAAATTCTTCACCATCACGTGAAATGAGATTTCTGGCCCATCCTGAACCTTTGGTCTAATACCGTCTATTCTGTCTCTCTCATGAAGGCAGCTTTGCCACCACCTTCAGCTTCTAGTGAGGCAGAAGAGATGCATTCTGCTGAACACTGGGCAATTGCACTTTTTGTCCTCCAACTCTTTCGTTAATACCTCTCATTTTCCTAACAGTGCAGGAAAGGCAGAAAAACAGTCAGATTCAAGCCATTCATCATCTGGAGTCTGTGCACAGAAACAGCACTGGAAAATAAGTGAAAAAAGAATATGTGCTTTTGTAATAGAGGCAAACAGTGGAAGTCCATCAAAAAATGGAAAAAACACTGAGAATTATCACAACTTCAGAATAAGAAAAATTCAAAGTAAGAAAAGGGAAAAAAGGAAACAGTTTGGGGACTATCTCTGCAGATTCATTACCCCTCATTCAAGCAACTAAGCCAGTCTCAAGTGGGTTTAGAAAAGGGAAGTACACCTTGGATGTAAAGACCATTCAGAGGAAAATGCAGTTCTGTGTTAGGATTAGATTTCATGGAGCATTCACATCTCAGAGGAACCTGGAGGCTAAACAGCGGCAGGTGACAGAAAGAAATGGGGGAAGGAAGAGCAGTAAAAGTGGAAGAGCTTTATACCACATTGCTGGTGTGCTGCTGTCAGTCTTTGGCTGCCTCGTGGTTTATTTGGCAGATCTTCTCTGGAGATATTCAAAACCTGCCTGGATGCGTTCCTGTGTGACCTGATCTAGGTGTTCCTGCTCCGGCAGGGGGATTGGACTAGATGATCTTTCAAGGTCCCTTCCAATCCCTGATATCCTGTGATTCTGTGATCTCAGCTAGATTCAGACTTTTCCAAGTACTTTTTACCTTTTGTAAAAATGAGAAATTTAAAGCTAATACCTCAAATAAAAACATTTATATTGCAATATTTTAATTTTACTTTTCCTTACTTTGGAAGATTCTCAGCACTGAGGCTTTTGAAGTAATAGCAAAGAGAATTATGGTGATACAAACAAAATCATAGGCTTCACTGTAGAAAAAGGAAGTCAATTCAATTTTAACTACCACAATAAGGTACATTTGGAAAAGAAACAAATTAAAGTAATTTCTACTAACAACAACGACTTCAGTTCCACAGGAATTACTCAGACAACTTGATCATCCACGTTCCCCAAGACTAATCAGTGTATCTAATATATCTAGAGGACACCATGGAGAATGTCATATAGAAGACAGAAGTGCAGGAAGGGAAAAGGAGCTGGGAATGGAGGGGTGGGGGGGCAGTGCTGGAGTCACTGTCACTGTGAGAGAAGGAGGGGCAGCAGGGCCAGGCAACAATAAATAACACGGAGTGGTCACACCCCCGGGATCTGAAGTCTGAAGTGACTGAATAAAGAATGTATTGTATTGATACCGTGGAGGAAACACTAAGGTACTTATCAGAGTCTTACATCAAGCTTCCTTATCGCTTCTGGTTGTACAGCAAGGTGGTAACGAGACCGTACTCCACACAGTGCCATGTGATCTGGGACCTTACCACTTTACATTGCAAAAACTATTTTACTCAGAGGATTCTCCAAAAACGCTTGAAGCAGCTCGTTTGCTTCAGCTCACTCCTTCCCCATGTTGAGCAGCTCACTCCCTCCCCGTGCTGAGCAGCTCACCAAAGCTCTATTTCAACAACAGCAAAAGACAGTCCAGGTCACCATTCCTTTTGTACAACTGTTTTCAGTATTGTTGACAAAAAAACTGATTCCAGTACTGCTGACTGCAACCAAATGTAATGAATTCATTACAGACTTCATTTCATAAATAACCATTTTGCTTTGGCATTATTAGATGCTTTTAGAAGTAATAAATCAATTAATAAACACAGCAAGTGGCTTTTCTTTTTCAGTGCTGACGAGGTACAAATTCTGCTAATTTTAGTTGTCAAAGTCTACCATTAAACTGCTAGGCATTCTTTGCATAATAAATACACAACCATCATGCTTAGTACCAGTTTAATGTTTGGGCTATGATACTGCATTTACATTTGAAAAAAAAAAAAAGTTTGAAATTGTCCCTGCTGTGAACAGTTATTCTGAAAGAAATGAGGAAAAAAGCACAACTTGTTATAAGATTGTTTTTATTACATTCTTTATGTTTTAATAAGTCTGCTTTATTTTTCTGTATGAATATTTTTGTTCTTCACTGGAATGTTCTGATGGGAAATTGGCAAAAAAATTGGAAGCAAGTTGTTAAAAAAATTGGTAAGAACAGCAATAAATATGCAATTTAATTACAATGTATGCATAACTATGAAACAACTGTGTATTTTATTCTGTATGGAAATATTGATTTGCGATCACTGGGGTAGGTAACATGGTTCTAGAAGGACATTGGTATCTCACAGCAAAATGGATGTTCACATTCTAGCAACATGAAGTATTTTTTCTCCCAAAGATCAGAGGAAGAAAACTGTAAGTCAAACACTCAAAATTGGAGGGAAAATAAGCAGTTTGCCTTTTTATAGTTATGTCCAGAAGACTTCAAATGGCACATGTTGGGAGGAAAGGAATGGAATCATCAGATTATACCAAAACAATTAGATTTGAGCCCCTTGTTCTCTGCACCAGTTTCCAGACTTATTTCAGACAAGAATTTTTGTATTCTCAAAGACCTGAGGTTGAACTTGACTGTTAAACTTATTCCTCTGTACCAAAGAATATGTTTCTCTACCAAAGACTTATAAACACCACCTCAAAGAAGTTGACACCGATCTGCAGCGTGCTCAGCTTCCCAGCACAAAGGGGTGCAAGCAGAAATCCCATCTGATGTTTTTGTTGCTGAAAATCTCAATGGCACAGCTCAGATGCAACCAAGACAAATATGGTAAATTTTGCCCATCATGAACATTTTATGATCATTTGAATTTTGTATCATGTTACAGATCATATACTTTTCAAATTGGACAAATTAAATATGTCACGTATGTTCAAAAATATTGTTAAAAAATTTACTTAGCCCAGGATTAATTTGGGAAAGTAGAGAAATAATTTTTTTTTATTTAGAAGATATAATAATGAGTATGTTTGGGAAAAAAAACCCACTTGTAGCTTCAAATAATTTTTGTAGTTTCAGAAGATGTTCCTCAATAGTAATTTCCTTTAAAACTTCTGCTTTTTGTAAGATTTAGAGTAGGGGTCTGGGTTGTTGTGTTTTTAGGACAAAAGGGAGAATAACTAATAGATGTTGCATTGCCCTGCACATCTAAGTGCTAATTTTAATATTAAGATTTATTATTAAAAGTTACTTTTCCAAACTGGATGGCTCCTTAATTTTACGGACTAAAAAGTAATTGAAGCTGGGAAAAAGAAAAAAATTTTTAACATCCTTCCAAATTCTTTCTTTTTTCAGCATTTCTGTTTCATTGTTAGTTTTCTGTGGCAAGGTAATTCTCATAAGGATGTTTTCAGCTAGAAATATTTATTTTCCTTTGAAAACTTCCAAGTAGATAAGCAAAATTTATGATCATTTGCAGTACTGAATCTATGAAGAAAATGCTAGGCTACAGCTGCAACTACTCTCACAGCTCAGACCATGTCTGATTCCTGATATTTGCTCATAAAGTACTAACTTCCCAGGAGAGACCACAACTTAATATCACACTGTTCATCATCTCACAGAATCTCAAAGTACTGATTAACCTCACAGTTTAATGAATGGTTACCTTAAAGTAAAATATGTTTCCAATTAAAAAAACCCAACAGTAATAAATGAAAGGTTTGCGCTGGAGGAGTTAGAACGTACACTTAAATTCTGCATAACGTTGCCCTAAGAAACATGATGTGGAACCATAAATAAAGGTCACTGCAATGGTGGCTGAGCCACCTCAGCTCTCCATCAAGGAGATGCACTGGAAGGAGGAGAGGTGGTCAACTCAGGTCCTGCCAGTAGGAAGCCCATGGGTAGTCTGGTCCTGGGGAAGCATATGGTTTTCCATTGCTACCAACATGGATGAACTGCCAAAAGTGCACATAATTCCTATACATGCAGTTAAGCCCAGTGACATGGCTGCTAAGCATGATCACTCTCGATGACGCTTTTGTGTTGAAACCAAACAAGAATGCTAAACTTGAACCACAAGTAAAGGTATTCACCATGGATAAGAAAATGCTTAATAGCAGCAAGGAAACAAAAATCTACACTGATTATCTCATATATTTTATCACCACAGCATGGAAACTGAAGCCCACATCTTCAATATAATGTTAGTTCTCTGCAAATACAATTCTGAATTGTATTGAGCTGTGATATTCCAACTTCAGCCTTCATACATACAAAATGAGTTACACTGGCTGCCATCACATTGTTAAAAATAGAAAAGGGAAAGAACCGCCTCACCATCTCTTCCATTCCTAAGCCAAGAAAAGGGTTTTGTTTGGTTGGCTTGAGTTTTTTTTTTAACAGTATATACTTCAATGGTCTGCCCAGAATAGATGGGCACTGTGATTTACATTTCTTTTGTGGTACTTTTAAAGGAACTAATTAATTCTACCAGTAATGACCTACATAATGCTTGAAATTCTTCTTGCTACAGGAAATAATTTGCATAAAATAATAAAACAAGAGAATTTTTTTCTTGTTGAATCTGTGCTGAAATATGGCACAGAAAATCTTATCATCTAGCATGTTGCAGACTAATATTTGTCCATCTAGGAAATCACTCAGATCCCACAAAGTAACAAGCAAAAAGTGCTTGTCCCTTGCTGCTGTTGCTATTTGTGAAAAAGCAAACTGGTAGAAACCCAATAGTTGAAATCTGCTGGCTTTGAACTACCCACTCATTGCTATTCACACAATTACCAGCCAATATGTGCATTTCTATTTCTCATTTCTCCCTGGAACTCATCTCTGGGCTGAATCACAGCCACGTGAAAGATGACTTTTCCAAGGCAGCAGCATTTCAAAATGTAGTGTGTGCATCAAATATTGCTTGCTTAGTTTGATCCCATCACTTTTACTAAACACTGAATTATTGCAAGTAACAGCCCACCCTCTCTGCTATCCCTACAGGCTGGGGATTCTCAGCAAATTACCTCATGATGAAAAAAGTGGAAAGGGTTTGGTTAAACTTTTCAGGAAGTTTGTCAGCCTTCTTCAGCTACAGCAAACAGAACCGATGCTATACATTCGCTACATGGACAAAATGAGCCACACTGTCTTAACCTTGTCATGAAAAAGACATAGGTTAAGAAGGTTTCGAGGCAATAGTGAAAAAGCTTGCTAACTGGAAAAGCAATTCCAATGTATTAAAAGAAAAGGAATCAACATATTACAGAGGGGGAGAAGGACTACAAGAAATTCTGCTGAAATATACAGGAAGGTCTCTGCTTTGATATACCTCCTTGCACATCCCATTCAGATGCTTCTATTCAGAGTTAGGAAAACAATGACCGAAGGTCAGTCCAGCAGTGTAATCCAAAATCAGATGACAATATCCTTCTGTCTTTTAGTCCTTTCACAGTTCCCAAGCACTACTGTAAAGTATTATTAGGCCTACAGTTGTACTAGCTCTGGTTTTGGGTTTAAAATCAAGAAATAAATACAAACATAAATCTGAAAACAACAGTAGGCTTCAAAAATATTCTCTGCTATCCCACTGACACACAGATTATTTGTTTTTTATTTCCACCAAGTGAGTTGAAAGCAGTACGTGCTTCCAAAATTTCTAACACATACATCCAGCTTTAATGCTGCTCATTCCTCTGAGCAACTCTGCATTACCATCTCTTGTTTTTCAAAATGCCTCTGCTGTGTGAAAAATAAATAGCTTCCCTCATCTACAGGACTATTCACTTAACTTTGTGGTGTTAAATAAATATTAATATAAGACTGGACTCAGGTTCTTTTATGCCTACTAAGTGGTACCTTACTCTGCAAATATTTCCATTCTTTTTAACAGAGCAAGGTATTATTCTGCAGAAGTAAAGGAGGCAGAGCCTGGCTTAGCCCAGCAGCACCATTTACGTCTCTTCCCCCTCCAGCTCAACACAAACCCGTCAGGCTCAAACACAGAAACCCTGATGTTGCCTTGGGGGAGGAGAGCAAAAGATGGAGACCCCATACTCTGCTTCAGAGCACACTGACATCTGAACACACATCAGGCCTTCCCACCACAGCGCAACACCAGGCAGCCCCTTTCCATCTCGTTTCCTCTCTGTGAAGTGCACATGAGTGAGGCCAGGGGACAGCAGGCTCCAAAAAACCAGCCGGTATCTAAGCTGAACCACCTAAACACTCAGGCCCAGGAACAGCCTGTCATGAACATGCATGTTCATGTCCTTACACCTTTTTCCTCTCTTGGGTTACTAGAGCAAAAGTCTAGCTCCTTCACTTTTTGAAAGGGGACAAAATAAGATGCAGAGTTATCTGGGTTTGTAGCCACTTACCGATCTAACCAATTTACCTTATTGTCAGTTTGTAAAATATTCCCCTCGCTTCAAAAAACTATCTTAATCTCCTCAGTTTTACTTTGTGGTACTTACAACAAATCACTAAACATTGTGCTGCTCTGTGCCACTTCTCCACTGTAAAAAAAATGAAAAGCCACAGCTTCTTTTGTTCTTGCTTTCTGCCCTTTGATTTTATTTTTTTTCTTTCTTATTCCTGTTTGCTATTTGTATTTTAATGTATATTGGAATGAAAAATTTTATTTTTTAAAAGAAAATGCTTAAAGCTACTTAATCATATGCTGCATTCCATCCAATTCATATACTGAATTTCTACTGAGCTTCCTTCAGTTTGTCTTCTTACAACTTTCTAATAACAAGATACCAGCAACTAAAAGCAAGTTCAGCCCATACACATTACATATAAAAAAACATATAATTTTCATCTCTGTATCCCCCATCTAGCACTATTTTCAGATTTTCTGTACCATTTTTATTACACTAACTGCTCTAGATATTGCTGAGTGCACTTATTTTTTTTAAACAGGGAGTCTCTGGCTTACCATTTTAAGCTTTTTGACATGCCACATAACTGAATAAACTGTCAAAGGATAAAATGTGACTAGTCTTCACGCTACTTCTTAGAGGATTTGTGCTAATCATCCCAATGCCAGTTGGCTTGAGAGGTGTCCTGGTATGTATGTACATTATTTTTTCCTCTCAATCAGGTTTCTCATACTTTTCTCCATTACAAAGAAATTACTGAGCAATAACAGCTTAACAAATCACTCATTATCAATCCCCATATAGTTTTCTCAAATGTTCAGCCTCCACATACCTCCAGAAAGTTCTAAATGCATAAAGTCTGTTAAGAATCGCTAACTAAAAAATTCTTACTATTCTCATTATAATTGTTATTGCTATCTAAAACATAATTAAGCATCATAGCTGTTACTTGGCTGTGGAACAGATGGCATCATTTTGCAATTTCACCTGGTTGTAAACGGAACCAGAGAAAGGTCACTCAATGTTTCCAAAGTGATCTCTGTTTTGACTAAGTCCATTTTAGACCTGTGGTTCAAGACTGGCATGGTGGGAGCTGCAGAAATGTTTCAGTTTCTCTGATAACCAGATCCAAAATGTCTCCAGCCAGACAATCAAAGATTTTGTCACCCCAGAATCAGATGTATTTGGTCATGAGCATTCAGGTAATCTCTATGGACAGAACTGCCATATTAGGCAGGAGCCAAATAATGTATTCAACTGCACAGATTTTCACATTTATCAATAAAACTCATCTATCAGAGTTAATTAATACCACAGATCCACAGAGAAGTTTTGATGATTCTGCAGGTTAGCTATAAAAAGAGTTTAAGCTAAGCAAAGAGCCTGATGACGTACTTGTGGTTTCTGAAGCTGACAGTTTGTACCTAAGAAGACCAAATGCCTTGTGTCCATATCTGTCTGTAGTTCTCAGTAGCATTGTTGTATTAAAAACAAAATTTAAAAGGCAAGGTTTAAGCTGGGAGCTCTTTGTGCTTTATTTTTGACTTTCTAATAAACAATCAGACTGAATCTGAGTTAAACTGATGATTACCCTGAGCCCTTAGTTAGCTGTTAAATCACCAGAAAAGGTATGAACCCAAAGCAGAAGCAGCAAACCCAAAAGCTCTTGTACTAAGATCTGCATAAAGGCTGCAGGGAGAACATCTTCTTTGTAGTGAAACCTGTTTTCATATAGATCCTGTGTGTCATGGTCTTTGTCTAGAAGGTTGTGTCCCACAGCTGGGATGGAGCCAGCCGGCACTGCCAGTCTGACCTGGCTCCCACAGTGGAACAGGTGCAGGTCCCAGGGCCAGAAGAGCTACTAGGCAGAGCAAGGACTGGAAGACAACATTCAGCTCTCTCTCTCAAAAAAAAAAAAAAAGAAGAAAAAGAAGAAACCCCCCTGCTATCTGTCTTGCACTTTACAAACTCAAAATCATGGAAGTAAGCTCCTGGAAACATCCTCAAAAGATCTACTTTGAGTCAAGCAAAATGCTTCATTTTATTCCCAAAGGTTTTCTTCTACTTTTATTGTTTTGTGGCTCCAGATTAAATCATTATGAAACACCTGACTTTGAAAATGTGAAAACAATTTTACATCATCATTTTTTCTCATCATGCTTTATTAGTCAAATTCAGCATGAAGCTGTGAATGACAAGTAGTCTTACATCTACCTTGGAGGAGGGGGAGAGGAAGAGAAGAGAAGGAAGGAGCAGAATAAGGAAAGCACGAAGGGGTCTACAGGGAGCTATAAAATCATTAGTGTCATGGCAGAGGGCAGGGAACAGTTGCTCACCCTTTATCAAATGACATTAGCAGGTTCAAAACAAGAAAGGCAGCTCTTCTCATGCAGCTGGCGACTAACCTTCAGATCTCCTTGTCATGCATGGGCCTTATGAATTTTTTAATTTTAGCTTTAAGGAGATTCAAAAGGTAACAGTACAAAGTCATAGAAGAAAACCACACAGAGACTTTTGAAATATCAACAAATTGCTTCTGATCCATTCCCCTAATTGGTTGGGTGCCACGAGATTATTCCAAAAAGTACTGTGACATTTTCATCCTGCTCTTGGCTGTCCCCTAGATGGTACTGCTGGACACTCTCCAACACCAGACACATGGTTAGATGGACCTCTGAGAGGAGAAATTGCTTTATGCTTGCACTTATGCTCTTAAGGAGGTTGACTAAGTATTCATTGTAAGACACAAACCCAGCAAGAGCCACGTAACTGTGGATTCCACAACTACTATCCTAGACCATGCTCATTTGTTTTTCTGCTTTATATAACTGATAGGAAAGCAGAGATCTCACTTTTATCTTCACCGAGTAATTTCACTAGCTTTGCAAAACTGCATTTCCCCCAAATGAAGGTGGTTTAGAAACTGCGGCATTCAAATATATTCTCAAAAGATGTGCTGGTAAAACTGCAAGCCCAAGCACTCTCATTTATCAGGACAAACTGAATGATTGCATGCACAGTTCTGGAGCGCAACTGCACCAAGGCCCTGCATGTTAATGCTTGCAGCCAGATAGGAATACAGAGTAACCCCAGAGCTGCCTCTGCTACCGAGTTTGAATTACAACATTTGAAGTCAGGTTTTCATCAGGTCTGAGCTTGTGAAAGGTTTTAAGGACAAATAATTATTTGCACTTAACAGGTGTTCAGGCACAATTCACTTTGCTTAACTAATACATCAGAAATCCAGTAGACTAATAGTCATTTTGGACTTACTAAGGAAGATTCCTAAGAACTTGATAAAAGCTTTTTATAAAGGTAACTAACATAAAAACCAGAGACTTCTGTTTCAGCCACAGTGTAAATTAAAAATTCCAGAGTGTCAGTAAGGAAAGAAAGAGAAAGGAACCCAAAGTCAGGGATTTAGTCTTAACAGACTTTATCTTGACATGTGAAATGGCTCCTATCATGTTGTTTTTAATCTTGAAATTCTAATATGATGATACAAACCCTAGACAAGAGCTGGAAGTAGGTGGCATGTGTCCCTGCAAACTCTCCGGAGTTTACTCCAGACCCGCGCCTTCTGCACAGGTGCAGAAGCCAGACAGCAATAAGATTTATTTATTTTTTAACAGTTCATAGATCTATTCATTCTTATTAAGAAAACATATGACCTGAAGGGCTATGTACAATCTCACAGACTTCCTCAAAATCCTTCCTTACTTCCTTGCTTACAGGCAATGCACTGCCATCAAAGGTCTGAGAGGAAAGCAGAAAGATGCTGCAACAGGCCCAAAATTTAAACAAGTGATTGTTATTTGTAATGCAAAAAAAAAAAAAAACAAACCCGCTCAACATAATAATAAAAGATTGCAGGAGCATCCCATTGTGATTTTTGATATAATAAGGAATCCTTAGTATTCAATCAGATATCTTTACAGTAATGCAAAAGAAGGATGCAACACAAAGGCACAGCATCTCTTACTATTCAGGCTGACGCACAAGGTTAGAAAGAAAATCACAGTTCTATTTTTGGTGTCTGTGACGTTGAGTACATGGGGCGCATGTAAGCCTAACAACTGCCATTTACTGATTGCAAACATTTAGCAGGCATGCTGACAAACTCTTCATTGGAGCTCTGCAGAGACAACGCCATGAAGGAGACTTGGTGTGAGAAGGAAAAGCTGCCTACCTCCTCACACTGTGAGCAGGAGGCATGTCTGCTGAGCAGCCCCATCTCATCAGCACCCTGTGTCCCACAGCTCATTCTCAGGGCAGAGAGGGCTACATGTGCCATAGGGTCCCCGGAAACTGGGAAGCTGCAGTGGGCTGCAGCCAGTGAGGGACTCCTGTGCAGTCTGTTCCCAATTGCTCCCTTCTTAGGACATGACTTGAGAACTTGCTGTGGGCTCCTGGCTGTCACTGTCACTATGGATTAATGGAAAGGTCCCCAGCAACCTGTTCTAGGTCACCCTCCTTGAGCATGGGGAGATTGAAAAGTTGACCTCCAGAAGTCCCTTCCACCCCCAACCAGCCTGTGATTCAGTGAACAAATGAACTGAGGCATGTTGTGTCTGAGCCTGTTACCATAGGTGAGGCTATAGGTACTTTCACACCCCAAAGAAAGATGGTAAACAGAAGCTTACTGTGGAAAACCCCAGTCAGCCCTTGCTCTGCTCCTCAGGGGTCCTCAGGAAACAGAGTACCACAGCTGGGTATGGCACCAACCAAACTGTCCTTGCAGGTTCACAGATTGGACACCCCTCCTCTAGGTAACTAAATCTCACAGCAAGAATTCAAAAGAATTTTAAAGTTTTTTAATATGGTGGCTGCACTGGAGACAGCAAAACGGTGTTGGTTGGAACTCCTTTAGGGTGACAGAGCTCTGCCCTGCCTCGCTGTCTGAGCTGTACACAAATCCAAGAGCAGACTCCAGTTCCATCCAGCGCATAGAGAAACATCTAAGGACACAGTGCCCCGCTACATCTAGAGGCCAAAGTCAAACTGCCACAACAGCATGAGGCAACAGTGAAATTAAATTGCAGTGCCTCACTCTCTGAAACTTTACCATCAGATAAATGACATCACCACAAATTAGGCACTGTGGATATATATAAAGTCAAGGTCAATTGTCTCTGCATAAGGTTCTCCAGCTAAGCATAGGATTGCGACTAAAATGACTCAGAGATTTCTATAATTCAAGATTTCAAATGACTGTTTTTAGTGATGTGTCACTAGAAGACACACTAATACTGTGCAAAAATGGCTACAAAATGCAAGTTTACTTTGTAGGTTTCTAGTCTAAGAGGTATTATGGCTTGCTGGAAGTGCCACTTGACTGACAGGCTCTTTTTCAGGATCTAGCTTACAGAGAAGCCACCCCAGAAATTGCATGAGGACCTGGACTAGGAATCTGGCCATCTGGATTTAGGTCCTGCCAGTCACAGATTTCCTGTGTGAACGTAGGCAAGTGATTTAGTGTCATGAAATCAAAAATAAGAAAGATATAGATTAAAATTATTAATAAGGTTAAGCAGCTTTTATGGGCAACTGAACACTGACAGGCTTAGGAAATCCTACAAGGTACTAAATTCTTTTGTAACTTCCAACTCTTCAGACAGAGAGATTAATTCCCCATCGCTACAACAGGAACCATGCATCATCTGCCTTAACATCTTTTGCTTCAGACCAGTATCTTTGACATACTGACTGCTCCTTGCAAGCAGCAATAGGCATGTCCAAAGGTCTCAATTTGCTAAGGACATTTCACTGTTACTGAATTGAAGTAATGAAATATCATCATCACAGCCACTGCCTTCAGCCCTTCAGTGAGGACACAGGTAAGCAGGAACTTCTCAGCACCTTGCAGAAACGTTGATGCCCCAAATCCAACTTTTTAAAATTAATTCTGGAGTCAGAGTGGTGTCAGACAAGTAAATAGCCAGCACTGGCATATTTTGTGTTCTGAACCAGATCTCTTCAAGTTGAAAAACACAACAAGCTTGTTCTGGTTGGCACAACAAAATCAATTCATCTGCTAACGGGTACCTGTACCATGAGCAATATTTTGACCAGCTATCTCACAGAGATTCTGTCCCTTCCTCTGCAATGCTGAGCTTATTTACTCATCACTGTTAATTCTTAATTAGACTATAGACTGACACACAATGCATAATTTCTAATTACTGTAGACCACCAATGTGAATCCTCAGTACCATATTCTTTTGTGATAATTCAACCTCGACTATTCACTGAATTCCCAAGGAATGTAATATCTTGCTCACTTTCCCAGTTTCTCCTAAGCTCAATAGCTTCAGGGGTATTTTAAAACCTTTTAAGTTCTAGGGGAAGATCCTTATAAAATCTGCTGTTTGTTGGTATGGAATTACTTCGTACTGTAAAGGCAAAGCCTACTTGTGTAGGATACGAAGGTCTCTTAAGGGTCATAATTGCCAATAGAAAAAGTACCCTCACAAACCTTTCAACCTTCAGCCTAAAGTTGATAGCTCCTTCCCCAGCCTTTTCTAACAATAGTAATGCCACATCTGAAAAAAATAATATGTAAATATACAGTGAAGCTTGAGAATACCTGACTCTCCCCCAGAGGAGAAGAGAAAGAAGGCATGTTGGTTGCATTGCCAAATGCCTTAAACGGGGAGCAAACCCTACACTGAAAACAAACTGCTAGAACCTGCCCAGAATCAGAGAAAACAAAAGGGAAGGAGGAATGGCAGCATGTCCCGCAGCTCACTGCAAGAGTACAAAGACCTGGCAGATCAGGGAGGGGAAAAAGGCAGCAAGATATTACAAACTTTTTTTTCTTTTGTAGGGAAAATTACACACAGCAGTTGAATCTGCCAGCTTGTTCCTGCCAAAAAGGGGAAGACCCCACTAACCTTCTTTCCACTCTAGCTCCTTTCTTAATCTTGCTTCCCAGTGACCTCTTGTTCCTTGCTGATACTCAATGATGCTCATCAGACTGGAATTCCCATAACCTGTCCTCTCTCTTTTTGCCGGGTCAGTGAACTGAATGGGCCTGCAGTGGGGTCTGCAGTGGGGTCAGAGCTGCTGGAAACGAAATAAGTGACAGAAGTGTGTAGCCAGAAATAGGGAAACTGAGACAGCAAGATTTCCTCCCCTCTCAGCCACTGAGGACTACAGTTCAAGTCACCTCATGCAATTTTAAGTTACTTGAAGATACTCAAGCTTCTAGACTATAGATTGTCTTTCAAAGGAAGTGCCTCAAAGGAAGAACAATGTGGGAAGACCTCTGTGTAACTTTTGGGATTAATGATACGTTCCAGAATGACAGACAGGAGAATGCATTTTTAGGAGATTGCAGCACTACTTGAGTGCGGAAAAACTATCCCTCTGAAAAAGCATACAGAAAATTTTCCCTACAGTTATGAAATTTTATCCATTCTTCATTGTTCAATGGAGACACAAAGATGAATTTTTATTGTGAATTACTAACTTCTTTATTTTTATATATACAGGAAAGCTCGATTTTTCTTAATACTCACAAAACCTTTTTAGGTATTAGATCTCATGGAAGGAGTTGCATGAATGGCTTTACCAGAAAAGTGGAATGCCTAACAGGGTAATAAGACTGATAATAGGTCTCCAGCACTAAAGAAATGATCACAGATAATGCAGAAGAACCGTTCTAGGAAGGAGGGCAATTCAGAGAATACTTCAAAGTGATTTCCTTGCAGTTCCCAATACTATTAAGGGGTCGTAAAAAAGAAACTTGAATAAAGATAAGACAGATAAAACAAAGAGGGTGAAGATTAAAGAGCTACTAGGAATGGAAAGGACAGAAGTTAAAAGCTAAAAGAAAAGTGGTTATCTAAATTTTTTAATGCACCAAGTACCAAGAGATTGATTGAAAGAAGATGTGTCAGTCGTTCCAAGAGACACCAACCCTGCTGTGTTTGCCTCAAGAGCCAAAGTCATTACCTGGAACTATTATTAGGAAGAGGAAAGAGCCAGTACCCACCGGCTTTCCCTTGTTCAGCTCAGCTCCACCAGTAGGTGTCACAGCACTCAACGTTATTGTTGTACAGCAATTTCAGTCCACATAGGTATCTAGTTTGAAGAAAGCTAAATTACTGTAGTTAAAATAATTCGGGTTTAATAAAAAAAAAAAAAATACAAAAGGAAGTCGTCATTAGTCTTTTCTATGACTTTCTATCAGATATTTCAAGTATCCTAAAGAGCCTGGAAAAATGCAAACCAAACAGATTGCCAAACATGTCAGCAAATACCACCACTCTTACACCTGCACTTAGGACTCTAGTGAGGCATTAAATGCTCTGTGCTGGCACAGGTAAAAAGAACAGAGATGCTTACTGCCCTCTCCCCAATTGTATTAGCCAGCCTAGCTGGCACACAGGGCTGAGGTTTGTTCCCAGATGTGCCTGGTCTGCGAACTACAGCTAGCAAACGTCAGGCTGTCATAATATGAAGGTAAAGCCAGAGCAGCATGAGTTGCAGAAGAAAGAGAATTACAAGGCAATTTAAAAAATTCTGTACTTCAAATGAAATGGAAAACAAACACATCTGAGAGAGCTCCTTGCGTTTAGCTTCCTTTTTCCTGGTGTGTATGCTGCAGCAGCAAAACTTTAAGCTGAATGTTTTCCTACCCTTCCCCAGCACTAAGGGAAGCAGATGGGCTCTAATCATGCTCCAATATAGCAAAGAAGAAGAAAAGCGTATGATGGCATCCCCATCATGAGTCTGCCTTTATGCTTGCCAGTCAGCTGTGCACATATAAAGCGATCATGACTTTGTTTGGCGTTTCCTCTGGAACATATGGTGATTTACTATGCAGTTTCCAGCATGTATTGACACTGTTTTAAATTGCACTTAAATCCTTCTCTACTACACGCACAAACATAAATACGTGTGTTTCATGTCTCGGGGCACATCTACCTGATAGCAGGAGAGGTCCTGCCCATAGCTATATAGCAGCTGCTGAAAGCCCTCCTTGTCCCCAGTGCTCAGGCACTTAGGTGGGAGGAAATGGCTTTGTATTTTGGGAGAGACCATGGCAACTTGCTGCAAATCAAGACAGCTTTAAACAGACCACCTGTGCCCAGAGGACCCCCACTGGTTGTCTGAGCACACAAAATGGTTAATATTTATCAGCATCCACTACTGCTCTATGCCTTTCTGCCTAGTCCCACTGAGTAGTGGGTTGTATAATGATCCAAAAATAGATCACTAAAATATGAAAATTATTGGACATACTTAATAATAATCCCTGCAGCTACAACATTTTTCATAGCAGGCAAGTGGCTGGCAGGTTACACAATTTAACATCCAAGATGTGAGTCAGAGCACAAAAGAGGGAAGCTATAAGCACGTTAGTTAAAAAGCCACACAGATTGTGGCATTGCTTAGTTTATTACCAAGATACAGCAACTGAGACAACTGGATCTTCAAAACTGAAACTTTGGAAGAAGTGACAGTTTTATTTTCTCACTAGTAGCTGAAGAGACCATTCGATAATTAATCTTCTCGTGCCAGAAAATACACTTTTTTTTCTTAAACCACATTAATATGAAGAACATAAGTTAGATTTAGCAGTGGGATTTCAGTTAAATTTTGCAAAATCAAGAGAAATATCACATAATATGTCCTGTGGAACACCAAGACTGGAACATCCTTTTATTGGATGCTCTTCTTAAAATAAAGCAAGAAAACTCATTGGATTGCCACTGTGCTGTCTGCTGATATTTACATAGTTATATTTGTAACACTCGAAACATTTCAGAGAGTAAACATAGTTTGTCTTTTCAAAGACAGAAGTAATTCCAGTGAACAACCTTTTAGCCCTTCACTCCTAGGGAAAATAACCATACCGTCCGCAAGATGCATCTCATCAAGAAAATGTAATTATGTATAATATTAGATGGGGCTCTACTTCACCTTGCTTTTAAGAGGCTATTACAATTTGCTGTTCTTGGTGCATAGACTCTATTGTCTTTAACTCGGACAAACTATGAAACCCTACCAAAATAAATCATAATACCAAACATACATTTACTTCTCCAAGGGAAAGAGATGAGAAAGTATAAACTTAATATGGCAGGTGCTGAGATGTCAGTGGTTTTGCTTTATGCCTCACCAGAAGACACTGGGATAACATGGTGACAAAGGCAAAATGAGAGCCTGTGTAAACCTGAACAGAACAAAAGTTAAAGAAAAAAAAAAACGTAAATATACTATTGCTATTTTAGTGGTACAAGAGCTAATTCAGTGAAAACAGGTTATTAATAGCACTTTTAGAGGCCAAAAAAGTGTCACGTAAGCAAGAAGTCTGCCTTTAAACATTCGAGTGTGTTAAGCAAGCCAGCTAAGAAGCACTTATGATTACTCAAAGTCCTTAGGTTAGTGGTTCACTCACCTGAAGCTCCCACGCTTCTGTGAAAAGCTGCTGACTACCTGCCTGGAGGTCTGAGAAAACTTACTAAGGACCAAGAATGGCATGAACAAGAGCGCTTCAAGGTATCACATTCAGTCATTAAAACATTGATTTCAACAATGGCCTTATCAAAATAGGTAGATTTATAAGTTAGAATTAGACTGTTGTTGTCTTCCAAAGACCCTGCTCCCATCTCACCTAATGCTGCATGCACATAGATCTCCTCTTAAAAGGGGTAAGAAAAAGCTTCACGACTCTATATTAAATAGCTTTCTGGAGACAAGCTGTAGCCTTGTAACTTGGGCTCTCACAGTGTAACTCACTCCAGGTTGCAGGGGGGAGACATTTGCTGGAAAGCACTGGTTTCAAGGGAAATCAAAGCGGGAGCTCCTGTCTGGGCGGCAGCACTAGAATCATAATCAAGGAAATAAAAGGAGCTTGATGGAACCCTAACAAGCGTGAGTCAATGTATTTCAGGCTTGTCTGCCATCAGGAAAGGCAGAGACACTTTACCAGTGCCCAATAAAAAGAACCATTTAATTTCCAAGGTCTAGCAAGCAGCTTGTTCCAAATCTGTTGTTTGCTTCATCAGAGTATAAAACAAAATCAAAACTGAATCATTTGTCTGTTCTCTAAATCACTCAGGACGTCTAAAGGCAATTGAAGCTTTTTAATAGTAAACAAAGAATATTTGTATTGCAAAACAATCTTTACCAATTAACATTATGCTTGTTCCCTCTCTTTCTGCATTAAATGCAGGTTACAAATATCTATACCCTAAAGGAAAAATAGAATGGGAAGCTTTCTAAAGCGGTGATGATTAGAATGGCCTAAGATAACATATGGGAACAAAAGTGCTGCTGATCCAGCAATAGCCCAGTAGCAACTAACATTAGCTACCTTTACAATTACCTTTGCATCCATTAGCTCCGTAATTTGTTTAGCTTATTATTATTATTGTATTAAAAGACTTCTTTCCACCCTACTCCCATCTGCTCATTCTTGCCTTACTGACCATGCAAAGAGTTGCTTCAACATATACAAAAATAAGGGGATGAGAAAACTCTGGTTATAGAAGGATCAGGAAGTTCTTTGATAGAAGCATTCTCCACTCATGCCAGACCATTTTAGGAGGCTCCCAACTTTAAGAATTATTCCTAGTTGTCTGTTTTACAACTCCATGAACCACAAAATACCTGCACTGAACTGGGCTGGATTTCAAAGTAGCAGTTCATGCTTTGAACACTTTGTGCTAGAAACCTCCAAATAGCTCAGAAGAGTACTCCTTTTTAAAAAGCTTATTTACTTTCAGATCAATTAATGTTGACACTCCTACAGTAAAATTAACAATATTCAGTGTCACACTGCCCTTTCAGAACATTCCTGAGTACTGCATACAGGAGATGGCCTCAGGCTGGAGCGTGAATGTTGCATTCTCTGCTGCTGCCAGCCTGGTGTCTCCAGCAGGCTTTAGCATCCCTGAGAGGGCTCCTATTGCCATACAAACCACCATTCCTTGCACCTAAGCCATTTAGTCTTTACACACACTGTCCACACCACCCACGCTCCCATAACACAACACAGTCATAAGGAAAGGGTCCTGCATAGCTCTGCTACCTACCAGCATCTTTCTTCAGGCAAGGTGAAGGGAATGGAATTCTGGGCTGCATAGGGAAGAGTGTGGTCAGTAGATCGAGAGAGGTCATTCTCCCGCTCTGCTCTGCACTGGTGAGGCCACAACTGGAATGCTGCATCCAGTTCCAGGTTCTTCAGTTCAAGAGAGACAGGGAACTACTGGAGAGAGTCCAGCCTAGGGCAACAAAGATGCTTAAGGACTGGAGCATATCCCTTAGGAGGAAAGGCTGAGAGAGCTGGGACTCTTTAGCCTGGAGAAGAGAAGGCTGAGGGGAGACCTTATTAATGCTTGTAAGTATCTGAAAGGTGGGTTGAAGCAAGATGGAGCCAGACTGTTTTCACTGGTTCCCAGTAACAGGGTGAGGGGCAATGAGCACAAGCTGGAACATAGGAAGTTTCATTCAAATACAAGGAAAAACTTCTTTCCAGAGAGGGTGACAGAGCACTGGAACAGGCTGCCCAGGGAGGTTGTGGAGTCCCCTTTTCTGGAGACCTTCAAGACCTGCCTGGATGTTGTCCTAAGTAATGTGCTTTAGCCAATCCTGCTTTAGCAGGGGAGTTGGACTAGATGATCTCTAGAGGTCCCTTCCAACTCTGACAATTCTGTGATTCTGTGAATGGAGAAAGAAATCAGAACCACGAGAGGTCCAGATCTCTGAGAGAGAGGTCAGCCTTCCTCATCTGCCTCCCAAAGGCCCATCAGGGGCCTTACCTGAAAAGCCAGCTACCACTGACATCCAGATGCTTGTTCCGGCAGACCTGTCTGCTCACATGGGGACAGAACACCACTTCTACCCAACTTCCTCAGGATCTTGGCTCCAGCACTGGAGCTCTCTTCTCCTGAGAAGGTGCTCTCACAACTCAGCAGTATGACAGGGCTCACAGAGCATGAGATGTACCATCTGTCTTAATGGACACAGCTGGTCCAGGTCACCTTCAAAGGTGTGGGGTTTACCTGCTGGTTGGCAGAACAGGGCAAAACACACATGCAGAGTAAACCTCAAGGTAAAACATGATCTGGCGACATACTTAGGCAGGGGTAGGCAGTGTGGTGTGCTGAGACAGGCTTGGCACAAGATGTGCACACACATGGTTGCTAAGGGAGTCTGGGTAATCTGATAAACCCATATTCGGCCCTCATCCAGCAACTGTGGACCAGGAGCCTCCAGTTTGATCACATGTTGTTTCTCTAAGGTGGGAGGGCTGCAGGATGCAAGTGTTATATATCTCTTCTGGTCCTTAAAGCAGCTTTACTGCTCATGTTCACATGGGAGGAGCAGGAGTAGCAGGATCAATCATGCACCATTTGGAAATACCAATTAAGACTTAATGAAGGTTGCTTTTGATGATCACCATAGCACAGGCAAAGAAGCACAACCAGCCCAGTGGGAGGGGTGGATTCCTTATCCATTCACAAAGCTTCTGTAGAAGCATGTGGGGTATTCCTGCTTCTAGAATGCTTTGTAGCAGTAGTAAATAGTATGATGCAGCCTGCACTATCATGGTCTCACATCAAACTTTCTAGAAGGCACTGTGTTGGTAGGGTTAGAGCAATCTGGGTTATTAGGTCATCCAGATAGCTGAGAAAACACCTTAAATGCAGTAATGCCACTAGAGGTGCTCCTGACTTCTTCATCTCCTTCTGTTGGCTGCTTTAATAATATTCCTCGGGGATTATGAGAGCATGGAGTTTGCGGTACTGCAACTTCTGTTGGCAGGAAGGAGTGGCAGATAGGCTGTCAAATAGCACAATCAGAAGGGATTCCTTGGTGGTCAGCTACGTGAAAAGTTAATGAATGAGATAATTTGAGGTTGCGTTTTATTGCTTTTATTGTGTCCACCCACTCTAGGAAAATATTGAAAGAGAATGAGCTGACTCTCTTTCCAATCACTTACTGCTGTCCTTATGTCCTATAGCCTTATGGATCACACACCACCAGCTGCTCTATTCATCTGTTTTTTTCCACCCATCTCCATGGAGAGGTACCAGATGCTCCACTCCTTTTCTCTCCTGCCTCTTTCTCCATTTAACTTCCTTATCTACTGAGAGGCTCTCTTTGTATATGCCATATTCAACAGGGGAAGAGGGACAAGCTTGTGTTCCAAGTATCATTTTTCTAGTCTCTCTTGGCAACATGTTTTTGCTCACTCATTTACTTCCTTTAGCACACTTTTTATGTACTATTAATTACTTATTATTCATAGGGGTGCTTGTATTTCAGACAGAGAACAGACACAAAGGCTTTTTACAAAACTGCAGCCCAAAATTCGAATCTACTCTTCCACTACACATGCCACAATTCAACGTTACACTACACACTGCAGACCTTTGAAGTTCTTCTATGCTGTGCACAGCACATGGCTAGAAAAATCTTGGTTCTGGTCCTCACCATCATTGAGAGACACTGTACAATTAATCAAGTCACTTAATGCTCTACATTTGATATTCCTTTCAAATAAGGACAAGAAAAGACCCAAAATCTTATAAAAAGCAAAGAAATGAAACTCTACATGAGATCTTTAGATGAAGGGCTCCATCTGTATACCTTAAAATGTTCAGTAAGGAAATTTCAACATACAAGAAAATAACAATATTATAAAGGTAATCTGCCAGGGGCCCTATTCTACAATGACACCTTTTTGAAGTGCTCTGTGGTGACAATGATGGGTTTGGAAAATCTTACTGATTGAAAAATGTTGTGAATTAAGAAATATGCAATATTTAATGGTAGATTTTCAGAGAGCACAGTAAGAAACACCTTGTTAGTATTTTTGAAGTTATACCTTCGTATCACTAACAAATATGCTACACATCATAAAAAATAACAGAGCAATAGCAAATTTAGACAAACTGTCATAAATTTCTAGAATATATTACAAACCAGAAGCCGCAAGTTTTTCAAACTCCCTTCATGGCTGCATCTGTTATTGGGATGGGTTTGGGTATGAACGATGAAGGTCATTTATTAACTGTCTTGATTGTCAAAACCAAATTGCAGTTTTGAACATAATCAACAAAGAACAACAAAGAACATCATCATGCTTTTCTGTTAAAGAATAGAACTGTTCCCAAATAACATCCCAAATAAAAATATTTCATTATTACTTCTCCCACTTACTCCAATACATTTGTCATGCATCAATGCAAATCCCCTATTTTGTAAAGGGATAATCACTGAAAGCATGTAAGCCACTGGACTTTCTGATACATCTTTTACTCCTACAAGACTTGCTGTTTGAGCAATTTGAAAAATGCAGGCAAGGGAAATCAAAAACTAATAATATGTTTCTAGACTACACCAAAGTTCTAATAGAAAAGCCAATAGCCATTTGTTACAGCTAACATTATTTTCGTCCTCTGCAATTGCTTTGTATCTTAACATGAGCAAAGGTTACAGCAACCTCACATTTCATCTCTAGCCTAAACCACCCGATCATGTAAGTGATGGAAATCAACAGCAATTTTGTTTTTGTTAATCAAGATAATAACTGCCCATAAACAACATCATTCCTGTTACTGTGAAGTAACAGTGAAACCTCAGAAAAAAAAATAAAAATTGCCCACCCTCTTACTTAGAGAAAGACTGCAACATGCCTCACTTCTACAACTGTGCAAAAAATGCTACAGTATACATGATTTATTAAAAATTTATATAAAAAAAACAAACCCAGGCATCAATCTCAAAGACTAGAGACACAATTTTATCTATTCTGGTAAACTTGGGTACACTATTAGCTCTTTCTAAAGAGTAATGTCCTGAGATTTTTGTGATTTTAGTTTGGGCTTTGGGTTTATTGTTGGTTTTTTTTTTTTGTTTTTTTTTTTTTTTTAACAAATAAAGGGGGGGGGGGAAAACGAAAGGGGAACATCGTTCTGCATTTTCACACAAAGACAATGCTTATGACAGTTTACAGAGTAAATAATCCAATGTGTTACAATATTATTTTGGCAGAAATGTTCTTGGATTCTCTGGTGTCAGCTGTGTAAATGAATCACGAAATTATTTTGTTGTGTCATATATTTGTTACAGAGCATATGGGAGAAATGACCAGGCATGAAAGTTTGTCAGATGGTGAAAGCATATCTGAAATTCTAAAATGATGGCATAACGCCTTTAGATGAATTGCAAGAGAAGGCCAGGCTGGGCTGGCAGAATGGTTCCTGAGGACCTGATGTAGATGTGGTTTACCAAAGTCACGAAGGCTTGGAGTGTTTTCCTTTCTGTACTTGGAAAAGACCCCAGAAGATGGTAATAAAAAGAAGAAACACCTAAGTATATGCTAACAAAAGCACGTAGTATTCGAATCTCAAATATTATTTTAACTGTCAGATTTTCACATTCATAATGCTGTACTAATTAAAAATGGATTTAGCAGACTTAGCTCCTGATAAAAATCTGGTGAAAACTTTATGTAGTCTCCCAGCTGCATAGAGAGGCAATGGATTTGGACCCCTGGTTAATTAAGATCTCATCATGTCCAGCTGCACAGTTGTTTGTGGATAATGCTATTCTCACTCCAAGTCCAATATGGACAGCATTTTGGGACACTGAGTATACTCATAGTAGCCTATCACTGTATGCTCCTGCTTCAGCTGAAGGAGGTACTACTAAACTCAGTATGTTTATAAGTGCCTTTACACAAGATACTGAAGTTCACAAGTTTGGAATGTGATAGCTAGAAAGAGAAAATGAATGGGAACCTAAAAAAAAAAAGTGGTAGCAAGAAAGTAAGTACTGACAGTGTTTTAAAGTGGAGCTGAGTGTAAGCCCCTCTGCAGTTCGTTAATTTAGAAAAATTACTCTAAAACCACTTAGCACATTCATTTGCATAGGGCTTTAATATTTTTTGTCAGTGTCAGGTACCACAGTTCTGTTTGAATGTCTGAATCCAACCAAGTGTTTGACATGACAATGCACTTCCTTTTGAGGAAGGACTCATACACAGCTTGAGGAAAAACCCAGTTGCCTTCTGCAAACATAATACCAAATAAAGAGGGGCTGACTCACAATCCTACTCTCAAGTATTTCAGTAAGTTCTTCTCCTGAGCCACACCCCAAACAAGGCCCTCCTTAGCACTTGACTTGTGGCAACAGTCGGTAGCTACAGTCACAGCAGATGATTGGCAAAGTGCCCTGTCAAGTTTTGTTTGCAATTGGTTCATTCCCATGATGGTAAAGCTTACTGGATTTCAGATTCAAAAACTTTCACAAGGCCACACCTCGTAGTTACTCCACTTCATGTTCAGCAGTCAAACACTCCAATGTCACACTGGAATGGGCAGCAGCCTGTAAAGCAGGTTGACATCAGACACCAGGCTACCTCTGTGACTCTCTTGCAGAAGGCTTGAGACTAAGGAATGTGACAACTCTTGGCTTACCCTCCTCGCGGGGAAGATATTTGTTCAAAGGCAACTAGAAGGCTGATTTTCAAGGATGGATACAGGAAAAATATCTGTTGTCTTAACATGTAGGACAGTTTGACACAAACACTGTAGGCAGCTCCCATTGTTCATAACTGAAGTTGGGAAATTGCTTCTTTTCACACACAATCTTACCAGCATTTCTCAGTTACAGTGAGCTACTTGTTTTATACCCATTATAGTGCATATCAAACAGGGTCCTTGGAGGAGCTGTGGAGACCCAACTCAGGTACGCAAAAAGGGAAAGGACCTCCTTTGTCTCACTGTCCAAGAGCTCACAGTTACAATGAAGGTCTCAATATTTAAGGAAGAAAACAGAGGACCCGTAGGTAGGATTTGGACTGGAGCAGGGATCATAAAGTCTCTATCCAACATTAGAAGTAAAGTCCAGAATTTATTTTTTTTATAGGGGGCTGTTATTTCAGCTTTGGTTGGAGAGCTGAGGAAAGGACCAATCTCATCACTTAAAATATAATTTGATTGCTCAAGGATGTAGGTTTGCCACTGTAACTCAGCTTTCATGTTG
The DNA here is from genome assembly GCA_013400055.1 of Nycticryphes semicollaris. Classification (NCBI taxonomy): domain Eukaryota; kingdom Metazoa; phylum Chordata; class Aves; order Charadriiformes; family Rostratulidae; genus Nycticryphes; species Nycticryphes semicollaris. The sequence goes on from VXBJ01004057.1 coordinate 463,558, forward strand.
CCCAGCTATCTTCATTCTCTCTCCTTCATGGAGTGCCTTGGACAGGTTGAGTTTTTGGATTTGCAGCCCTATGAGTTCGGCCTTTAGTGACGTTAGAGAAGACCAAAAGAAAGCTGTTATGCCAGGAAATCTCATCCTTTTAGCAAGAGTTTGTCCTAGAGCCAGCTGCTTTCCCAGACCACCAGCACCAGAAAAAAAATAATTTTTGTAAAAAAATTATACAGGAGGTTATTAGGTCACTGTTCTGCTTTTTGCTTGGTCAGGAATGCTCCACTGTGTGTAAAGCACCATGATGTATCAGAAAATACAATCAGGAGGGCACAGAGGTATCCAAGCCATTGACATAAATTAGTGCAGTTATAATATATGACAGAACATGGTGCACAGAGGTGAAAAAAGCCCAGGCAACAGTACCTATATATTAGAAAAAGTGCATAGTATTAGAATTACTTGAGACATTCAGCAATATGTCAGTCAATATATGTGTATATACACATGGACACACACAGGGATGACAGGTATCAATAAAAAATGTTTTTTGGTTTGTAAATTAGAAATACAGAGAGATTCTGAAACTCTGGTCACTCAGTCATTGCAACCAGTAGTATAAAGAGACTTCTAGCTTTGGAGAAAGGGTAGGAGCTCTTTGAATTCTCACAGAGCACCCAGCTCTTTACCAGCATGGTCCAAAGGTGGATTAAGGTACCTCAGTACACTGAGCTGTGAGCAAGTGGTAGCGCGCCATGCACATACTGAAAAAGAGAATAACAGACAGACTGCTGTTCAGCCTCCCTTGTGCATGTGTATTACACTTCTATTTATCTAAGTCAATAAAATAGTAAGAAAAACATGAGTTTAAACTAAAGACTGATCCTTCCTACTAGTGAGCATTTCACTGTTTTCACAATGAAGACCCTATTCTCAAACTAAGGAAGAGCAATTACACTGCCTTTTGGATTACCATCTTCCGTCCCTGGTGGTGGGCCAACATTTAGAATTTCCCCAGTCCCTAGGAAATTAATTTTCTATTTTGTAAAGGCTTAAGGGAGCTATTCTGGGGAATCCTCATACATGCTGAGTAACCTTTATCTATATTAAAATTTAGTCTATGTGGGTGGAGGAAGGTAAAAATCAAAGTAATCCATTTTCTTCTGTTGGGATAAACAAGCTGGTGTAGGTGGTTGTGCATGATACAAGACCCTTTTTTAAATGCTAACTCTCTATTACCAGTGAAAATATCTTCACAAAAGCCAAAAGTGCCTTTTCCTTTTTTTTTTTTTTTTCAGGATTAAAATAGTCTGAAAACAAATTTTATTTTAAATCACTGTCAACCTTGTTAACTGTATTTTTCATCTACTTGGAATAGCTTTACCATATATGGGAAGAGTTTATGAATACTAGATTTTGAAAAGGTCAGAATTTTTTTCCTTTGTATTTAAGGCTGAGTATTTTATGGGTCATTGAGAAAAAAACCCTTTCAAAATAAATTCAAGCGCATCCACTCAAAGTGTGATAAAACAAACAAAATATCAAATCCTGTTTCTGAATTAATGAATGAAGTACTTAACCTCAATTTCAAGTCCACCCAAACTTGTTGCATTTACCACATTTTTTTTCCAAGTACTGACATATAATTGGAATGTCTTTCATTGATACAACACTGACATAGTTTTCCAAACTTAGAAAACACATTGGGAAACAGCTAAGATTCTGATTTTATAAACTCAGTTTGTACAAATTTAATTTCTAATTCAGTTATCAGAGAGCAAATGCTTCTGAAGTATTAAGGGAATTTGGTGCCCAGTGTGGGAGAACCTATCAATCTACACCAGCAGAGAACAGGAAATATTCTCTTACTGAAGGTACTTCAAGGCAATTATGGTTTTAGTATCAGCTTTGTAAAAGAATCATATTCTTCTATTTTAAGTTGAATTGTAATTCAAAAGCTCTTCCATCAATTTATTTTATATTGATGGCTATTAATATCTATTGACCACTAGGTTACTTTTAGTGGGATTTACTACTGAATGACCTGTCATAATTTCAACAACTTCATATTCCTTTGGGGAAATACACTTTTTTTTTTTTTTTGTATGGCATACTAAGTTATTTGTTTATAACAATTGTACAAACATTATACTATAGCATCTAAGTGTATGACAAATTGCTCATTATTCATAGTAGGAGAAGGCATCTCAAACAAGTGATGAATTCATCAAATCAGTTTAGAAGGGATTAGTCATTTAAGAGTATTTTAAAGAAGTATTTTGCTACTTACCCACACAGATTAATCTAAGTTACAGCTAAAATTTACATGAAAATGTACTAATACATGCAACAGTTTTGTTATCTGTATTGAGCTTAGGTGGCAAGGATTTGGTAGCAGAGGGGCTGCAGGGGTGGCTTCTGTGAGAAGGCACCAGAAGATGTCCCCATGTTGGACAGAGCTTGCTCTAGTCGGCTCCAAGACAGACCCGCCACTGGCCAAAGCTGAGCCAGTCAGTGATGTTAGTAGCACCTCTGTGATAACATGTTTAAGAAAGCATAAAAAACACTGCACAACAGCAGCAGAGAGAGAGAAGTGACAATATGTGAGAGAAACAACCATGCAGACACCCAGGTCAGTGAAGAAAGAGTGGGAAGAGGTGCTCCAAGTGTTGAAGAAGAGATTCCCATGCAGCCCATGGTGACAAACACGGTGAAGACCATGGTGATGCACGCTGTGCCCCTACTGGCCTTCTTATTTGTCATTATCCTACTCTTATTAATTGGTAAAAATTAAATTAATTAATTACCCTGTCAAATTTATTTTGCCTATGACAGTAATTGGTAAGTGATCTCCTTGTCCTTATCTTTACCCATGAGCTTTTCATCTTATTTTTCTCCTACTGTCCCGTTGAGAAGGGGGAACAACAGAGTGGCATGGTGGGCACTTGGCAGTGAGCCAAGATCAACCCACCACATTGTCTTAAAACTTCCTACTTAATTATGTCTTCTATTGTACATATTCATCCCCACTATGGGGATGGCTACTTGCTACTTGCCTGTAGCCAGATCTTCCTCTGTATAAGCATAGGACCCTAAAGATCAAGGCTATACAGCAGACTGAAATAGAACAGAAAATAACTTCAGCATTTAAAAGTTTTGGAAACTACACTTTTAGAGGATGTCTCTGAAAGGTAATGAGTTACTCTCAGCTGAACAATTACAATCACTGTAGAAATATGAATTTTAAATTCTTGCAGCTGGTCAAATCCTCTCCATGTCTGGGTTAAGGCTTTACCTGAAAGGGTCCAAGAAGCTGTAGAAGAGGAGAAGGAAGAAATCCAAGGGCATATCCTCCTCAGACCATGAGGTTTCAACTCACAGTCACATCACTTAAATTATCCATAGTAGACATACAAACCTAATAACATGCATCATGCCTCAGAGCACTTTCACTCCAGGGCATAAAGATGATTTGCACAAAATCTGTGAGCTAGATAAAGAGTTAACTCTTAGAGACCGATAAAAATTACTTAAGTTGTCCAAGGCCAGAGAGAAGATGCAAAAATGCAATACAGAATCTGCCAATGAGGACACTGAATCAAGTAGATTTTGCTTAGATTGGCACGGAGAAGCAGAGAATATAAGAACATGCAACTACTCGAACAGTTTTTAAAAGGCAGCATTGGAAAGAACAGATTTGAATACTTACGTGTTTACATACATTTGGGAGGTTTGCTGGAAAATAACAACTTTGCCTCCTGGCCAGTGACTATGGCACAACTCCCAGACCACAGACCCACCCAGGTGCCTCAGTCATGTCCAGTGTCCTGCGTCTTCAGGAATATAGGACACATGCTAGTCAACCATTACACTCTTCTCCCACACAACTTGTGGGATTGTTTTGGTGAGTACAAATACAGGAGAAAGCAGCAGGCTCTCAATTTGACCACTATGAAATCCATCATCAAATGAGCTCAGTTTGACCACTATGAAATCCATCATCAAATGAGCCAATTAAAATTAAAACCTTTCACTCGTCTCATTTTAAGAAAGTTTTGTTAAAATCTTGCAATTTAGCTTTCCAGATCAGAAAGAATTCTGGCATACCATTTTGAACCTATATCACAAAACGAATTGGAAAACTTGTCATGTGGAAAGGCAGAATACAAGGCCATGGATTGCTTCTCTGAAAACGACCTGCTGTTAACTCCTGTGAGACTTAAAATCAAGGCTCGAAGCACTCCTAGCTGAAATGTTTGATTTGAGAGAGGTTCTCTCTCTCTAGTTACAGTATAGAAAGAAGAAAGGTGAAGCTAATGCTGAAGAGAAAAGCACAAATATATTTTAAAATTGCTTTTAGGAAGAGGTGATGGGAGCTCTGTCCACTGGCACAGTTGGAATGGCATAGAATAATCACACCACTACGTGTACAAAAGCAAGCAATCTTATACAGGCAGAGAGACAAACTACTCTGTTGCAATCACTGCTCTCTCAAGAAATATGTTCTGACTAGGGGCTTTGGCTTTAAATCACTAAATCATGCTTGCTTTGTAAAAATGCAGAGTGTTCTTTGCCATTTCTTTCAGTCTTACAAAATCCCAAAGAAAACATCTACATCCTACTGCATTCCTTCTTTTATTCCAGGACACAAATTTCAGTTTTGGGAAAAGCTACTTGCACTTTCTATCATGTTACTCCAAAGCATTCAGAATTAGTCATTTAATCTCTATCCAGGCTAAAATGGCTTACTAGAGAAATCTCAGCTTAATAAATTATGTATAAGAATTCTCTCTTTTATGTAGCGTGTGCGATCATTGGAGCTGTAATACCATCTATGGCTGCAGCAGAACGAGCTGCGCGATGTGGTACAACCCAGTGTAAGTTAATATTGGTCACAAAGCTCCAACACAGGGAAAGAACCACCTGCCAAAACCAGAGCACTTGCAAGCACTGCCAAAAGCCCTTCATATTCCTAAAGACGATGCCAGCAAATTTGCACCTCATCACAAGCAAAAGACAAGTAGCTATAGTGCAAGCTTCGCTCTTCTTGCTCTTCTACTATCTGGAAGCTATGAAGCCTGGGCTGGAAACTCAGAATGTTTAAATATTTGTTGGTGAAAAATAGACCTCCATCCACCCTGCAAATCTTGCTGCCCTCCAAAACCGCAATATTTCTCTTTCGTCTAGCGCACCCTCCATAAGGGAGAGTTTGCCACTTGACCATCCCACATACTCCCAGTGTCTACACTTTGGTATCTGAGATTCCAAAAATGGAGAGAAACATCAAGTTCACCTGTTTTAATTTTACAACAGTGTTACAGAAGAAAGTGCTCCAAGAAATCCTCTGTCAGCTTCCTTTTAGCTGCAAAGCCCTTGAGCCTGCCATGCAGCCACACACTGCAGTTCCAGTTTCCTCAGATGCTGGGGAGAGAGATGTGGCAGCTGATTCCCCCCCTGCTCCCAGTTAGATGAAAATTTCAATGACCAGTAGCAGAAAGAGTTAACTAAAGGTCTCCTTTCTCTTCCCCCTTCAGGAAAAAAATATTGTTTTAAAGTTTTCTAGAAAGCTAAGTTTCTTAGTTCTCTAAGTCTGAGCTCCAGCCGGAGGTAACTAGACAGCTAATACCTTCAGGAGGGATTTTAGTTGCTTGAGGAAACTGCTCAGGGAGTTACCTGACAGTAAGCTGACAGTTTTAGAAAGGAGGATATTTCACCCTTGTTTGTCGAGAAAGTGAGTGAAAGGAAACTGTTTTCACAGCACAAACACGCACAGACACACCATGCCAGAGAGAGAGCACTGGAAGCGTCTCCCTTGATCACAAAGTCTTCAGACATCACAGGCAATAGCATTTCATAACTGCAGCCCTGCTCTAGGGAGGACACAGACAGGCATCCTGCCCTCCCAGCTCAGTTCAAAGCATGTTCAAGACCGGTGGGAAGAGCAGCACAAGGCATGGAGTGAAGACGCTTTTCACTTTGCCTAAATCCAGCTGTAGAATTAGCTAGGGCCAAGACCAAATGGTTTCACATTGCTTCTGCACCACAGTGAGTGTGGGGGACATCCATGAGGTCAGCACTGCTAACTGGCACTGAAGACTTTGGGACAGAGAGTCCCATCTCCATGAGGGAAGGGGTCACTTGAGGAGACCCAGCAGCCAAGGAATATGTGAACATGGTGAAAGAGTGGACCAAAGCCAAAGCTCACTGAAGCTGAGCAAAACTTGGCAAGAAAGCACCTTGCACTATGTAGTGAGACTGCATGTGGCCAAGTGAAGGCATATGTCCCCTGGAGATGGGGACACCTCAGAGGAATAACCAAGTCTAAAAATACACACATGAGATCCTTCAGGCATAAAAAAAAAAATCCCTCAAACTGCTTTTTCATGTGTTTGGAATCTGTATGATTCAATTATGAATATATTTGGGATGAATACACAGTATCTACACTTCAACTAACTGAGTACTTTGGGAGCCAGAGATGAAAATGTTTATTGAAATGAAAAGTGTAATTCTGGTATTTATATTCCGAAGGATATGCAATACATCACAAACGTAACTCACAGAAGGTACCAGTTCATCTGAATTCTACAAAATTCCATTTGCAGAAATAGACCAAGAGAAGTGTTAGAAGTGACAGGCTGAGGAGCTATTTCTATAAAAGATTTGCAGATATTTATACCAGATTAAATTCTAAACTCTAAAAAGTTGGTTTCTAATGTGCAGTATCCCCAGTCTCTAAAGTATCGTACCTTTTATGCATTTGCAAAAGCATATATTATTTACACTATTTAACATTTGCATTCTGATTGCAATCAGCCTTCTTTCAACAGAATAAATAAAATTACAGTCTGTTAACCTAGATCCATCAACCTCTCACTTCCATTATCAATCAATGCCACTTTTCTGCTGACTGTAACTCAATTAAAGTCCAATTATTTGAATAACTGGATGGAAATTGCTATCACAAAATGTACCTTTTAGTAGGAACATTCTGTATAAAAAACTGACACCCAGGAACTACGATAGCGTGGTTAATAAGCGTTTTGTAACCTGGGCTGGGAAAAGCTACACCGATGAACACAGAGGAAAAGATAATCCTTCCTGGAGCAGGCATTTGATTCTAAAATTGGAACTTCTGGCTCAGAGCAGATCCAAAATTATGCAATTCTGCTAGCATTACTGTGAGCTTTAAGAGAGTTGATCCTTCTATGCCTCAAAGTTTGTTATTTCTACTAATGTTTAAAAAAAAAGTAGTTATGGGTTCTTAGACCATCTTACCATATTACCCACAGTGTTATTTTAAATATGCCAGTCAGTAATACCGATGCATTAGGTGACCTCAATGCCAAATTTTTCATTTCTTTTATTTCTTACATTAATTAACACCAGGTAAGTAGCTGCTTTTAAACTTAGCATTTAACAGGACATCTCTCTTAACTTTATTGCAGCTGTGTATCTTCTTGTCCTGCAGGAACTCAATGTCATTTGAAAAAAAGTGTTTTATTAGGAAATTCTCAAGTATAAATTTCCTTCTTAGTTTTTAACTACATCAATTTCTACCAGAGCTTCAATTCATTTGACCAAAGTGTGGATAGCTTGTCAATATTGAACAAAGAAGAATGTGTTGAATTTTTTGATATTGATAACATATGCTGAAAGAAAACATTGTATTGTTTCGGTTTCAGTATGCCAACTCTAGGTAAAAAAAAAAAATAATTAAAAAAAAAAACAAACCTATAAACTACTCTTAAAAACAGGCTTCAAAGATGAAAAGGTCTCTACTTTTTCAGGTGTAATTATCTAGGACTTACTTGGCACCTGGAAATTACCATGGAGAAATGGGTTTAGGAACAAAAACCCCTCCTATCAAACATATTTCTTTAGCTAATCTCAACTATCTTCATATCCTAATATTTTAAAGGAAGAATAGGTGCTCCAATGTGTTTATTTTCAATGTAATCTTACCATCTTCTACATTGCATCATAAAATCATACCAACTGAATTATACCTACTACTGTTTTCATACATTTCTACAGTGGTGGTTCACTGAAGATTGCATGAAGTATTTAAAATAGGATATTAGGTTTTGATGATTTGCATTTAACAAAATTACTTGAACTGGCACACAGGAAGAAATAAAAAGAGCCAAAAAATCAATCTTAAGAAAATGGAAACATTATAGATAAGCAAACAAATTAAAAAATGTGACTGAACCTAAAAGTAATAATTCTTGGTAGAATGAGTCACATTCGTATTACTTTTCCATTCTGATTACTGTTGTTGACTTTTGTCCCGCATATTAGATTTCATACCTTTCCTTCTACTTTCCTTGTAACTTCAGTCAACACCCCTAGCATCTTTTTACCTGCTTTACAAACTGAAGTTGCAGGAAGCAGCAAACACTTTTTATCACAAGAGAATTACAGTTCACATATATGCTGAAATCTGTCCACTTCATAGAAATGTCAAATAATTTTCACATATGCACAGACCAGCTCCCCATAAAACTACCACTGGAATAAATGCTTTCGGCCCTTTGACTCTAACATGCTAGCAGTGTCTCTTAGGCAAGCTCTGAAAATCCTTCTTATAACAGAGGCTATGAAGAATGCTGGAATTCAAGCAATTCAGTTTTTTTTCATACAGCCAGTCCTTAAAAGCGATCATTTATACAGTGTATGTTAAAAGCAAAGCTACTCACCCTTTTTCTCAAGTTGTAGGTCAAAATGAGATTTCTGGAGAAGGAGTGTGAAAAGGCTGTATAGAACTCCAGCACTTTCTGTAAGGCATCTCTCTTAATCACATGAAGATCACAGTAAGTCAAAGCCCTTACGTTAGCACAGGACTGGGCGAGGGTAGACTCCTTCCAGAACACATCACCAAAAACGTCTCCTTTGCCTAGAGAAAAGCAGCAGCATTGCTTTCAGTAATGGTACTATTTCCATCAAAAATACAAAAGAACATACACATCATTTATGCAGTCAAAGTTCTTCTATTTTATGTGGTCAGAAAAAAATTCTGTCTGGAAAAAAATAATCTTTGAAATATTTAATTGATAACCTTTCCCACTGTCTTTTTATTAATTACAAGAACCCTGCAAAATTGTGTAATAAACCACGATCAAAGTGTGTTTCATATGACAAGTCCTTTAAATACCAGAAAAGGTTTTCCTCTAAAAATCAAGAATAACGGTTCATTCTTGGTTAATGTTCTGATCCCTTTCAAAGAGATTAATTAAAAAGAAAAGTTTTTTTCCCTGTCTTCTTCTAACTACCACACAAACAATTTGTTTCTTACATCAATGTTGTTGAGTTTTCTTAATCTGGCTAGCAATTACCCGCTATTGTGCCAATAAAACCATCTTGTATAATACGTCAGCACAGTTACAGGCTGTAACAAAGCACTGCTATTAAAGTGAGTTTGTCCTAGTTCGCTAGATCATCACCAGAAAAGTCTGTCTTTACGACAGTAAAAAAGAGCAGATTTCAATTCTGATGACTACTAATGCTTTTCAACTGGTAAGAGTCTCAACAAAATCTTTCAGTAATTGTGCATGTGTGCCCCCATATAATACAGTGGAGGTTTAAGGTAACCACATAGTCCAAAACAAGAAGAGTACTGCTCAGTTATCACCAAGATAATACTGACAAGGCAAGAATATTTAGCTGTTACACCTTGGAAGAAAGAAAACATGGCCATTTGCTTACAACCTTCCCATGTGCCTGTCTATGAGCTTGGGGCAGCCAGTGAAACCTCTACTGAGGAATACTGGAACAAGGGAATTTACACCTGTCTGGGCACTACAACGCAAGGCAAGTACAGCAAAATCTGCCTGAGGAGTGGCCTCCAGTCAGGATATCACTGGTTTTACCCCACCTCAGCTTGGACACAAAAAGGAGCGTTTAGAAGAAAGTTACAAGCTCCTTTACAGAGTAATGGTATTTTTTTTTTCTGCTTTCCAACATCTAATGCTAACAAGATAAGAATATTCAGTTCTTATCTTGATAATGAATAATTACACTATTCTTGTTTTGAATGGTATTTTTTTTCTAAACCTCTGCTGTGGTGAAATATCATACCTGTATATTACTTGTAGGACAAATAACAAAAAAAATACATTCATAATGTTTATCAAGTTATGGTAGGGATGGAGCAGATGGTCCCTTGTCTTATATATAATACTTTGCCTGTAGCAATTCTTAAAGCCAAAGCATCCAAATATACATTAGTTAATTGACTTCACCTGGTCCCTTTTAGATTTCATTCCCCAAACAAATAGTCACATACAAAAGCCCATATGAAAGCAAAGAGAACTGTCATGAGTGAAGAGGCCAAGAAAACTTCCAAATTAAACCCAAAACTCCCATCGCAGCCTTTCAGCTGTACTTCCATCATTACATAATCTCTTACATTAGATGAGAAGCATTTTATCTTTAAGGAGAAGCTGTCAGTCTGATGGTAAGCTCCGTGGTAGGGCAGTAAGCTGTGGATCACACTGATGTGTTTTCCAGTCTTCCACAACAGCCCTATGTAGTCCACCTGCCAGGACAGGTTTTGTCACTGAACACTTTGGAGGAGCATAGACTATATTTCCATTTTAAATGCATTAATACACTGAAAACAGCTGTTCCGTAAGGACAGTCTCCCCCAGAAGATAGGCAAAGGCGCCATAATTATACCCTTTCCTCCAACTCTAGTCTCTATGTAGGACAATGCCAACACTCAGAAATACTACAAGGGCTGCGTATCAGTAAACATGGTGGTAGTCCAATAGCCTGGTGCAGTAAGCAACTTTTCATTGTAATGGCAATGACTTTTCCCATTTTCAATTATTTAAACATATGCTTTTTCAGTAGCTACATTAAAAATGGCCAAAGAAAAAAGCTTCCAGGCACTTAAAATAGATCACCATCTACAAGGCTTTTAGATAGACAAACACACAATACATTCAAAATTGAAGTGAAACAATTTTTATGCACCATAAAAACTGATATGCTTCACTGAGTAAAAATGGATTGTTTGCCTTTGGAATAAATATGCTTTTACTCACAATCTTCCAGGCAATTAGCTAAACAACTGTTTTAATTAACGCTCTGGAATCTATCAAGGATTGAAATGTGCCATCACTGATGAGCAACAGTTAAAGCTGGTAGTCCAAGCACAAGGGAGAATTCTAGCTCATTTCTAAGCCTATTTCTTAACATCTCCAGACAAGTTTTCCAGCCTTAAAATTACAGTAATTATTTTACTGCCCTACAGTAGGATGAAGAGTAATTAGTACAATGCAAGTGCAAACAGTTTGAAGCTGCTTTGCCTACATATGAAACAATATGCAGAAGTTAGTTGCATCTTACTCTTAATTCTGCTTTTCACATAACACAAAAGGACACAACAGTGTCCTTCACCTGTGGGAGCAACCCTGATTTCCCACTGCTATTTGTAACTCCTGGAAAACTCCCCCTCCTGCAGTTTCCTGCCACCCCAGGGAGCCACTTCCCATTTGTGGCAAAAGCAGCTCACGAAGGAGCTACGTCTGCTGGGTGCCCACAGAGCCAAACCAAACAGAGAAAAGCAACACATGAATCACAAGCTGAGTCAGATCACAGAAGCCTCCGTTTTCAAGAAACAAACCAGGCTGAAACAAGAAGTTGTACTGTTCTCTATCAGTAACAATTTCCTTGAATTTAATCGAGTTAACAGCCAGTGATCTAGTCGAAAAATCAATCCTATATTACAGTTCAATTTCCAAAGCAAGGCACACGTGCAAGCATCACACTGCTTTGTCTCCATCAAGTGCATTTTCTAAATGATGCATAACAAAAGTATCAATTTAGATTGTCAGATTCTAAAAAAACCCTTGTGTTTGACATTCATAGAAAAATGAGGGGGAAAAAGGAGGAGTAGGAAGTCTTTGTAGTAAACAGGAATTAAAATTACACCAGGAGTATCTGCATTGGATTAGAACACTTGTCCTCTTATACATGATAAGGAATTGCATACCATCTCCCTTTGTTTATACTTTCTCCATAAAGTGAGACCAATAACTCAGGAAAAAGGAAATAAAAAAGAGCGAGGGCAGATTAAATGGTTGTTTAATCAAAAATAGCTGTAATTGCAAAGCAAGTAGAGTAAGGTGAGACTTCTAGTGTGTCAGAAGCTAGTTTGCAAAGTCTAACGGCTGCATGAGAGAACCTGAGTCAAAAGCCTCTTTTTACATATAACTCCAGGGTTTATATATTTCACCTTAACTCTGAAGAAAGATTAAAAAGCTAGAGAAATGCAGATGGCCATTTGTTTGTCAGTACTTTGCGTTTCTCATTCCCAGCTTGCTGAATTCCAGACATTTGCCAGGAACACTATTTGTCAATCACACTTAAAGTGGATGATCTAAGCTTTTACCATCAATCATTTATATTCCCTGCTGGATTTGTGGGCTGAGGACCTTTTCCTCTCTCAGCTCAGTATGCACTAAAAAGCCAAGTAGTTTTCTGCCTTTTATGTTTGCTTGGTTGTTCCAATTATAATTACAAGCCCCTAAACCCTGAGATATACAGTGAAGAATTATTTTATAAAACCAGCACCTTCTGTTTCCGCATTTATTCTTTCCCAATCTTTTCTCATATCACATTTTTCTATTAATCTTAAAAGTGAAGAGAACTTCTCTGTTACGACTGCAAATTCAGACTGAGTCAGGCAAAAGGTCAAGCCACATCGACGCTGTCTCCTGAAAGCTAGAGCAGTAATGAAGATCTGATTATTGCAACTTAGCCAAGTGTTTTGCTGATTCTGTTGAGAGAAAAAAAAAAAAACAAAAAACAAACCACATTCACACATTCCAGCTGTATTGCCTTGATGTTCCTAGCAGAACAGCAGAACACCCTTAGTTTTTTCACTCCTATAAACAGGGAGTATTGAAGAGCTCTCAGACAGAAGATATTCCATCCTACTCAGAAAAAACATGACCCTACATGGACTGTTTTGACTGATAACCTACTTAGTTCACCTTTGGGTTCTGGATGTCTGGGAGTCATTGTGCAGTTTTGGTGTGATAGCAGCTGGGTGAAAAGACTGAGGACATGGATTCATGTGCCAAAGGTCTTCCAAGTTCAGTATGGACTGGGATGGGACTCACACAAATCCATGGATTTTCAATAGTCAGACAAAATACTCATGGTAGAATCATTCTCAAACCAATAGTAGTACAGCAGCCAACACCAGAATCTAGCTCAGGTCCCTTCCTGATCTGCCTTCATCTGCATGTTTGAACCTTAGAAGAACAGTGATGTGACATAGTCACAGAAGACCCAAAGGTAAGCTAGAATGACCAAACACTGCTTGATGGTACCTCAGCAGCAATGCAGCACTTAGCGTATCTTGGAAATCAGGTGTTAGCAAATACTGTCGTTTGGGATGTTGATCCACAGTGGCTGCTGCATCTACCCACAAAGCTCCCTCCTGCTGGACAATGAATCTCCCAGCACAGCTCCCTGAAGCACCCACACTGGCCCAAGCCCTTGGGATTTGGTCTCCACCTCCAAGCAGTGGGAGACACCAGCTGCTGTACAGGCAAACAGATTCTCTGTGTTGGTCTGTATTCTAGTGCCTGCTCATTAAAATGCTACTGAAATTTTAAAATAAACAAAAAACTTGGCCAGATTTTTCTTTTTTTTTAAAGCTCCCTCCTGAACAGATTTGAACAGAAACAGAGAACCCGAAGTCCATGTCACAGAGTCCTTCCAATTTTATTCAAACATAGTTCCATTAACGACAGTGTATTTATCCCTAGTATTCAAAGCTAGTGATATGAAGGTGTCAAAGCCCTCTACTATCACAGAACCATCACACAAAATCATATGGGGTTGGAAGGGACCTCTGGAGATCATCTAGTCCAACCCCCTGCCAGAACAGGTCCACCCAGAGCAGGCTGCACAGAAATGTGTCCAGGTGGGTTTTGAATGTCTCCAGAAACAGAGATTCCACCACCTCTCTGGGCAGCCTGTTCCAGTGCTCTGTCACCCTCAAAGTAAAGAAGTTCTTCCTCATATGTAGATTGAATTTCCTACATTCAAGTTTGTGCCCATTACTTCCTGTCCTGTCACTGGGCACCACTGAAAAAAGACTGGCCCCATCCTCTTGACACCCACTCTTTAAGTATTTATAAACACTTATCAGATCCCCCTTCGGTCTTCTCCAAGAATCACCATGGCTTCAACTGAAAATCTTTCCTTCTCTTCTCTTCCCTCATCTCATCCTTATTTAAGGCATGCAATTTAAATTTTCTCATTTTACAAGGAGAAGACAGATTCAAGGAAAGTTCCCTCTTGGTGCATGGTTTTAAGGCAACAAATATCTGCCAGCCAGAAAAAAAACAGAACTAACATTTCACATCAAGGCAGAGTATTCAATATCCCTCCCACAGATAAATTGCACAACTTGACAGCCACTGAATAGTCTGTAGTTTGGTCCTCCAACACAGTACGGCTGGCAAGAGATGATGCATGGAAGTGATTTGGTGCTTTGGATTTTCTTCAGATTTCCCTAGTGCAAACTGAGACACGTAATGAGAAGCGAATGACCAACTGCACTGCAGGGGCTACACGATTTTTCATTAACCAGAAGTTTTAACCACTCTTTTCCTATAAAATAAGACCTTAAGGAAAATAAGCCAGAGCATCAGTGCCACAGAAAGCAAGAGAAGTGTTGCAGCGACAATAAAATGAAGTTGCATTGGCAGTGATTTGTCTGGTGCACAAATGAAGCAGAGTGTATCCCTTCATGTTTTAAACACAGCTTGGCAACAGTTTGCAGAGAGTTTACTATACAACTGCATCAATTTTCTCTGTCAAAGCACATTACTATACAGACAAAATAAAAGCATTTCTTTCAGAGTACAGGATGAGTAGCAACAATATGAATTAGCTACAGATAAGTTTTCTTTTATTATAATTAATGTGTTTATTTGCCTCTGAAAAGAGAGCAGATTATATTTCACTACTTGACTTATTGTGATGAGAAGAACAGTTTTAAGATGACAACTGGGCCCTACCAGGCTTATTCACAAAAAGCTAGGAGGCTTCCCCAGAATCTGAATCATTTCTCCTTATTTGTTTTTTAATGGTTACTGCAAAAAAATGTTATAAATATATGGCCATTTTCTAAAAACTCAGAAGACGTGGAAGTTGCCAGCTCAAATAACTAGAGTCACAAATGTATTTGAATTCATTGGTATTGGTTAAGTAACAGGAAAAAAACCAGTTCAATATGTATTGTCATTGCATGGACAGTGCTAGTTCTCCGATCAAAAACTCTATACGAGAGGCTCAAATTGCAATATCCTCAGTGTTACTCCCCAATGACTTAGAAACTGGCTTCATGTTGTAGCTATTGCTTGAAGCTTCCATTAAAGCCCCAAAATTTGATTATTTTTTATTTCAGATAAAAGCATTCAAAGAGTTTAAAATAGTAGATTTTGCCTTCTGAAATACATCAAGTAAATATTTTTAAAACCTCACAAAGTTCATAGCTATAGAATACTGCATTTTATTTAATATTTCTAGCAACTTCTTGAGGACAAATTTAATAATGTTTCAGAAACACCTCTGAAAAAAGTTTTAATTTGAAACTTGGGGAAAACATAGAAAAGTAAGTGTCCATGAAGTTTTATTTTTTGGATTTTTTTTAACATGGCTTTTCAGTGAAAAAAACAAATATTCTTCCTCCAAAATTCCGAGACACAAACAAAACTGAAAATTAATTCAGTAGTTCACCTGCCAAAAACCAAGGCCTTTATAGAACCTCAGTTTAAATTCCTTTGTGAAATTATAATTTCTACTTCTTTCCATCTCTATCTGGAGTATGCAGATAAGCATGATGGGCAAGCCTTCCTAGCACAGCCTGAGATACCAAGGAACATGCTGGAACAGAGACAGTCATCTCTACCACATCTCAATTTCAGCTGTCAGTGCATCACAGATCACTGTTGCCAGCAACCTGCCAGACTTCTTCCGCATGTGGTGGCATCTGACTACATAGGAGCACAATATGCAAAGTTGCATAAATTTACAACAATGAAACTGTAGCAAAATTGTCGACTAATTGGAAGTGCCAAGAAGTTCACAACTGAGACCTCTATTCACAGGGAGTTCCCCTCTTTCCCAGTTATTCCAGCAAGTAATTCATCAAGTGTTTTAAAAAACTGTTTCTCCAAAACCCTGAACAGTCTCAGACCATCTACAGATGTCAGTGGTCAGGAGCTCAGGTGATTCCTATTTTTAATGTTCTACCAGAAGAAAGGCATAAAACAAGTAATGTCTGGCTGAAGTCTCAAAATAGGCAACTCCTTATGTCAAGTCACACTACTTTTTCTAGACGTCTGGAGCATGGAATAAGAAATAGTCTCTGTCCAAAACCACCATTTGGAATAAACCTGTATTTCTCAATAAAAGTTTTAGTGCTGCTCCTACATCTACCATGAAATTAAAATTTTGCATTAATGTAAACTTCTTTAAGCCGATGTCTTTTTAAAACTTTAGCCTGAAATCCACTTCAAATTCTTTATGTAATAGTATGCCTGAACGCGTTGAGGAAATCAGACTTTTGAAATCATTCCTTCAGTTGGTGTTCACTGAATCACTTCATAGAAACATTAAACTCATCCAATCTGTCTATATATGTCAACTTGGGAAAAAAAAAAAAAANACTATAAATAGAAAAAGCACAATAGAACTACTGAAGATAAAGGTGGATTTTAATTTCAATCACTGCATTTTCAAAGCACCACTGGTCACGTTACACTCTTATTCAATAGCACAAACAATGTTGTGATGTTAGATACTGAGTTAGAAAATAATAAGAAAACTGTAATGCCATCCATAATCCTGCAACCCCTTCTTAAGCCTAGGAGCACAGCAGCTTGGCATTTTTAACACAGTGAGATATACCTAAATTTAAAAGTCAGGTGAAAAATGAAGTAGAGAAGTAAGGGACTTTTAGAAAAACTTGGCATTAGGTAATAATAGGCCCCAAACACACAATTGAATACTGAAAATGGAGTTGCACACAAAGCATTTTACTTTAGGGAAACCTGAGTTAGACCAACTACTGGAACAGTCTAAAGATACCAGCCCGGGCTCAGCAGAGTTAATTTATCTGACGTTTCCAAGTCTGCTGAGAAGCAATCTTCACATGATTGCGTGGAAGACGCAATGTTTTTTCCACTGAGAAGTCTAAGACAGACAATATTTCTCTAAGATAAACCATCTCTGTGGTGCAGTTGCCCTCCCAGGTTGCATTGTCCTGTCTGGATGCAAATCTGTCCCACCAAAACCTGAATCAAATCTCTTGTGTCTACATTTGAATAAAATGCTTATGGCTAAATGAATAAGCTAAAGCAATTTAAAAGAAAATAAACAATTATTCTTATAGCATTCCTTTAAGATTGCAATTAGATCAAATTAAATCAGCAGGAATTTCTCCACACAAAGCAAATGGAGCATTTAATGTCCTGCTGAAACAAAACATGGCACACCAAGTTCTCCTACAATATCATGTTAAAACCACAGTCTCTGGTCTTGTCAATGTTACAGCTTTGTAAATAATGATAAAATACCTGCATTTGAGGGACATCCAATTTTCATTTCCTCAGCTGACATGTGATCTTAAGAGTAAATCTATGTGCATTCAACTCCCATTCCCACCACCCCTTTAAAAAAAAAAAAAAAAAAAAAAAAAAAAAGAAAAGAAAAGAAAAAATTGATATATCCCACTTTCCCCTGACGGTGAAGGCAGCCAGGTCTAGGCTCTAAATTCCCATACTTGACACTCTGTTACTGCACACTTTCATACTTATACACTCTCTACATTCTGCTATTTCTCTTCAGCTTAGATAGCAGCAAAGGGAATAGCAAGAGCAAACTGTCCTTGTGGAGGGCAATGATTTTCCTTGCTCACAAATTATGGCCTTGATTTCCCTTCCTATCTTGTACCCTTTACCTGCCCTTTGTGGAGTCAGGAGTTGGACTTGACAAGTCTCATGGGTCCCTTCAAACTCAGGGTATTCTATGACTAAAACTCTTTGCTAAACCAACAGTCAATAAAAAAGTTTATTCTTTTGAAGGTTTTTAGCTCAAATCAGGATTGCAAGAACATAATAAATGCTGAACAGCTGGGATGCAACACTTGGGATAAACTGCTTTACTCTTGGGATAAACTGTGTGTTTTATTCTTTATAACTAAACCTTCTAGTAAATGTTTTTTCTCATCCATTGCTCAGCTCTGAAGATCACAGTGGTTTTCAAAGCTTTGGTTTTTAATTGCTAAAAAAAGGCTCCCAGTCTCCACTCAAATCCACAAGAAAAGCCTCCAGTCTTACCATCCATACACACAGGGGCCCCTTGGAGGGATCATCAGCTTCACCAGCTCTGAACAATTCACTTAAGTGAAGATCTGCTGCTCAGTCAGGCCCTTGGGGAGTCATTATTTGACAAATCTTGCAGCAGTTGGAAAATTTAAGGACAAGACACTGCTTTCCCCACTGCTATCTAGACATAAAAGCCTGGCACCCTAATTTCAAGGGTCTTTTCCTTCCTCTCTAGAGTCTTTTACTGGAACGTTTTCCTAAATTTGAGAGATTAGCCCAATTTCAAGCAGAAGGTTTTGGAACCCACCTGGGTCCAAGAATCATTTGCTCCCTTCAGAGAAGAGGGATTTTCTGTTCAGTCTTAGCATGCAATTATGTCAGCCATATCTAACTTAGAATTGATTATATTCTAATAATATCAAAAACAGTTTTCTCAGTCATTCAGATATCTGTACATGCACATTAACACAATATAAATCCTTTTTTTAACAAGGTCTCCTATCCAGTCCTTACATGCATTTCCAGAAAACACTTACAAAAAGTTAATTTTGGTACTATACTATACCATTATTTTCTGTAATTTTCATTAAATTATGCACACATGCAATTGCAGACACCACCCAAGAAGTAGCAATGTTGAGGAGAGGTTAAAAAAGTCTAGACTAAAATGCTGGAGGACTAGAGAAGTACCCTGTCTGCTCCAGCAATAGAATGTCATCTGCTCAGCTGCGCTTCTAACGTTAGCTTTTTGACTACTGCAGTTCCAGAAAACATACGTTCTCACTCTGCACTAAGGAAATGTGTACCTTCATAACATAAAGAAATGTATAAAAGGTGCATTGAAAGACAGTTTAGGTCTACAGGCTTCCTTGAATTAAGAAACAACAACTAGCTGTGCAGGCTTACTTCATGCTTGTGCCATAATCTCTTTCCCCCTGCATATTGCAAAGAAAACTGCTGCCAGACCTTATGGCCCTTGCCCGGAACACATTTAATTCAGGGGGAATCTTTTAAGAAGATATTAGTTAAATTAAAATGTAGCAAATCTCTCCTGAGCATGAGTAAATGTTAACTGCTCAAAGACGTGCAATAAGGTCAGATTTTCAGATGGCTCAGCCTGAAAGGTCTGCTCCAAAGCAGAAAAACTAGAGCTGCCAAATCAAGCGCACATAAATGGCTGATTGTATTTAACATTGACAAACCAACCCATTTTCTCTAACCACACTTGAATAAATGGGTAAGTTTCTAAACAAGAGTAGTTTGAAGAGGTATGACAGTCTCAGATGGATAAAGCAGCACCAGCCCATAATAGGTAGGCTTAGAGAAGTTAAAAGCAAAGACAAGTTGAAAACAGGCTTTTAATGGAAGTTGTGCCCAGCCTGTGCTTCGCTCAGTTCTTTTCAGGGCAGGGACTGTGTGATTTGTCTCTGTCTTCCAGAGAGTGCTGAGTGTACGTCAGCACTTCACCCTACGCAATAACAACAGTGCAAATGGAAGAACAGTGAACTTCAGAAAACAGAACTGTATTTCATCCAAGCAGCTTCCCACCAGCTAATCTTCACTTCTGCATAGTCCCACTCATATACTTACACATTAACACAGAAAACCATAGTAATATGGTGGCTTTTCTTGCTATGTCTTCCTTTCTGACCCATTTGTATGGGAATGAATCACAAATAAATAAATAAATCACTTGGCTTAAAGGTAATTTTCTACATTTTTAGTTGTTACTTTGACATATCAAAGACAAAGACTGTTGCATGAAGATCAGTAATTCTTTTATTTCAGTGGAAATTTTAGACAGAATTCAAAAATACGTCTTTCATCCCAACAAATCAAACATTATAAAAAATGCATCAATTTCTTTAAATTTACACCCTAAACATTAAAAAAAAAAAGATTCTTTGCAATTTAGTAATTTTTGTGTTTGCGTCTAAGTCAAATTAATGGGGAAGGCAATCTTTGGGGACACAAAAAAAATTGTACATTTTTTTGCTGCTGGCCTGTATGCAGTTTCTTCCAATTCAGTACTTGGATTAATACAAGTAAATCAAAGTCAGTGCTTTGTAATAAGAACAGAAGCCTGAACTAAGAATATACCTGTCTCTTGGGTATTACAGAACTGATCTGGAAAGCTATTATGCAAGAGTACACAATGCAATCCAAATTCCAGGGCCACACAATACACTTTTATATGCTAGTCTGCATGGCTAAGTGATTTCAGAACTTGAAAACATTTCACATGAATTGGATCCTTTAAGGATTAAGCATAGCTTGCCTTTGGTTTATGTAATGCTGTACAGCAGTCCCATAGACTAATTTAGGGATGCAATTTACTTCTCCATTGTAAAAAAGATACCGGCTACACTGCAAATTTCAAAGGCAGCTTTATTAAGCGACAGCCAAAGCTGACCAAATAATTCACCTTGAATAATATATGCAGTTATTTTTTATTTTTATTTCAAGAATGTCTGAGATAAGATCACAGTCTCTCCAACTTACCTGTTAACTTAAATTACCCTACAGAATTCCTCACATGGTATGCTGCTGCATGCCTAATGTTCACAGCTATGCTTAGTTGTCATTGATAAACAAAACTTATGGCACAGGCTCTTCTGGCTGAATGATCAGCAACAATCACATTTCTTGTACAATGTAGACTTTTTCCCCTGCAGTGCCTCGCTTCATCTGGTGTACTTTTATCTATAACTTGACAAGTTTAGCTGAACGTGAAATTAAATTAAAAAAAAAAAAAACCCAAATCATTGCTATACAGGTAAGAAAACTGAGAGTACAAAGAATTCAGGGATGAAATCCTGGCCCACCTCCTGCGGTAGCTTTCAGTAATGAGGTGGTAACATTATGCAATACTGAAGGAGAAGAAAGGCCAACTGATTTAGAATAGTGAAAAATTTAGTTAATCACTTAATTTCTTGTCAGGAAAAAGAAACCTTCAATAGAACACTTCACAGGCTAGGGGAGGAAGGTACATACACATGTGGAAGAAAAGGAATTCCTTAATCCGGAAACTGAAACATTCAAATCGATATATATTTATCCAAAATGAAATCTCACGGAATCACAAACAGATCCTACTTCATTTTGCTTTCCTCTGTGATTACAATATTTACAATAAAAATGACAGAGCCCATCAACTTTAGTGGAAGACACAGAACTGACTCCAAATTAAAAAAAAAATTAAGGTGTGGAGAGAAGAGGTTCAATAATTACTGTCCCAGGAAAACAGCAATAATGTAATACTTCATTCATACACCAAAGGATCAGTCTCATTTGTATGTAGCTATCACTCTGCAGGAGAGAGTTTAGGGGTTCAGGTTTCCTTAACACTTACATCTCAAGGAATCTAGGCTGAGCGTTTCCTAAAGTGAGTATTAGAGTGAGTATAAGACACATAAGTTACCGGTAAAGATGAGGAGAAAATTGGTATCTTTAAAGTAGACATTTTAAAAAATTCTATTTCGGTGCTTTTTACCTGTACTGATTAAATAGATGTTTTGAGGCTTTCTCCTTGTGATGGACAGAGGACACATTATGGGATAAAAGGTGACACAAACTGAGAGGCTTTAGTCTGTTCTATGTTTTTCATGTTTATTCATTAGAGTTTAATATGCCTAAAAGGAGTAAATTCTTGATGTGCAACTTAGAAAAGCAGAAGTTGATAGTATCGTGTAGCACTGAAGAGCACAGGTGATCCCAGAACAAACAAGAATAACTTATCCCGACTTTCCACTTTTTTAGTTTCTTGTGTGGCACAAAATACCACGAACTTGATCCCCCAGGACACTAAATTCACCCTATGCTATATATGTAATCCTGTGCAGAAGTAAAGAAAAACTGAACTCAGCATATTTATTAGCCCTCTCATTTTCCAGTAGACACTCCTCTTTGGAGAGTTGGGTGTATGTGTTCAGAAAGAATAAGATTTCCAAGCTGTTTTCTTCTCTTTTTCCAGGCTTCTATGAGTGACAGGAACTGGATTAAGCCACTGTGAGAATTTACCTTATCACGAGAAGGTCTGACATAATCAAACTATAAGTATCACCTCCTCAATGCTCCAGCCACCCCATGATTCATCTACAGCTATTGGATTATCACTCTTTCTTCTCCTAGCTTTGCCTCAGAATGTTGTTCACACCACTATCAGCTTCTTTTTCATGCCTCCAACCTAAAGCTGTCATTCCAAGTTAACACAGAGTGTCTCTAGATTCTTATATTACTTTGCCTGTAAAAGAGATAAATGATACTTCACCATGAGATCTTAAATAAAGCTAATTGGAAAATTTTCAGCAGAAGTGGATTATTACTGGGGGGTCGGAGGGAGGCAGGGAAGCCAAGTACTTTAAAAATAAGTTTTCTGAAGTCTTCAGTAGAATTTCTAATGAAAAGAGATGTGGAGAGACAAGAAAAAACCCCAAGAATGATCAGGACCCCAATGTTCAAATACAGATTCCATTGACCAGAAGATATACAATTGAAGCAATCTGGAGATGAAATGTTTGCCCCTCCTATTGTGGAACAGGAAGGACAAGTCAACGACTCAAGGGAATGCTCCTGCATGACATCAAGCAAGTTGGGGTTTTTCCCCCCCCCCCCTCTCTTTCAATTTTTCCATTCAATAAACATCCAACACCATACAGCTGACAAATTCATTAAAATACACCTCACCAGGCTGTGGCAAACCTAACTTGATTGAAGCTTTTTAAAGAATGCATTAAGTGCTTAAGTGGAAAAGGCTATAAAAATGCTCTACACATCTGTAAATATCATATTATTAGCTGTGAAACTCACCCAATATAGCAACAACTTCATCATCCTGGATTACTTCCAAAGACCCCGAAACCACAAAGCAAAGGCTGTCAACACTCTCACCGGCGTGGTAGATCAGGTCACCTGGGGCACAATGCACTGTCTGAAATTCCATGGCAAGTGCTCGAAGGCACCCGTCACTCGCCAGCCTGAAGGCTGGGTGCTCCTTGAAAACTTTGCGGTTCAGATGCACGCAGATATCTGCTCTCATGTCCTTAGGGCATATCTGCAAAACCTGGGAAGGAAATTAGGCAATCAATTCCTATGCATGGCCTATTATGCTCAGTTTACTACACAGAGTTTAAGAACGACTTTCCTCCTTCTTAAAAAATTTCTAATCTCAGTCTGTATATTTATTTTTATAATACTTATACACAGAGACCACAATACAAACTTAGCCAACTTTACGATACCTGAAGGAAAATAATGTTTTCATCTCAACAACATGCTCTGATGGATATTGAATTACCAGAATAAGGCCTCAGGTTTTTAAGACAATAAAACGGACAGCACAGCAAAACAGAACCTGGTGGAGAAAAGCTTCCTGAAGGGTTGTTTCTAGAGGGTAGGTCACTCTTTTGATAGGCAGATTCCAAAAAAAGCCTGCAGAAATTACGTGTTCCATGCGAGAGAATATTGTATGGAGGATAAATGTAATCTCATATTCCTTCAGCAAAGGAAAAAGCTATTAAAAGTTTCATTAACTCATATTATTGAGATTTGAAGGTGTTCAAATTCAGACCTTGGTGGCAGTAAGAAGTTTTGTGTTCGCACAAGAAAAGGACTGTAAGGTATGTTACTGTGTTGGGAAACTTTTGATCTTCCAAATGCAGTATTCCTCACAGCAATTCATGATGTGTGCTCCTATGGGTACAGAAACTGGTGCTTAGCACAGCAGGTCCCAGTCAAGGCTATTTCTGAAGGTTTTAAACATAATACAGACAGCCAAGCAGAAAAAATACAGAATTACTACTGCATGTATAGGCTAAAAGTTCCTGGCAAAACCACTGGCAATACATAACATGAACAGGGTTTTGGAATTACAAAATCGTTGGAGAATAGTCTGTGATGAAGTACATGCCAGAACATATTATTTCAAAACACAACCAAAACCATAGTATAAGTCTCTTTTTTTTTTTTTTTTTTTCTCGGTAATAATTATTCCATCCAATTAAGCAGCACTCTGGATGAGCTTCAGAGTCACTCTCATGCATATTCCTGGATAGAAAGAGATGGCTGCTTCAATGTAAACACTCCTGGAAAACATAAAGGTAACGTAAGAAGTACTATGGCTATGCCTACACAATGCAATGGGACTCTGTGCAAGATCTGAGTAGAGAATCAAGCTCCTAACTCTGGGCACAGCACCGGTTCCAGGCACTACGCTTGCTACTCCAAAAGCAAACAGCTTTTCCACCGACATCATCATCTGTGACCCAGCTCCAAGCAGACCTGCCATTACAGCTATTATCATAGAATAATTATATTACTTCTATAACATACTTTTATAATATACTATAGTAGTACTATATGACTATATTATTCAATATATTCATCAATGACTTGGATGAGGGAATAGAGTGCACTATCAGCAAGTTTGCTGATGAAACAAAACTGGGAGGAGTGGCTGACACACCAGAAGGCTGTGCTGCCATCCAGCGAGACCTGGACAGGCTGGAGAGTTGGGCGGGGAGAAATTTAATGTAATATAACAAGGGCAAGTGTAGAGTCTTGCATCTGGGCAAGATCAACCCCAGGTACCAGTATAGGCTGGGAACTGACCTGTTGGAGAGCAGTGTAGGGGAAAGGGACCTGGGGGTCCTGGTAGACAGCAGGATGGCCATGAGCCAGCACTGTGCCCTTGTGGCCAAGAAGGCCAATGGCAGCCTGGGGTGTATTAGAAGGGCTGTGGTTAGTAGGTTGAGAGAGATTCTCCTCCCCCTCTACGCTGCCCTGGTGAGACCCCATCTGGAATATTGTGTCAGTTCCGGGACCCTCAGTTCAAGAAGGACAGCTAACTGCTTGAGAGAGTNGATGCATTCCTGTGTGACCTGATCTAGGTGTCTCTGCTCTGGTGGGGGGATTGGACTACATGATCTTTCAAGGTCCTTTCCAATCCCTAATATCATGTGATTCTGTGATACTACAGTAGTACTAGACTACTATATAGTATAGTATATATACACTATATATTATACTATATATTAGTGTAATACTACTATAATTATATTACTTCTGAAAAAGATGTATTTCTATAGTGCTTAAATGTAGGGCACTCATAGAGAATTTCCCAGCTGCCCCACAGGGAGCAGCAGCTGAAGCCTCCAGTTCTCACTTTTCTAGGCTCACAGGAAGGGGTTGGGGCAGCAAGACCAGCATTTAACATGGAACACAAGCAGCAGCAGCCATAGCTGTCTCTGCAATTATTTTGTTTACTCTGCCAACAAAAACATTCTGCATTTGCAGATGCTTGCCAAAGTTTGCTTTTAGAATTACACACACACACATTTCACTGTCGCTTGAATAACATGCACAAAAAGGGTTGTTATAATAGAAATGGTAGTAAGAAAACCTGAATGCAGAGGAGAAGATTTAAAATTAGGGTCTTACCCAAAACCCCCTTGGTTTCTAAGTCTAACAGGAAGGTGACTTATTTTCTGTTCTCTATTTACAGAAGTTGCCTCCACGCTTCACAAAAATTAAAGGAATTAAAGACCCTTAAGAGTTACAGACAAATGGCGTAAGACTTTCATTTGTATGGGAGGTAAGAAACATATCTTCATGGATTAATTTTAGAATCTCTTCGTTAAATTTTCTTATACTGGCATTTTCTAGACTTACAGACTTTGCTTTTAGATGATTATTCACTCCTTGGCATGCCTGCAGTCAACACTGAATTGACAAATTTGTGGCCTACAAAATAGTGAGAAGATTGATTTGGTGTTAAGTTCATCCTTAAATATCTGCCTCATCTGTAGAAAGCTGCACTGCATTACACAGCAGCACATCTACCACTGTTCTGTCACAGGAGCAATACATGTTTTATTCATTGCATGACATCCTAGAGTTATACACAGGTGTCAAACCAATGGAGCTCAGACCTGAAAGTTTATAGATTGGCACAGCCATTAGTCAGTCTTATAGCTGCTGGATTTTGCTATGCAGATGAAAGTTCATTTCTTGGTTTTACAGTCATCACTACTGGCAATTCACCTATGAACGCACCAGTTATTGAAATCAACACCATATTAAGCTCTTTGATTTCCTGGCAATTGGAGAGTTTTTTTCCCTGTTTATTAAGATAATTCTCAAAGATAATTCTCCAGTGAGCTGTGCTTGGTTTGGTTATCCTGCTATCTCCAAAGACACCCTTAAAGCATTGCTTTTCTCATTCCTTATCAGAGGAAGGCAAGAATGAACTTTGAAGATAAGCTAAAACAAACATGTTTTACATAGCAATTTTTTCTTGTTGCTTTGTAAAAATCATGAAAGGAGCTTGTACTGGGGGGTGAAGGAAAGCACCAGCATTCATTACACTATATATCCTCAGATGATGTCTCTCCACCCTCTCCAAACATACCTACCTCAAACCCATAACCCCGTGCAAAGATATTTTGTGAGAAAACAGGCAGAGCAGCTTCTAATCAGCACTGTTCTGTTCTAAAATACCATTTCTTTCTGAAAGCTAGTATGACGGACAGCGCTTCCCAGAATCATGGTCTGGGAGCTAAATACGCTGGAGACCATTTAGGAAAGCAAACAGTACCCTGTGTACCCACTGGTCTCCAGGCAGCCCAGTGCACGGCCACATCTGTTCTACTCTTTCATAACGATGCTTTAACAGCTAGACAGAAATGAGATTGTTTGCTCTTTAACTGCATCATCTAGAGTTTAGAATACTAAATTACACCGCCAATCAGAAGGCTGGTGACCAGAGCATTGGTATGATTTCCTGAACAAACCACCGCACAAATCGCATCTCTTTACAAGCAGAAGAAAGCAGTATCTATCTCCATAGAAGCTGGCAACTAACATGAAAGTGGCAAGTTGCTTTTCTACATTTGTTCTGGTGAAAGGCCATTTATTATTTTTAAAGACTCAATGGGAATTTACGTGTAAATTCAATGAATTAGGATGATAACATTTGCCTCACATAAGGCAGATTTCAAACAATATGTTGTTATTACAGTAATGACTTCCAGCTTTCATTAGTATCTTTAACTTGCACACATAATATTACGTTCAATTCCTATGATGACAAAACAACTTTTACCTTGTATTCAGGCCCACAGAGCTGCAAACAACCTCACATAACAGAAATACTGCAAGCAATACTGCAATTGAAGACATTCTGAGGCTGTGTTAGAATTTGGAATTTTTTATTTAGTTACTTTCTTTGTTTACTGAAAACCAAGCTCTTTCTGTCCTCATTTTTATACTATTTCATGACATATCACCACCAACACATACATACTTTTACCACCAACATATGGCAGCGTGACAGAATAGGTGAAATACTGTATTTGAAAGTTTAAAATTAAGGGAAGCTACTACTTGGAAATATTTAAAGAATATTTGTCTTCTTTACTAAGATAGTACCTCCTGTTTATTTTAATTAAATACTTTCAGGATGTGACTTGTTTCCTTACAGTTTAATTTACTTACCTTTTCAGTATCTATTCCTCTGGACATTGACCAGGTGGAAACGATGTAATCCATCACACGTTCACTCAGTCCTTTAGGGACCTGGTAGAGCTTTAGAAAGTCCCGGACACTGTTCAGCATTTCATGATATCTGTTTGTATTAGCGTACATTTGCTGAAATATGGTTGTCACATTACCAAAAATGGTTGCATACAGAAGAGCTGTAAAACAGAAGAAAAATAATAGATAAAATGCATAATAAGTTGTGAAGATCAGCCTGTGTTCCACTGTGCTTTCAGACTGGAAATGCTAGGCCTAGAGAAACGCATGCAATAGCAATGCTTCGTTAGGAAGGCCTGATGAGCACAAGAATTTAATAGGTCACCCTCTGCACTACAAATTAAGAACCACCACCTCCTTCTGTGATGACAAGTCCTGCAACACACACTTCCTGAAACACAACTATTTGTCTTTGTCCATCAAACAATTCAGTAGTATCCAAAACCTTACGAAACCACAACAGAAGACATAGGAATTTTAAGACAAATAGCTTGACAGCAAATACGTTAAAATTTCATCTCTGGTTTATAGTGCCTGTGTTGAAATGCCATCAGTGACAGATTTCCAAGCTTTAAGTGCATTACCACAGTAGTAAGCCGAGTCATCATTACCCACCTCAGTGTGACAACAACAATGCATCAAAGCAGAAGATGGAATGTGTAATAAACAGCTAACATGGGTCAGTGATTTATAGATGTAAGTTTAATAATACATAAAAACTCACATTATATTTTACACTCTTCAGGCAGAAGAACAGCAAGGCCTGAGGCAAGAGCTAAAGACCCCAAATGCAGACCAAATGCTGCACAGCCGTTCTGACTTCATTCAGCATAGTTATGAAGCCAGCTGGTTCATCAAGATGGGTTTAAGAATAACATGAGAAGAAAACAAGTCATTGTTTCCAGGTGTGGAGAGAAGCAGATGAAAAACACACAGGACTTGAGAAGATCCGCCTGCTGAAGCCCAAGACAGAACAGCAGGCTGGTGGAAATCTCAATGGTCAGGTTTTGATGGCTTGCAGAGGCTGGGGCTGAGGCTCTTCCAGCCAACCCAGCATTGAATGACAGGGAAGGACAGGAAGCCTCAGAAGAAACTTTCCTGTGTTGTGAATCGGGTCAGTGATAAGTGAAAGGCTGGCTGTAGAGGGAGAGGAACAGTCAGATGGCAGATAAGCTGATAACCATCAGTAAATGCTCTGGCTTGCTGAGGCAGTTCTTCCTATTTATCTTTTCTTGTCCCCTAAAACAGGCACCGAATTGTCAGTATCTCTTCCACACGAGATAAAAATTAAGATTTGAGAAATCATATTTGTAAAAAATATGATAATATTTTGCCTTATGTAAATAGCACTTTTTGCTCTTTATTTCCTCCCCAACCCCCTCTTAAAAAAAAAAATTCCTCATCCCATTCATTCCTTTCAGAATGCAGCTATTTATTCAGAATGCAGCTATTTATTCAAGTCAGTGTTACAGGTAAAAGAAACATACAGAACTGTCTTTTCTCTGATCATCAAGAGACGCGATTTAAATTTAGACTTGCTCAAGGCCTTTACACAGTTGATTTTCTACAGGATTCCTTCTGGACACTACATGACTTCTTTTTATGAGTTTCTGCAGAGTCAATGTCTCTCCTTTTCTAACTACCCCTCTGTACAGATGAGTATAAAAATATATATAAAAATGTGCAATTTCTGTTTTTAAAAAAAAAAGTGGAGAGCATGACTAAGGATACACTGACCAGAAACATATAGATTATTTCTCTGTTTAACCTTAACTTGTGCCTGGGCTGAACCACACCAGAAAGCCTGATGCAATGATTACTAAAGAAATGCTTTTAAAAACAGATTTACTATAAATACTCCTTAATCCATGACTATTTTGTATTTGAACAGCATTACCTTTCCCTAACTACATCTGTTTGCTCTCTGTTATGCAGATGCAAAAACAACCCCACAATAATGCTACCTTAAACCCAGCTTACATAGACTTTTACCAGGTTCCCTGAGCGAAACTGAACCCAGGCCCTCCTAAACTTCCACGTCCCGCTGGCAGGATGCTGCAACAGCACGAGGCACCCACAAACATCGTCATTCTGCCAGCCAGTATAACGCTGAAAATAGGCGACAGATTAGGAAGAGGGTTACAGGCCAATTCTTATCTGTAGATTTTTCAGCAACCATACCTGTGAAGCATACAACTAACTATCTTTTGCTCACTGGTGAAGAGTGAAACCTGCTGGTTCAGTGTCTTGGGATATATACCTCTATGCCAGCAGAGGTAAAATGGGGTCCCCACCCTGTCCCTATTACTGTTCAGCTACATGAAGGCTAAAAAAAAAAACCTAGAAATTTTGTTTTTAATTTTGATTATTATGAGCAGTCCAAGAGCACTTTCTGTTGCAAACTGTGGCTACTATGCTCTCGTGTGAAAATTCTCTTGGCAAGAAAAATTATTCCTGCCTACATTAACATTTTGTTTTTTAAAAAATCCCCAAACTTACAAACCTTAATTTATCATTAGCTAACCACTTTATTACTATTAAAGACACATTAAAGCCAAGAATTTTTGCAGCTGAATATTGAGTAGATACATTAGCATATTAAACATTGACCTCTTCTTCATAGAAATAGCTAGCTCTGTGCCTTTGCTTCTTTGCAAAGAAGTAATAAAATGAACTTAGTGCAGTACACTGCAGCCCCAGAAAGATTTCAGAAACACACGCTCTACTATGAGAAGAAAGTTGGGCAATTCATGACAGAGCAAAATCTCCAAACCCTTGTTTCAAGACTGATTGAACACTGGCATTAGACCACTGCCTTGTAACAGCAACAATGCAGGTCAGATGCCAATATCCAAAGGTCCCTGAAACACTTGGTGAGAGTTTGTAGTATTATCCTACATACTCTATGGGATCTACCAAGTCTTTAGCAGTCCTGTGTGCAGGGCACCACAGGAATTAAGGTGAAGTATTTTAAGGAGTGCAAAAGGGTGGGAGGGGGAAATGTCTTTGGATGGGATGGATTTGACTCAGGGTAGGCCATAAGTGTACCATACAAAAAGGTCACAAATTAATCTTACCCCCACAGCATCCTTGGATGCAGCAGCTGGATGGAGGCTGTGCAGTGGTTTTTGGAGAACTGTGCCTGTAGCAACCATGGAAAACTTTTTTTTCCACAGAACAAGCAATAGCCTGGTCTAACACTGCACACAAAGCTGTAGCACATCAAGCAGACAGCAAACATCTCCTCTCCATCAATGTCATGATCCCTCAGAAAAGAGCCCTCACCCCAACATTAATGTCCTTTTCTGACAACGGATAAGGAAAAACACATTGCCCCCAACAATGTGGCTATCTATTTACAATGCAGTCTGTGTCAGCCCATTTAAACCAGTATTTAAATAACGTCAAAGATAAAAGCATAGTAATTTCAATAGCCAATTACCCACACAAGTGAATCATGAAGGTCAGATACAGGTTGCAAGGGTCAACAAATCATCTGCTACTTTTAATGATGTAACAAATAAGAATAGAGAAATAAATACAAGTGAGTGTAGGTCTCTGCTACCACAGTATAAGATCTGGGATCTGATTTTAGATTATAAGAGGAAGAATTTCTATCTGTAAGAATGAGAGGTTTGCAATTACCCCAATTACAGATGTAAGTGCTGCATGCGGTTCCTGAGATGAATCATCAGATTGATGATGATTTGTTCAAAATGCACTCATCCAAAGCCCCTGCATACAAAATGTGTACATAAGAACTATGCAGCAACAAGTGAGACCAACATCAACTAGTGAACAACCTCTTACATCTTGCCCCCAAGACTTGCACTAGTTTCTAAAACTGAACTGCCTTCATTTTCATTTTCTGGAAAGCGGATCCAGAAAGTCTCTCTGTATATAAGTTCCACTTAAAAAAACAAACAAACCCCCCACACACAAAACAAACCCCTTTTACATATTTAGGGAGTAGCTTGTACTAACCTAAATAGTATTCAAGAGTAAGCACCTGGATTTACAAATAGCAGGTGATTTAAATGTATAACCACAGTTTTGTTTCACTAACAAATTCCTAGTTTATAACAAAATAGTGAGTTCATAGATGGCTGAAAGAATGTGCAGCCTTGAAAACCTGTTGTGCTCTGTCACTTCTCCCTGAATACGAAACATAATTGTAAATTAACCACAAAAATTGCATGCCTCAAAGGCGTTTTTCAGATAACATGTCGTGAGGTCACCCAAAATTAACATTGATGAGATAAAAAGGAAAGCAGAAATAAAAAATCGTATTGATTATAGCATATTTATGTAAGAAAAACACATTGTTGTTAAATGTGCAATTAGAACAATGTAAGATCTTGTAATTGCTTGAGATTAGGGGTCTTGATTAGTGGTAATTATGCCTACTTATGGGTAGAGAGCATGCAGCTAAAAGAAAAACATTGAACTGTTAATTACTGTCTGCAAACAAATACCAAACTGCACAGGTACCTATCAATGAACAGCACTAGTTTTTATTTACAGCACTAGTTTTGATAAAATTGCTATTTGCAACTTGAAACCAAAGCATCTAAAGCTAGATTTCTTATCAACTACCTATACAACCTTCTAGAATAGCATAGAATTAAATAGGTTGCCCTATTTACTACCAGGAAAAATGCAGAACTGCTTAATTTGCTACTTCTTAGGAAGCTTTGTATATTAGTTTCCTGTTTGTAATCTTTCACCTACCTTTTATTTTTTCCTAATGCAATGTAGTATAGAGATATCACTTAATTTAGCTAATAAAAAATAAGCATAAACAACTTAGCCATAATCTAATAGGGCAATTAATAGTATGCATTTTATGAATTTTCACAATATACTTACATAACATTTTCACAGGTTATAAAGCAAATTACAATTGCTACTATCCTCTTAGCTTGTATGTCAACTCCTGAATTTTACAACTTAGGGAAAAAGACA
Organism: Nycticryphes semicollaris; assembly: GCA_013400055.1. NCBI lineage: Eukaryota > Metazoa > Chordata > Aves > Charadriiformes > Rostratulidae > Nycticryphes > Nycticryphes semicollaris. The sequence continues at coordinate 496,401 of VXBJ01004057.1, forward strand.
TTTTTTGAAGTCAAAGTAAATTCCCAGAGGAGCTCTCCCCCATGCTGCTCCAGTGACTGTCAGATCCTGCTCTTCCCACGGTTCTCTATTCTCCCAGACTGAACTGATACACTGCTTTCACTCCACTGGCTTGCAATTTGCACTTCAGCTTAGGTACCCCACAAGCAAAAGGGAGACAGTAGCAACAGAAAAATCAAAGAACTGGCACACTACTATCAATACAGCAAGTCTGAAAATCAATTCAACGGCAAAGAGCAAAGCAGAAAGCCTGAATAGGCCATGAGGGACACGAGCATCAAGCTATGTGGCAGAACCACTTGACTTGTAAGATGAAAGATGAGAGACCACAGGCAAATTTTATTAAACTCTAGTCAAATCCTACTGCAAATCTTCTGTCAGTTATCACCACATTTGCTAAAATCACCCTGCTGACGACAGATGGGACATAGAACAACCACACTGGGCTCCAGCTACAATAGAAGGAGCCCCACAGAAGGGTAGGCCACCAGTGAGGACACAGCTGATAAGGGCTAAACAGCAGAGCATCAGAAACACGATTTTTATTCCTCTTCCCATCACCATAAAACAAGAGCTGCAATGAAATGAAAGTCAGAGATGTAAACAAGGGAACAGCTGCTCTAAGAAGCCACTTAAGCAACTACCAAGGACTAGAGTAGTAGAAACATCTGTGCACCTTAAAATAGGCTGTCTGCAGTGCGTAAGGGCAGAAAGGGAAGAGTTAAGAAAGCTATGGAACAAATATCACAAACAGCTCCCAGTACTTCTCTCCTCACACCCTTTCCTAGCTGTACCAAAAAAAAAAAAAAATAGAGACTGCTACGATAGCAGCAGAAACCCACAGGCAAATAACTTCCACTTACATTTTGCCCCTTTAAGACTTAATATGGAAGAAAACAGACAAGCGTTGGTAAAACACCAGCCTTTCAAAGATGCTGGACTCCAGCATCCCTAAAGATGCTTCAAAACTGCAAGGGTTTTTATTTTGATTTGATCTGGTAGCACCCACACAGCTGGTAGCAGCAACCACAGGTGTTTTGGCTCACAAGAATTTCACCAGCCTGAGCATCATGGGCAGCACAAATCTCTAACAGGTTTTGCTTTTGCCTTCAGCATGTTTGGGCAGAGGTAAACAGCATGGGAAAGCACATAGACCAAAACTGATCAGGGGAGCGATCAGAGCCAAAGTGAATACAAGCCAATAAAACAAACTTCAGCATCAGCCCTGCAAGAAAGCTCTCCAACACAAACAGCACTTTCTAAACTCACAGTGAAGGGCCAACACCAGTTTGCACTCTGTGAAAGGCTGCATCTTGGATCTAAGAGCCTGATTATAAAAAAGGGGGGACAATGGGCCCCCTGGCAATCTGTACAAAGGAAGGGTGGCTATTATGCCCAGGGCCAAGGCTTCTACCTTTGTACAGCAGCACCTGAATAAATGAACACATTCCCACTAATTAACACTGCAAAGTCTGGATTTTGGCAAATTAGGAAGTGTCCAAACAAGTAAAATGGCAAGATTTCTGGTGCCCAAAACTCATCATTCATTTGTTTTGACAGCTACAGTTTAGCATTATATTTACACTGAAAGGTGCTAACAGTCATCCAGAGGGGAATTTAATGACAGCCACAGAGTCCATTGCAGCCAATATGCTTGCAGAAAAGCAGGTTACTCAAGTAATCAGATGCACAACAAGTCAGAATTAGCCTGTAAGGACTTGGCTGGGTTCTTGGCTGCAAAATTAAGGAGTAAGAATCTGGTCATACACTACATTTGTGCTGTAAAGGAAAGCCAACAGAAGACAACACGAGCATGACATTGACAGGAACTGAAGAGAAGAGCATCCTGCATACAAAGAAACTTCAAGCTCCTAGACTTTGAAATCCCTAACCACAAGCTTCTCTCACCTTCAGGAAAAGAGGGCTGCATGTTCTTAATCTATGAATGAACAGCACCTGCAGAACAATTAGTTCACCTGACTATTTTCACTTAAATTATCGGAAGGCATCAATATTTCCGCAAGGCCATGTACTTCCACTGGCTAGTTAGTCCCAATGGAGTAATATCAATTTACATCCAAAGGTGCATCATAAACCAGATATAAAGATATATGTTCTGCCTCAACTTACAGGTAATTTCTTAAACCTGCCAGATAGCCATGACTAAATACAAATGCAGTAATGCCTAGTAATTAATTGAAATTAGGTCTGAGCCCCTGATACGAAAAAGAATTTCAGAGAACCCTTACAGTTTAATCAATGAGTCCACAGAAAGCTCCTTGTAGAATCAAATTTTATTCCAATCAAAATACAACAACATGGGAGATCAATAGCAACAGGCAAGAAGATTTGCAAGGGGAAGTCACCATGATTACTTAACGGTAAGACTAGAGAAAAAAGGATAATTCCATAGAAACGGCAATTCCCAGTTACCTCTTCATGTTTTATCCAACATGAGGTGGGGTCATCTCTGATAAGGCAAGGCAGAATGGCCAAAAAATGTACTGACCTTCACAAGTAGTTAAAACAACTATGATTCCTGTAAAGAACAACATATTTATCAGAACTCCTTCAGAAGGGTCATAAAAGGTTTTAAATATGGAGCAGGATGTTGATGATACTCTGTTTTAAGCATATGAACTTCAGTGAATGCTAAGCCTTTGTTTAGGCTAAGACAATGTGATTATCAAGCGGAAACTAACTGTACAAACAGATTACAGCTACAAAAACCATCTGTATTCCAAATATACAAGGCCAGACTCACGAGTGGGACACTTATCAACAAGGGATGACTTCAGTTCAATGTATTCACTAGCAGGTTTTACCATGATGACAATTATTAAAATGGCAAAATCTGATTAAATCCTCTGCAATGTGCAAGAAAGGACACTATTTTACTGTTTTGTAGAATTTTATGGACAATAAAATTTAAATTGTCTAGAAAATTGAAATGGATTTCCATTTCATTTCCCAGCACTAATGAACAGATCACCATTTAAATGACGACTGAGCCATTTAAAGGCATCATTTTTCTTCTACAATTTATACAGGGTAATGCATGGCCATTTTCAATTACTTGGTTAAAATTAAATCTCCAGACGCTGCTTCTAGGTTTTTACTGACTTGCACCAATATGAAGGCTTTTGCTTTGAAAGCTGTTTTTTATCTATTTTGAACTTACCTGAAATAGTTACCCCCAATTAGAAGCAAACTCTCCTTTTTTTTTCTTTTTTTTTTTTTTTTTGTTTTTAAATCTATTACTGAAATAAAGCTACACATAAAAAAAACCCCCACAGTTAGGAAAAGATTAAAGACAAGAGTGAATAAAAATGAAAAGTTATCTTTTCGTGTGAAACTGCTTACATACATAGTTTTTATGGTTCTTCCATTTACCCTATTTCCTCTATGATTTGTGTGATGTCTTTCACAAAGCCTTGTAGGAGAGAACTCTAGAGAGACTCAAGCAGATCATCTTTTATCCAAACTTTATGGCCCTTTCCCTACAATGCTGCACGTTCTGCTGGGCTTTGTACTGCTGGCTCAGGCAGTACTGTTGGCAATTCCTGAGCCTGATTTTGCAATAACCTACCTGTGGCCTTTGAGAGTTCAGAACTGGATCTGAATTTTGCATACCAAAGCCATCATCTAGCACTTACATATACTGAATTCTGAGCTGCACCTTCCCCCAACATTGATGCAGCACAAGAGTTTGATGGCTAAAGCCACTTGCTGACAACTGCCCAAGAGGCATTCTTCAGAGTGATTCCATTTGATCATTGCTCCAGAACTCATTTAATTAAGTTATCTTACATTTGAGTTATTTAGAGTAATCCTTTGTTCCCAATGACAAATGGATTGAAGTAGATTCCGTCTACTACCACTAGAGCACCCATATGGGAAGTTGGTAGCTGGCTGCATTCTTGCTGAGTATGTTCAGATCTGAATCTACCATTAAGATGACAAGGAGGAAGGATCCAAGGCTTCCACAAGGTTGCAATGATCCCACTTCTCGTTAGGCTTAAAACCACAATTCAGCTATGCACTTAAACACTACTCCACAGTTGTGAGCATGTAGGCCTGTAATCAAAGTTAAGGACAGAGTTAAGAGAAATACTGAGACAAAGCAGTTCTCTTCGACCACTAACTTTCATCCACTAACTTAATAAGCTTTTGCTGTCTATGTAGCAATTACATCACAGTCTTTTTTTAGACTGTCTTCTCTGAGAACAAAAGAAGAGGTAAAATTTTAATATCTATAAATTACCCCAAGATAAAAGTAGAGTGGGATGAAAGTACTGTGATTTTATTGTAAAGTGAGCCACAGATGGGTGGTAAAGCGCTGGCCTTACCCTTGCCTCACAGATTCCAGAGAGCTAACTTCTCCAGATTAACTGCATTGTTCCCAAACCAAAAACTAGTTAAACAAACCCTCAAACCACCAGAAAGCATGTGTAATACGGGTCTGCTGTAGCATACTTGGCTTACACTCATTAGCACCCTTCAAGCTGACTTTACTCCGAGCAGTCACACTGAGAAAGAACCAGTGATCTATACACTGGCTGCACAGAAAGGTGGCGTTAATCAGCAAGGAGCTGTCAAGCCTGTTCAGTTGAGAGGGCAGCCAGCTGGAGTTAAGAACACCCCTGAACCTGACAGGACAACTGGATACCTGAGTTAAAGACAACAACTAATTGTCAGTGCAGATCACTTTTCCTGTGATATTAAACCCCTAAAGCTGTACCTGACTGCTTTGCCTCCCTGCAGCTCAGGCTCTGAGGCTTCTGATGCAATAACCTTGGTCAGCCAGGCTCTTGGAGTGCTGCTACTTCAATAAGCAAAGGAAGAGTGCAAGGTGCTCTTCAGTTGACACTGAGTGACCTGCCAACCCCACATCTTTCACTTCTGGGTGCAACAAGTACAAACAAGTTATGTGACTGCATTCCATACAGGATTTTCAAACACTTCCCTAACAAACCTAAAGACAAACTGGTCCAGAAGCTTCCCTCTTCTGGTGTAATTAAATAGTTACAAATATTTAAGGGTGTTTATAACACAAATAAGAATACTGAAGTTTTTAATTATGTTGAGTAAGTCAATAAGGTCTGAGATAAAGATGACATTCACAGATGAAGACTAATTTGAGGTGGTTAAAGTCTAATTGTCACTGGAATGACTACGTCTGAGTCATGCTCTTCCCACACACAAATCATAGATGTGCTTGCAGACCAAAATCAAAAGGTGCATACAGTATGTACAGGAATGTGAAATGGGAAAATCTCATAGACAGTTGCTTCTCTAGGGGTCTGCTTTACTGATGACGGAAGTGACAGGTTAGTGAAGGCACATATGGCTTATCAAAAATATCTGAAGCAACTATTCGGTTTTTTAAGGAGAAACCATGGATGACTGCATGTAAGAAGAATACTTTTCTCTGGAGTAGTAAAGAAAGTTTTCAGAAATGTGTAATCATTACTGTTCCTATGACTCCAGTCTTGAAGATGCTTTGTGTTCCAGGCTGACTCTTTTGTTTTATTAGAACTCAGCAGCGCTAAAGGTAAGCATACATACAGCTGGGAGCTCCACACCTAACTTCTGAAAAAGATGCATCATTATATTCAGGGGTAGATGTTATTGCTTAAGAGATGCTGCCTAATTTCTTTTTAAAGTAAACATTACATAGAAATCATCTCAGATCTAAAAAACTGTCAGGTAGCTGTGTTTCATGATTTGGTGAGTTTGCTAGCAAGCCAGCACAACATGCAAATATATTTCCACATATACAAACTTACACAGTCAGAAGTAATGATGTAGTAGTATCCCATTGGGACCTTTTTAGGGAACTATACTGCTTGGCAGTGCCTGAACCCAGTGGGACACACAAGCATGGCATTTGCAGATGCTAATAAGCTGAGGCTGGCCAACAGAAAGTACAGAGGTTTCTCAAAGGTAATGAAATACCTCTGCCAATAATTTGCAGCAACAAACCTCATCCAGTAGCTTTTCCTTGCTTGGGGAAGACTCCAACTCCACTTCCCTGCAACCAGTGCACATCGGGGATACAACAGGCCTGTGTTTCAAATTTCAGTGCAGGAATATAGACAATAGAGACCTAAACTCAGGTCTCCTATTTTCCTACCGAGTTTGTTCACCTTCAGGTAACTGGGTATTTTAAGAGAAAAAGAAAGGAAAAGAAAAGAGTTTTTACTGTTAGACATGTTTCAGCCTCCATAAATACAGCAGGGATGTGAACCAAACATTCCCTGTCCCTGGAGCATTTAACCATCAAGTAAATGATTAGAAAGGGAGAGGCAGGTATCTCTGGCCATAAACACAGAGACCTCTCTGTTCTTACTTCCCCACACAGTAATGCATTTTCTGGCAGGTGTGCTCAGGGAAGCTTTACTTGGCCAGCCCCAGGAGCTGAAGAACACCTACTATCCTAGCACTCCCAAAAGATCCTAGGAAAACCAGTAATTTCTAAGACTGGTTTATGTGATTTCACGATGTGTGTATCAACAAAGTCTTAGGCACCACAGCAATATAAGGTGGATGCAATAATTGGCAAAAATAGCCTGAATCTCGGTTTAAGTTAGCCCTAGTACATACATCACCAGGAGCCAAATCTCAGAGTAAACTGTTCATCACTGTGATACAGAGCCCATAACATGAGAACAGTGGCTCCTCCTGAACTTAAATCCTGATCTTTAGATTCCAAAATAAAAAGTCCTGACAGTTCATATCCCTACTCTTTGCACCACACTGGATCTAGCCTAATCCTGCAGCAGTCCCAAGGCATTCACATGAAGGAAGCATTCCCTGATAATTCTTGCAGATCAAGAATAACTTTCAAAACAACAGAGGGCTTCCAGAAGAGGAGATTTTGCAGTTATCACAATTCTTTCCCTTGTTCAAGCACTGAAATAATTCTCCGCCACATACCGTATCACCTAAGTAGCATCTACCAGATCTTCCCACTGAAAGAGGCAACAAGAAGGTCTTACAGCTCGTACAATAATTTGAGACTAACAGTAGGAGTTAGGCAAACAATTGTGGTAAATATATTCTATATCATTTAGAGGCATTGAAGTTATCAAATTATAAAGAAGTAAAAATGCAGAAGCTCACTTTAGCACTTAACAAATTGTGGTAATAACCTGCATGCTTATCTTTTAAAAAGCTACGTGAAGTCAAGAACCATTCGTAAGCTGTGTATGTTACCATGAATATTCATTTACTGGTCTTAGGAACAAAGCAAGGATAGAATGCTTTTCAACAGCTCAAATTTTTTATATTATATAGCTACTACTGGCTGACAGATATTAATGATTCTTGACAGAATACTTATCTTTGATCTGTTGCTGTAATCAATCAGCACATGAGCACCAGGCTATTAAAATATTTTTCTGTCAAGCTCACTTGACATGCTTTGAATGGTACACAGCCTCAGCGTAGGGAGGTTTCTTCAGGTTTTTGGTTTGTTGCTTTGTTGTTTGGTGGTGGGGTTTTTTTGTTGTTGGTTTTTTGTTGTTTTTTTTTTTAAATAAGAGAGCCTAACTGCCAACCACACAGCTAGATTTTCTCGATATGCATCTCTTGAAGCTGTCCCTAAATTTCACTCCTGATGTTGAGCATTCAGGATGTGATCACCATGATCTCAGCTCCCTCTGACAAAGGTCCCTCTGATGAATAAGCATCTATTCTGCCTTTCTCCATCTATCCCATGTGAGCACACACACGCACACACTTCTTTAAACCATTTCCCCCTGACAAATTCTTGTCATCTACCTGGCCCAATATTATTCTTCTTGCTTCCTTCCAGAAGTTCTGCCCTCCTGTTTTCTCTCACCTCTTCCAATTTTCTGTTCAATACTCTGTCTTCCTCCAGCCTTCAGAAACCTGTCATGGGAGCAGTGATTTAGCAGTCTCTCTGCATCACAGAGCCTGCAAAATTTAAATCAACAGCTTAGCAGACCCATCAAAGAGGCTGCCAGACCTTCTTGGCCTCAATAGAGAAGCCTAATGACTAGGAGGGAATCAAAACTAAATTAGATGGTCAAGAGAACAGGGAGTCTTCATGGGCTGGAGGAGGGGAGGAAAGGGGAGTAGAGAGAAGGAACTTAGGTGAGGTTACGAATGTGGCACACAAAGCACAAGATGAAAGCCGAACTGGTAAAAAATACAGAGAGAATTTAAACTTCCAGTTTTCTGGACAGGCTTGCCTTTACTGATACCAATATGCTCGAAGTCAAAGACACTTCAGCAGCACTTCAGAGGGAGGGAATAGCTACACAGTGGAGTGGTATGTACAGTGCATAGTAAACAGCATTCTGTACTAGTCAGATGTGAAGAGTTGGAGAGACAAAGGAAGAAAAGCAGAGACGGGGAGCAGTTTGGATAAAGTCACTCAGGAGAACGTGTGACAGAGTTGGGAACTCAGCTCAAACATGCCAGCTCAGGTCCTCTCCCCTATGCACTAGACCCCTCTGGCTCCCACACTGTGCTTGCAGGATTTTTCAGCACTGATGAGATAAGCAGCATGTCTGGGTTTGGTTTTTGTTTTTTTTTTTCACCTTTTGCTTTGCCCTTTGCCTATCATCTTATTTCCTTTGCAGGCCATAACATCCATTTTCTCTGTCCAGAACCTTCTACAGCTTCTAGAGGCTAACAAGCACCAATTCTCTCTGAACATTCGGTTACCAGCTCCCAGGAGAAAATAGAAACACTGTCTCTGGGTGAAATTCCATTTCTCCAGGGGAAAAAAAAATTGTACCAAAAGCCTGCTTAATGAAGAAACTGTTTGAGTTAGGACGTCATTCACTAAGATCAATAAGTGAAATGCAGCAGAAGTAGGCTGAGCTGTGGCTAACAAGCATCCCCAAAAGCTTTATTTGAAGAGTATGTCAGCTTTGTGAATGCAATGCAAGACACTTTAGACTGTTCAGGTCAGACCAGAGAAACACAGTGCCTGTAATAACAAATAGTATGGTGAGAATGTTGTCTTTGCTGGAGGCTAATGAAAATAAATTGTTCATTTTTTTGTACCTTAAAGCAAATACTCTATGATTTTTATTTACTTCCCTCCATTTTTTTCAACACTGAAAGCTTAGGCATAAGTTAGAAAGACAAAAGAATATACACTTTAGAACAAGCCAAGGGGACTAGACAAATCCAGAGAGATTATTGCAGAGGGCACTAAAGAGAACAAAAACCTTGGGTCCTAGCAGTATCCTTCATACAAAGACTAAGTAAACAGGTTGTCATAAGCAGGGTGTGAAAGGGAGGGGTAAAGTCCTTTGTGCTACTCTGCAGACTGGCAGAAAAGAACTTCAAGAGCTTCTGCACAGCCACAAGTCTCGTAACAGCATTTTCATTTGCCCAAGTTCTCCTCATTGCTCTGCCATCAGGGACAGCATCCATCCATCTAGAAATCGCTGCTCTGCAGTTAGAAGAATAGGAGATACCGGTTCTTCTGAGCATACTGCCAAAACTTTGAACCATTTTTCCTCTTGAGCTGCGTGGATCTACCTTGCTAGAAGCTTTTCCTATTTGACCCTATTTTTCTACCATTGACAAAGCAGAGATGTGAAATCCCAAACAATTCTAAATGCTACCCCATTGCATGCTTCATATTAGTGTTGTCTGAGAAGGGCACGGGAAAGAAGGAAATTGCTCAGTAAACCATTTTTGACTGGAATACGTTTTTGTTTTCCTAATCCAAGTGCAGGACAGAGAAAACACATATGTGTATCACAAAGAAGGCAGAAGATTCTTAAAGGAAGTCTTTTTATACTTCACCCCTCACATCAACAATATGTTTTTCCTTTCAGATGATGACCACTACAATCTGAAAATCTCCAGCTGTTAATGCCCAGTCCTGACTCCCTCTGCTGGTACTTGCAAAGTTTCCTTTTCCTCAGCCTTAGAAGATGAGCAATGTCCTTTAGTGTTTCCCACAGCAGTATGACAGAGGGAATGTGTTGTCACAGCACTTTCATGAACATTTATAAATATTTTGTGAAGCGTTTGAAAAAATACTTTGGAATGTCAGAGTATTAATTGTCAGGGTTTTTTTTCCCTCCTGTTTTATACCACCCTTGTACTGTCCGATAGACACATATTCCAAGCCAGACTAAAGGTGAGAAGAATTAAGTTGCAATGAATATAAAACCTTTACTTGCCTTCATCCATGGTTTCATACTGCACACAAAAAGAACAACGGCTAATAAAAGTCTTTAAAAAAAAAACAAACCACAACACACTTCATCAACACTGAAATAAAAGTGAAAACACAGAGAAAGCTTTAAATACCAGAAGTTGCAAGCTGGAAGTGTGGGAGCTCATTAAAAAAGCAGTGCACAAGAATGCTCAAGGCAAATGCCATTCAAACTTTTCCTACTCTGAAGTTATTTAATCGTCACAGCAATCACAAGGGATAAGGCAATGTATAAAGGAATTGGCTTCTATAGGCTTGCTGCTGTTCAGTCTTCTGGAAAGGTATTCACTGTAAAAGTGCCATCAATTTAAAATGCTTCTTCAGTTCTGAAAAGCAATCTTTCTAACCTGAGGCTTGATATTTCAAGCTGCAGAGCACCCTCAGCTGAAACAAGCCAAATGATATGGAGCTTCTGCGTGCCCCAAAACACCAGAACCCCAAAATAGGCGAAAACTGAAGAGGTCAGCAAGTAGTAATACTTGTTTTACACATGTATAGGTTAAATTCCTCTTTTTTTGTGTGTGTGCCACTAATTCCAACAATATACTATTAAGAAAACACAGTTCCTACATCAGTTCTTCCAGCTCTTTCCCTGACTGTTAAAAGCTAAGCTAGTGGTGCAGCATCAGGGAAGATTACATTTTCGTATAATATATATGTCTAAAGAATTGCCCACTTTCCTTTTCCACTTCATTTACAGTCACTTACACTGTTCTGCACACATTGGATGAAAACATGCGTACAAAATCAACATGGAAATTTTTATAAGCATATAAATTATTACAATTGCTACAAGGCTCTGGACAAACCCGTCCTAGGCACATGTTAAGTACTCAAAAGATCTAACAAGGCGTAGCAGCATCAATGTTGCCACAGGACCCACTACACCAGAGTTATGGTCTTTCTTGCTAAAGTAACCATTTCTTTACTGCTTTCTGTCAGCTAATAAAGTGCATACAGAAGACCTACATTTCTCCTTGCTTTCAGGAAAGCCACAATCTGGCCCAGCCTTCCAAGCTATACATTCAGTGAATTGCTGTGAGGGGACACAAATGTGGTTGGATTGCAGGTGCTGGGCTGAGCTGAACCTATGTACTGTCTCTGATATTCAGCTTCTAGGCACAAACTTAAGTATTGGCTTTATGTGCAATACATGTAATTTCTCAAACTGGTACGATCTCCCCATGTCCACACCTCCATATAAGGTACTGTCAAAGTGCGCCTGATGAGGGCTACTCCATTCAAGAAGAACTAACACAAACCACCATGTCATTAAATGATAGTCTATCACCATGCTCCCATTCAACAGCCCAACATTTGCACTGTATTGTGAATTGTTGTTATCTGATCTAAAAAGTCAGTCCAAAGGCTGGAGCTTTCACACAGAGAAACAGCTAGACAACACAATGAGTTAAGGAAAGTAGGGGATTTCTTCACTGACCAAGTTCTTCTCTCCCTCACAGATACTCCAAGAAGAACATCAGCCATGCACCCTTCAGCTGACAAACACTGAACCACTACATTTATTCTTCTACAATGAGAGTTAACAGCCACTGCAGTATCTCCATGCAGAAGATAAAGGAAAAGCAACCAAAACTGATGAGTGCAAGGTTTAATTGGTGAGGCTCTGCCATTACCTGCTTCCAAGAAGTCAAAGATGCTGCATTTCTTTTCTACCTTGAAATACATTTAAAAAGTTATTTCCACTGAAAATCCACATCCTTACTGATTTGCACCAGACCACTGTAGACTTTCTAAACAGCAGAAATACCAAAATTCACTGCTCATTTCAGTATGGCTGACAAAGATGGGAGTATCTTATAAAGTCCAAAACCACTACCTTCACTTTCCTATCATGCTTTGCCAATGCTGGTGCTGTCAAAGGTGACTACAGTGTATTACGGCTCAGCTCCCAAATCCTACCCCTTTACAAGTCAACAGCTCTCCAGAACAAGCTGTGATGCAAAACAGCTAATTGTACTGAAAAATAATTGCTACAGCAGCAAAGCAAGACTTAGTTTTTCTTTCAGGGTCTGTGCATCCAGCACAGCACCCATAATCCATAACACAAAGTGAACATATGCACCAACAGGCAAATTTTTGTAAACTGGTGCAAAAGATGCTCTCCCAATACAGTGGAAAAGAGTCACACTTTCAAGAACTTCCAAAGAACAGCAGTATAGAAGTTGACCAATGACATTTAAAGTTTTACAATCGTGTTTTAATAAGAGAAAGTTTAAGATTAAGGGGGAAAAAGTCAGTGCACTATCGGTGCCAACACACTTGTGTCACTACTGCACACTCACTGTTCAACTCTGCCAACCCAAAACATCAGGTTTCAGAATGACCCCAACTGAGGGAGAGCCTGAAGGCAAATGATTAAGCAGCTGCTGTCCAGGACAAGAGTTTAATTAATGTAACCAAATCCATAATTAGGTTAATTGCAGCATGCAGACATCACCAATTAACTCACAAATTGCCAGTTCCACATTGAAAACAGTGCCTGAAATGAAGTGCACACAGCACTCTCTGGTCTCACAGTGGGGTAGAGAGGAACACAGGAGAAGGGAAATCACTCCCCAAAAGACACAAAAGAGGATGCTTTTAAGGGTATCAGCAAACAAAATAGCACAAAGGGCTCCAACTGTAGACAATACAAAGCACAGCAACAAGTCACACTTGGCTGCCAAGCAGACATGCTAAGAAATACCTGTGCATAGCAACACAGCTTAAGTGAAGTATAGCAGAGAACTGACTGCAGAAAACCATGTCTGTGCTCTTTGAGGTACGTTTACAAAGACACAGGTACCAAAATCAGCTTAGCTAACCCAGTAGGTACACACTGTTCAGTAACTAAAAGTTCACTCTGTCCATCACCTACCACCTTTTCCCAGATGCTCCTAAGTTTGACATGTGCTCTGGGCTCCAGCAGCACCACTCCTTCTCTAGATACTACCACTACTGCAGTTGGGTGGCCAGTCCATGCTGCTTCTCCCAGAGTGGGTGCCTCCCACCAGGAGTACTGTGTCCAGCTCTGGAGTCCTCAACACAAGAAGGACATGGACCTGCTGGAATGGGTCCAGAGAAGGGCCACAAAGGTGATCAGAGGGCTGGAGTACCTCTCCTATGAGGACAGGCTGACAGAATTGGGCTTGTTCAACATGGAGTAAAAAAGGCTCCAGGGAGACCTTATAGCAGCCTTCCAGTACCTAAAAGGGCCCTGCAGAAGAGATGAGGAGGGACTCGAGGGAGTGTAGGGACAGGACAAAGAGTAATGGTTTTAAACTGAAAGAGGGGAGATTTAGGCTAGCTATCAGGAAGAAATTCTTTACCGTGAGGGTGGTGAGACACTGGAATAGGTTGCCCAGGGAAGTTGTGGATACCAAGCTTTCCAGGCTAGGCTGGGTGGGGCTTTGAGCAACTTGGTCAAGGATGAGGTGTCCATGCTCATGGCAGGGGGGTTGGAACTCAATGATCTTTAAGGTTCCTTCCGCCTCTAACCATTCTGTGATTTTATGATTCCTGTATCATGCAGATATATGTGGTCAGCCTGCCAAGCTGGGCTGCAGGCACTGGTAGCTAAAGGGTGCCTGTATGTATTAGTTTGTTCTCAGGGCATGGCTTTCAGGAACTAAACATGCCCATCTTCTTCCAGGTCACAGTAAAGTCAAGTATCTCCCTGTCACTTCCATGATTCATTCTCTTGTGATTCATCCAGCAAAGGCAACACATATACTTTTTATGTTTACTCAGCACTTCCACTGAAATTAAACTATGTATACAGTTAGCTCAGTAATTACATAATCTTGCGTCTTTCAAAACCAGCATTTTCCCATCGATCACTATTAAATGTCCTTACATTGTAGTATCTTTCTTAAAAGCAGGCTCAGGTTTTTAAAGAATTCTCCTCTATGAGTATTCTCTTGCTGCCAAATTTCAACTTCTAGCCTTGTTGTTCTTATCTCTCTGCTATTAATATCAAAATCTTGCTTTGTTAAATGGACAAACAACACCCTTATTCTCAGAAATGGTGACCTTGATTATCTCAACTTGGAAATTGAAAGATTTAGAAAGTTAGGAACATGAGTCAAATGGAAAACAGAAAGAAAATGTGTAGACAACCCTAATTATAGATGTCGCTACACTCTGTTTCTAATACTATCATGATGGCAGCAGACAGATAATAGCAGTAAAATCAGAAACGGTAGGGAGGACTCAGAACACAAGCAACAACATAAAACACATCATCAGTCTGTGGAAGGCAGAAAGCCATCAGTAAAAAAGCTCATTGTTTCAGGGTTGAGGGTTTTTTTTTCCCTTTCTAATGGGAAGACACTGGTCCAATCAAGCTGTTTAGAATTGATGATCATAGTTGTTATGCTCTGTTTACTTGTCTGATTGTAATTTTTAAAGCCCACAGTCTGAATTACAGCATACCCAGCGCATTCACTACACAATGATAAAACACAGAAACAGCATAGAGATCATGCAAGGAATACAGAAACACAGTACAGTTTTGTTTTTGCACAGACATCAGCGCTGAGCTTATCAGCTGATACTGGGAAGGTGCAGTCATTTCTCTGACTAGAGAGGCTGCGTATCTGCAAGTTGCAGCTCCTTCCTGGCAGGACCAGAAAAAATAATCCCAGCATTGAAAGTCCATTTGTTTCCACAAATAACTAGGTGGCTTAAGCTAGCAGAATTAGCCCATACTACTAGGCTTCTCTATTAATGTTTTTCATTCACATTTTAACTTTTACAGTCCCATCTAGAATTTCTCTACTAATCATCCTGCATAGGTGCCATTGACATCTAGGTATGCACATCATTAATTTGAAAAATCATATACTCTTACGTCTGTTTTATCTCTTACCATTCAAGGTCAGAGTTTTCCAGTGGGTTACCAGTATAGATAGTTATAATTCTTAAGGTCATTCAGGTTCATTGTTTTTCATAAGTACTAAGTGCTCATAGCTCTATTTTGCTTCAGTGGCTTAGTAACTGTCAGGTTTGCTGTGTACCATGTGGAGAAAATCAGAATTAAAAAAAAAAAAATCATCAGGCACCTGTGAAAATATAGGGTAAAATAATTTGCCAAGGGTAATAGAAAAATGATGTGCCAGCACATGAAATATCCCCAATTCTGTCAGCAGGAATTTTTTTGTTTGAACACTGAAAAGTGATATAAGTTAAACATCTGCCCCAATAATGTTAAATGAGGAAGACAAAATGTATATACAAGCAGAGATTCTGAGTCAATCTCAGAAGAAATCCAACCCTTCAATGAAAGATGTTTTGCCTTCCTCTACTGCAAAAGCTCTCCAAACACTGGCAGCTCCTGTGGGGGCCAGAGTCTTTGAAACTCTTCCCAGAACACTTCAGAAACAGCACCACTGGAGTCAGTGGAGGAGAAATCTGATCCTTAGGGGTAAACAGGTTTTGTGGATTGTGGGCTATTTCCTTCAGTTGCCACGTTTATATGCTGCCCTCTCTCTCCTAGAGGACCTGATCATTGAGAACTGGGTTCCAGAAGAGCCTCTTGCTTTCCCTACACACCCTAGACGTGGTTCAGAAGAGACTCTAGAGGAAACTTCCTGTTTTTCAGCTATAATTACAGTGAGTGCTCCTTTCGTACTTTAGATGAATCTAGAGCCTGTGGAACTGTGAGAAGTAATCAATCCTGTATCATCTAAAAAGACCTGGGATTAATGGGCCTTTAATAGCATCACAGAAAAGTTCAAGTTGGAAGGGGACCTAAAGACTGTCACGTTCCTGCCATGGACACCTCATATTTGACCAGGTTGCTCAAAGCCCCACCCAGCCTAGCCTGGAAAGCTTGGCATCCACAACTTCCCCGGGCAACCTATTCCAGTGTCTCACCACCCTCACGGTAAAGAATTTCTTCCTGATAGCTAGCCTAAATCTCCCCTCTTTCAGTTTAAAACCATTACTCTTTGTCCTGTCCCTACACTCCCTCAATAGGAGTCCCTCCTCATCTCTTCTGCAGGGCCCTTTTAGGTACTGGAAGGCTGCTATAAGGTCTCCCTGGAGCCTTTTTTACTCCATGTTGAACAAGCCCAATTCTGTCAGCCTGTCCTCATAGGAGAGGTGCTCCAGCCCTCTGATCACCTTTGTGGCCCTTCTCTGGACCCATTCCAGCAGGTCCATGTCCTTCTTGTGTTGAGGACTCCAGAGCTGGACACAGAACTCCAGGCAGGGTCTCACCGGAGCAGAGTAGAGAGGCAGAACCACCTCCTTTGACATACTGGCCACATTTCTTTTGATGCAGGCAGCTTTCTGGGCTTGGGCCCTGTCTCATATTGGACTTTTCTTCCACCAATACCCACCAAGTCCTCCTCCTCAGGGCTGCTCTCAAGCCATTCTCTGTTCAGACTGTGCTGACCCAGGTACAGGACCTTGCACTTGGCCTTATTGAACCTCATGAGATTTGCATGGGCCCACCTCTCAAGCCTGTTCAGGTCCCTTTGGGTGGCATCCCTTCCCGCCAGTGTGTTTTCCACAACGCCAAACTTGGTGTCATCAGCAAAGCTGCTGAGTGGGCACTCAATTCCACCGTCCCTATCGCCAACTAAGATGCTAAATGGCACTGGTTCCAGTACTGACCCCTGAGGAGCACCACTCATCAGTGGTCTCTACTTGGACATCGAGCCATTGACCACAACTCTGAGTGCAGCCATCCAGCCAATTCCTTATCCACTGAGTGTCCCATCAGTCAAATCCACAAGGGATAGTGTCAAATGCTTTCCAGAAGTCCAGGGAGATGACATCAGTTGCTCTTCCTTTATCTACCAAGGCTGTAACCCCATCACAGAAGGCCACCAAATTTCTCAGGCACAAATTGCCTTTAGTGAATCTATGTTGGCTGTCACTGATCACCTTACTTTCTGTGTGCCTTCACATAGTTTCCAGGAGGACCTACTCTGAGATATTGCAGAGCAGTCAAGACCGACTGGCTTCCCCAGGACTTCCTTTACTCCTTATTTTTTTAAAAAAATGGGGTTACATTTCCCCTTTTCCAGTTAGTGGGAACTTCACCAGACTGCCATGACTTCTCAAATATAATGGATAGTGGCTTAGGAGCTTCATCTGCTAGTTTCCTCAGGACCTGCAGGTGCATCTCATCAGGTCCCATGGACATGTCCACCTTCAGGTTCCTTAGATGGTCTCAAACCTGACCTTCTACAGTGAGCAATACCTTAGTCTCCCAGTCCCCGCCTTTGCCATCTGTGACTTGGGACACTGTGGCTAGAGCACTTGCTGGTGAAAACAGGCAAAAAAAAATTATTGAGTACCTCAGCCTTCCAATATCCTAGGTGACCAAGTCTCCCGTTTCCTTATGGAGAAGGCACACAATTTCCCTAGTCTTCCTTCTATCAGTGATGAATACCAAAAGCTTTTCTTGTTGCCCTTGATGTGCCTGGACAGATTTAACTTCATCTAGGCTTTAGCTTTCCTAATTTGATTCCTGGCTTCTTGGACAACTTCTCTGTACTCATCTCAGGCTACCCGTCCTTGCTTCCACCCTCTGTAGGCTTCTTTTTCTTCTGTTTGAGTTTGTCCTGTTCAAACAGCAGGTCATTTGGGAAAGTATCCTTGCTTTACAGGAATGCAATTGGTCCACCAGGCAACAGGCAACTGATGGCAAGCTCCTCCAAAGCTGTTAAAACTAAAAAATACTACTTAGCTACTGAAGGACAAAACCTTCCTCTTAGCAAGCAGTGGGGAATTTGGCTGTGCGGCCTCAGGCAAACATTACTATGTATCAACCATTTTTTGCATCACTGCATAGAAAATGGTACAAAACCAGAAAGTTTCTTCTGAAAAGTATAAAGGAGTACTCTCTGGCAGTATAAGGTTAGAGACAGCAATTACAGGAGGAAAGCAATGCTAGCAGCACACATGCACAAACATAGCAGTCTCAGATATAAGCTCTTTATTTTTCTCTACCCATAACGCCGCCTTCTGGGAAGCAGCTTCTTTCACTTCCCATGTACCCAAGACTAACTGAACTCTTCATCCATCTGCATTATTACCTTAAAGCCTGGGCCTGCCCCAACCCCTCCCAAAGCCCTACCCAGTCAGTACACTATGTCTGCATATTGTACGGGATATCTGGCGACACCGAATGACAAAAGCTTACAGGAAATGGCATTTCTCATTCATGTGCAGCCGCCAAATGCTTTCCCAGATTCCTTCCTCACTGTTCTGCTCTTCTGATACTATCTCAAATTAAATATCGGCTAAAGAGAGATCACAGTCATGATGTGGCTTACAAAACAGCTGTAGGAAGGAAAATGCATTACTAATACTATGAGGACAATACTTATGTCATCAACAATGATTTATGCAAGTCTGTGCAGACTATGGAAGGCTAGAAAGTTACTTCTGTTCCTGGTCAGGAAGTTCTACCACAGCTACTCGCCCAATGCACCAGGATAAGACAAGCTGCATAGCAGACGGCTGTCCTTTCCAACCAAAGGTGAACACCTTGAGAAGTGTGGTTGCCCTGAGGCTCTCTTATCTTCCCTGCTTTTCTGAATGTCTTATCTGGCTCAGTAGTTCACTGGCCACTGAACTCCTGAATGGATCACTTCACCGTGCTTGGGACACTTGCAATCATAGCATTCTCCATGTACTGAACCATTCATACCACTTATCTATTGGACTACAGTTCTGTAACTGGAATGAGGAAACAACCATCTTAAACATACATCATGTAAGGTTATGTCCATTTTGGGAAGCAGTGAAAAAAAAAGTTTATGAGTTTGAAAAGGAAAAAGAAGAAGCCTCAGTTTCAACTTCAGTTTCTATTTTTCTCTCTCAGTGCCTGCTCCCCGTTTTGTCCACCCACACGCATCCCAGCACGTAAGGAAAAGAAGCAAGGAAAACTCAGTAGCTACATTCTTCCACCTCACACCTGTCAGTGCTTTTACTAACAGACCAGCAAGAGCCCAAAAAGCAGATGGTCAGCTGTACCGCCCTGAAAGGACAACCTTCTGATGCCATTGCTGGAAAACAGGAGCATCCATTAATTTGGCAGCTTCAAGTCACACCCCAGGAGATAATTGTCAGTGTCATACAGAGCTCTGCCTTGCAGATACTGCTGTTCCCATACTTCTAAACACGAGTAGAGAAGCTAGAGAAGCTTTTCATTTTCTATTGTAGTTTCCACAAGGAGCATGTTGTCTTCTCTTACACCAGTAAGAAAAAATTTTTAAAAATCTGACCCACCTACCTCTCCCCTTTTTCTACTTTTTTTTCCAGAAAGCTCCCATCACAGTTAGACAGCATATGTCAACGTCATTTGAAGCCTGTACTGGGGACTCAGCATTCTCAGGAAATTCTCTTTTCTCTCAGAAACACATATGCCACTGCAGGCAACATGGGGAAAAACCAGGAGAAGCTAGAAGGCTACATGCAGTTACAGAGCAATGCCTACACTAGGAGCACAGAGACATGGTGGAGTGGTTCGCACAATCGAAACCCTGCAAGAGATGGATATAGGCTTTTCAGGAAGGGCAGGCTGGGAGAGCGAGAAAGGGACTTGTCCTTTATTTGAGAGAGCAGCTGAATGTATGGAGCTCTGCCTGGGGGTCGTTCAGATGCCAGTTGAGAACTTAAGAGTCATGATCAGTGGGTAAACCAACACAAGTACCATTACAGTGGTTATCTGTAGTAACACCTATTTGCATTGTAGCAGAACTCAAGCTAAAGTTAAGATTGACGCTCTTCTGAGACGCAGGTCCCTCCTTGCCTCTCTGCAAAAAGTCTACATACATAAGAAGGATAAAGAAGAGAAAATAAGTTATAGAAGGTAACACCTCGGGTTAACACCTCAGCTGGGTACAGGACTCAGCTCCTGTGAGAACATGACAGAAAAACAGGATGCCTCAAAGCTCACTTGCTGCACTACAAACCCCTCCTGGACCAACAATGGGACCGGGACATAACAGCTTCCCTGTGTCACACTTCAGGGCACTAGCAACTGGATCCCAATGCCTCTTCCAGGCAGCTTCTCACAGCTTCCTGTCACTTAAGTTTATTATACACATGAAGGCTCAAAGCAAAATTAGATATAATTTTCTCCACACGAGCAGGTCAGAATAGTATAATAAGCCAAAGGCAGAACACAGCTAGGTCATCTCCTTTCAGGTGCCCACGGTTAGTGTGGTGCAGTGGTTCGCCTTTTTGGTAACTCCTCTATTATATATACAGGAGGTTGCTAAGTTTATGTGGAATAATGCTTCCTTCCAGAAAAACACTCATTTTCTCCTCCCACATTCTGTTGCTCTTACCTCACTATTAACCTGCAGTCAATTTATTTGCAAGGAGTGTGACAAAGCCAGCTCCTGGAAATTTCAGTTTTGGCATATTTAATTCCTGATAAAATTAATTTTATATTTTTCCCAGTCATGTGAAGAAAGACTGGTATAAAGAAAGAATAACTAGAATAAAAAATACTCAAAACCAAAAAGCAATTAAAAGTGAATCAAGAAATCAAAGCCTATTTGCAATACAGGAAATCACCTTCCTTTCTCCTCCCTCTGCATTTAAATGCATCAAACTGAATGAGAAGCTTCAAGTCAAACAAATGCTTACAGAATAAGAAGTTGAAGGAATTACAGATAATAACTTCCCTCTCTAAAAGCCCAAGGGCAGAACAAGGCAAGTTGAGTATCTTTTCCAGTTCCTTGTTTCTTATGAAATTCTCTGTGTCAGAAAAAAAAAACCAAACAGGATGAAGCTGCTAGTGTGGGACGGGAAACCTCAGAGCAGTGACAGGCCCAGAAATGAAGGTTTATGCAGGCAAGAGAGAGAAAAGTAGGAGGAAGGAACTGTTGGTCCATTATAGGAAAGAGAACTGGAAATAGGTGAATGGCCACATGAGATCTAAGGTGCACTAAGGTGAACTGCTCTCAGTGGATACTGTGTTATTTCCAACCCAACACTACAAAATCATTGCCAAACCTGTGCATGGGATGCAAAAGGATGCACTCTGTCCAAGGCCACACACAAAAAGTGTCACACTAGACCTGACCATGAGAATTCCACTCATTTGCCCTCTGTGTATGAAAGGTCTGACAGATTTTTAAAAAGGAAAATTAAAATAGGGTTGGTTCAAAACTGGAGAAAGTGTGCAACTTTATATTTTATAAAAATACAAACTGTCAATAAGTGATACAAGTATAATACATAATTTAGGGTTTTCTGAATTCACTTAATGAAGTGCCTAGAAGCTCTGAGACTGTTTAACATCCTCACGGACCAGGATGATCTGAAAAACCTGGCATTATTTTCCATGTTTTCATAGTAAATCTTAATTTTACCAGAAAATAACTCTCAAAAAAAAACCCTCATTCAAGTTCAAAGACAGAAATTAGTTCTTTATCTTAAAGTCCAATTTTCTCTCCTTTTGGCCATTGAACACTTAGAAGATGTTACCAATCTCCAGCTCCCGCTTATTTTATAGTGAAAATCCCTCAGGATATTTCCATTAACATTGAAGAACTACCAAATCATGACGATGAATCATCCCACTCCCCTGCGTTTATTAAGCAACCCATTTTTGCTATTGAGATAGTGGCAAGGGGGGGCAAGATTTGCCTATTGTCTGACCACAAGAGTTTATTTTCATGCCATCTGGAGGTAAACTGGTTTGTTTTCAAAGGGGTAAAAAAAAACCATTCCCAATTTGTGTTAATCCGAGTAAGAACAGGCAGGGTTTAATACCTCAACTATTTCTTTCTTTACCATAAGGCACTCGGGATTTTAGACCCTACTGGCTGTCAAAACCCTTTGGTTAGAAGAATAAATTTTCTACTTTCCTTCCAGGCAAGAGCGCCTATTAATAAGTTACTTGTCTCCTTTCACATTTTTCACACCAGTTGCAGCAAGAGTTGCTGTACTGTGGATAAAAGATACTGACATTTTCACATATATTCCATGATTTCTCCGGGGATCAGAATTTCTTCCATCAGGCTGCTGCTGCTTATAATATGATATGCCTTCAGACAGTAACTCAGATCTAGACTATTTCAGAGCTCTCAGCTCCAAGAAATAAACCACATACGATCCACATCGACATTCTCTAGACCACTGCTTACCACTGCTTTTATAAACTGACAAATCATTCTTTAAAATATAAAACCAGCCAAATGCATTACAACTCATTGATCTGGCAAGCACAATTAATCCTTATTCATTCTCTAGATGTCATGAGATAGCTCATCTGCATGGCTAGGGACATCTCATGAGCCGTAAACCACTTACATATTACAGCTAGGTAAGATATTTATGCCACAACATTTTGTAACCTACCTACAGCAGGTCTGTCTGAGTCTACGAGCAATTACATAGTATAATAACTATATCCTTTTTGAAGTGAAAGGTGTTTAGAAGATGCTTCAGATCATCTGTCATATTTTACGGATTAGATGATAAGTGGTACAATGTGGCATATGAGTGTATGCAGTATTTTGCTATTTTTTTCCCATGGCAATCTAGATGAATTTTTCTTAGACAGAAATTGACTTTGAAATACAGATTTTTCTTGTGTAAAACCAAATCCTTGCCCAAGTTTTCTATCCTTCACGTAGAGTTGCTGCTTAGGGAAAGGGCTCCCAGGACTGCAAAGAGAAAAGAAAATCTGTCACACTTTGTGCACTGTAGGTATCTAGGCAATTTCACAGATGAGAATCCAGAATAAAATTCCAACAAGACAAATCATGCTCTTTTAGATTATATGTGTCTGCCTCAGTAATTTAGGAATAAAATTACAAACTGAACTGCATCAAAACACAATGTCTCTTGCAGATTCTAAAGGTTTCTTTCATAGAAAACAAAACTCTTGTATATTATCCACTGATTCACCTGCCTGGAATATTCTTTTTTCCTTTTACATTCTTCTGCCCTTTCATGCCACATTCTGGATGCATCAGTCACTACCCTCTCAAACATTAACTTGAGTTAATGATGTTCCTTCAGAATTCAGAACAAGTTGGTTGCACTTGCTGATGAAAGTTTGAAATAGTGTGACCAGCAGAGGTAGGGAGGTGACTGTCCCCCTGTACTCAGCACTGGTGATGCCACACCTTGAGTATTTTGTCCAGTTCTGGGCACCTCAAGACAATCAAGGTGCTGGAGTGAGTGCAGAGGAGGGCAATGAAGCTGGTGAAGGGCCTGGAGAATAAATCTTATGAAGACCGATTGAAGGCACTGAGACTGTTTAGTTTGAGGAAGAGGAGGCTGAAGGGAGACCTCATCGCTCTCTACTACTACTACTTTAAAGGACATTGTAGAGAGGTTGGTGCTGGCCTCTCCTCACGGGTAATTAGCAACAGAACAAGAGGGAATGGCTTTTAGATGCAATAGGGTAGGTTTACTGGATATTAGGAAAGAATTTTTTCCCAGAAAGTGCGGTCAGACACTGGAATCAGCTGTCCAGGGAGGTGGTTGAGTCCCCATCCCTGAATGTATTTAAGAGTCGTTTAGATGTAGTTGTGGGGGATATAGTATGCGGGAGAACTTCGTAGAGTAGGGAAGATGGTTGGACTTGATGATCCCAAGGGTCTTTTCCAACCTGAATGATTCCGTCAGGTGAAAACAAGACACACCCACTGCTGGGATGTCTTTTTTTTCCCCCTTATCCTCCCCATTACTATTAAATAATTCAAAGTAAAAATTTAGAAACACTGTGCAACAAAAAAAGGCAATTATCTATAACATTACTGTAGTGTGATCTCTCCCCCACATACCCAAAAAACCCAAACCATTAGCACTTTACAGTTTTCATCTCCTCTCCTGTCAAACAGACCTATTTTTTCTCCATTTGCATTTACAATCCTTTCAAAAGTTGTCCAGTGTCTTGGAGAGTAAGGTTAAGCTCTGTAGAAGACAACAAATCATAAGAACCTTGAGAATTAAACATTTTCACAAAAATACCACATTAAAAAGTATCCTGATTGGATTTGCATGATAGTGACAGTGATTTGGAGTAAAATTTCCTGGCACTGTTCTAGCAATTAAGTTCTAGCATGTTCTGCGGTAGGGCCATTCCCTAGATCCATTAGGCTGAAGCACAGCTTTAAATTTTTAAAGTCATTAAGACAGGATGACACATCATAGAATGATTCATCTGGCATATATATGTGATATAGCTCTGGAATTTTTATCATCTTCCCCCCCAACCAGAAGTACATGGGCAACTTACCCATGCCATTTGCAAATTGCATTTTGTGGGAAATTTAATAGCAATCATTTCTTCTAGCTTTAATCTGGTGATATACACTTAAAATAACAAGAAAAAGAATATTGCTTATTCACTTTTGCATAGCAAGAAATAACATCTCACACAGAGTTAGTTTATGTTTTCCCAAAGCAGGCCAGGAAACAAATTACTACCACTTTAATATACTTTAAAAAAAACATTTTATTTCTACTATAAGTATTGCTTTGAAGTTTGTTGTGGTAAAGAGAGGACTAACCCCATATGAATGGGGAACACCTCATATAGCCATGGTTGTTAGATAAGACAGATTTACTACAGCATTAACACTGGTGCTGTGAACCTGAAAAAACCTTCCAAGTCCATCTTAGCCTGGAGATGACTTCTACAATGACTTTTGTAGTTGTAATTTATTTACATATGTGTCTCCTAGAGCCTGCCCTTTTGCTGGCCCCAACACCAGAGTTTTATCATTCAACAGATGCAATCCTTAAAAAATCTGCAGGCCTCATACATCTCTATTTGAAGAGGAAGCAACTTCTAAGAGCTACAGTTCAGAGTTTGGAACTTGCGATGTTGTGAAATCTGTCAGCAGTGACGGCATCTCTCCAACATGCCTTCTCTGTACTGAATATCAATGTTGTAACTCTGCACAGACCAGACCCTTCAGCCCATCCATGGGTCTGAAAGCACCACCATGACCTGGTACAGTCCCATGCTTACGGATGAGAGGTACCAACGTGCTCTACTGAAAAACATATCCCTCAGGACTTAAGTGCCTGAAATGATGCTTTATACAGCCAAAAAGCCTGAAATTATGTTGACTACGCTTTTTTTTTTTTTGTAATCACAATGACTTTGGAGTTTTGTTACAGGTTTTTGTTGGTTGGGATTTTTTTTGTCTGAGTTTTTTGCAGTTTTGTGGGGGGGGTAGGCTGCTTTTGCTTTGGTTTGGTTATTTCACTGTTTTACTCATTCTTTACTCTTAACAAGAAAAAAGTGAGTATTCTTATATTTAGAGATACCCAGGAAAAATCCTACCTTAATATTCAAAAACCCTCCTTCTAGCCTTCCTAGAAATTCTATCCAGATTTTCTACTGCCCCTTCCTCTTTGTTGAAACTCGGTATAGCTGAGAAACATACCCCTGACACTTCTGATGGTCCATTCAAACAGAGACAGCATACAAGCAAAACAACATTCAAAATCCCAAACAGTTGCTTAACAATTACAGCAGTAACACACCAGCTCTTCAAATATCATGACTAGCTTCAAACAACAAGTAACAAAGCACTGCAGAGAGAGGTGAGGGAATAGATCTCAAAAGACTGTTCCTGCTTATAAAAAAGAAAAAAAAATTACAGGCCTTTAAATTAGGAATTACTAGCTCGAGTAGTGTTGCTGGTGGCTAAGACAGATGAGAATGAAAAGCAATGCAAACCTATCAGCCATATGGAAAGAATGCCAACCTCAGTCTCAGTGACTAGCAAGAAGTTGAAGTCTGTGGCTTCTAAGACAATTTTATCATCTTGCCAGGGTTACTGAAAAAGAGCAGGTATCCAAGAGACCACTTCCACAAGGCAAAATTTCTTTTTCCTACCCCAGCTTGTCCACAAATGAAAACATCACATTTGCACTACCCATGAATAGAGAAGAAGTTGCTTTGAGTTTGGTGTCTCATAGGTTTTTGTGCTCAGCCCCTCAATATTCTCCTCGGCAAACCTATGCCACACCTGGCTGGCCCTCAGTTTCAGGCCACTAACCTCCAGCAAAACCAATTTCAATGTACCCCTGTCCCTTATCCCCTAAAAGAGGTACTAGAGATACAAATGCTTCTCTTAGGATTAGATATGTGTTTGGTAAGTACCCACAAAACATGGCCAGATCCATTTTCTCTAACAACTGATGAACTGTGTTATAAGGGGAAAATTATGCCTCAGGAGCATCAAACATGATGCTGCAATGCATCTGTATTTTGTTCACACATTTTGTTAACAACAGTTTGGTTCTCATTAGCTCCTGGCTATCCTTGTTCACAAGAGTCTCTGAACACTTCCTACCCTAGTGGGGGTCACCAAAGCACTCTGCTCCTCGTGGGGCTTTGAAGGAGCAACACTGACTGACTTCTGCATCAAGATATCAGCCATCAAGATTTTTTTATAGTTCAGAGAGAAGTTCACATTACTAGGGCAGATTTCTTTTCCTCTCAGCAAGAGTGCTGTAAATAAAACTACCTAGTTATGTTTTCAAATTTATTTAATGTTACCCTCATTCCTATTTTTATGTCTAATGAGAAAGAAGCTATTCACAGACAAAGTTGAACAAAACTGAGACAGCTACTCCCTGCTCCTGGGAAGTGTGTCTATCTTAATCAGAGACAACAGGTGAAATGCTGCAGGGCTGCACCGATGCTGGTGTGCCACAAGATCAATGAAGATGAGTGTTTTCTGTCTCGGGTCTGTTTTGATTCATGAACTCAGTGGCTGAAAATTTATTACAGTAGGTGAGTGTGCATGTCCTTGTGTTTGACCTTTTAACTCCTACTTTTGTTCTTTTTCCATGATCCCTCTTACTATCTGGTCTAATGATAATGTTCACAGGAGAATTTATGTTTTAGTTTAGTGTTCAAACATGTGCCTTTTCCTCAGCAAACTTCATACTTTGGATGAGTCAAGCCCTGTAGTTCAGGGAAATTCCTACCTAACAAGGAGAATTTAGCATGAACATGCACCAAAAGCTTGGGATCTTTCAGTAGAACTGAAAGCACTAACAAAAGGCTCTTGAAATGAGAGATTTTGCTCAGTTGCTCAAAATCCAGATATGCAAGCATCCATCAGTACTATGGTATGTTGAAGGTGGAAAATGCAAAGCATTTTTGGAACTGTTCATCCCTTCTCCACCTGCAGAACAAGGGGATTGCTGACACAGTGCCCAAATAGGAAAACTGCAAACGGAAGTCCTCCAGTTTCTGCTATTGCTTAGGAAAAAGAAACAATATGCAAACCAACCTGACAGCTTCTCTGAACAAAATACACGAGGACTGTTATTTCGAGGCATATGTCTCCACAGGGAAGAAACTAAAAATTGAAATAGCTTTTTTTTTTTTTCCAACAAGTATTAAAAATGGAAAATGTATGTCCTTCTAAAGACCCTGATGGTGGTTTTAAAACTGGTTTTATGTAATACCAGCCTCTCTGGAAGATCTAATATTCCCTATTAATTAGCAATTTAGAGGCCATCTGTGAAAAGGGATAAGCAAATATGTTTTGATTCATTTTAAAATGATGCTGAGGAGTTAATTGCTTTTACTTCCAGTAGTAACACTCATACTTCTCTCTATATATACACATACACTCAATAAATAAAGTGAGGCAAAACCATGCAGGTCAGTTCATTGACAGATGTGACAGCAGTTTGCTTTACAAAACTATAATTTACCATATGTTCAGGAAAAGCAGCTACATACTAATTTGCCTCCACAAAACACAAATCCTTAAGAGCAGCCACTGGATACTTCATCTCTATTTTAGAATAGTTTGTTCTTCCCAAACAGATGTGCATTACTTGAGGTTAAGAATCAAGAGCATTTTTCACCTACCCACATCCCTGCGGTGAAGCTGACCAATAGACCACACATCTCCATCAATTCACAATGAGTAAGCTGCAGTCCCTCACAAATCTAATTTTTTGCACCTCCCCATGTCAAAATAACCAATAGCAAATCACTTCCTCCCTGAAAACTGCAACCACAACGAGGTCGGTAAGACAGCATGTGCATACATTGCATCTGAAAGCACCTCCCTAGAGAAGGTGGCCCCGACAAAGAAACCAAGGCTGTTGAGACCAAGCCACACTGTCCTGTATTTTGCCCCAAGTATAAAACCAACCAGTCCAGCCAACCCCACAGGCTCAATACCCACATGCAGCTGATTCACCTCAGTCATCTCTTCCCAGCGTCTATGAACCGTTAACATGACTTGCCCACCCTTCCTTCTACGAGTTCATATATCTAACTTTTTTACTAAGCCAACATTTTCATTCAACTCAGCCAAAATTCCCACTGGCTCAGGAAAGTTTTGCTAATGTAGCTCTAAATTTTTAATTAACATTTACCTGGATTTATTACTTATCATAATGAAAGACTGAATAACAAAGGAAACATGGAAGTGGACGTACCTATTTTTTTAAACAGCCATCTGACATTATAGCAAAGTACTATTACTAGTGGTCAGTATGTCTACAAAAAAAAATGTCATACACATGCATTTCTGCCACAGTATTGACTTTAAAGAGGGAGTAAGCAGTGAGCAGACAGGGACATGTCAGTGGCTGAGCAGCAGAGAAAACCAAATTTTGTCTTACAGAAGCTGGAACATAATTGCAAAGTATTAATTCCAACATTCTATGCAGAAGAACACTAAACACACACGGAAGGACACTAGTTATAAACTCCTTAGTCTTTCAAATACATGTAAAATTCTGAGTCCTTCTGACACAAACATCCTCTTTGGATGTCACCATACTCCTGTGTGGACTTTTGACCACAAGGCTTTCAGTCAGTTTGCCAGTGGAGAAGTGAGCAATACACATCTTAAAATCACTTGCTTACACAGTTAATTCATTTCCTGAAATAAAGAAGTTTAACAGACAACGCTCCAAGACCAAAGGAAAAAAACTATTGCTGCTATTCACAACTGTCATCCCTAGAAACTATTCAAGCTACTCAGCCAAGTAAACTAAAACAAACCCAAAACCTAAGTTTGCTAGAAACAAGGACCAGGAAGACTGCAAAACCACACGTCACTTGGTAATGCCCTTCAGAGCAGCACACACCATGTCCAGCCTTCCCCAGAGATATGAGAACTTTTCACAATCAAATCCTTTCTATTAAAAAAAAAAATTCTAGATTATCAAACATGAAAAATACCTCAAACAAACCATGATCTCTTTTTCTTCCTTTAAACATCATAACATGTGTGCACTCTCTGTATATGTCTACACATATGCTATGGCTGTATGTAGGTATGCATATATATATATATATATAAATTTATTTCAGTTCACTGAATAGGAAGAGTTCACACTTCCAAAAGTAAATTCTTCTTTTCCCTCCACTTGAAGCCAACATTTGTGCTCCGAGGAAGCAGTACTTGAGTGCCTCTACTGAACCGTGGATGCATAGCTCATGCAGTCAAGACCACTGATACCAAAAACCAGAGGCAGGGTGCAAAAGCAGGACTATGGCTCTAAGCTGGACCCAGGAACGAGCAAGGCCAACATTCTTGCAGTTTCTCAGTCAGACACCAGTGGGAGGCAAGCGATTACCCTGCACGGAAGTGAGACCTGCACCCTAACTTTCTCTAGGGCAGTTACACATTCAGTCCACGCAAGAAAAGTGGGGGTGGCAGCCATTTCCACACATTGACCACCATTCTCCATCTGAAGAAAATTCAGGGTTGTTTACAAATAAAGAGAAGGACAAAATTTCTAAGGTGATCTTGCCATTAAAATTGAGACCACGGGCTTAGCTGGCCAGAGTGGTGTTTAACAAGGCACTACGTTTTTGGACACAGCACTTATTGCTATTCAAAAAAAATGAAAGATAAAATGCAGAAAGAGAAGGAAATGTTATAATTTGCTTTCCGCTCATCTCAAGCTGTCCCCATCAGGCTAATGGAAGTTTTACTATTTATTCACAGGAGGTTAATTGGCCCTAGGGGATAAAATTCACCCTCCTATTAAAAATTTCCAGCCTATTTAAAGTAAA
Organism: Nycticryphes semicollaris; assembly: GCA_013400055.1. NCBI lineage: Eukaryota > Metazoa > Chordata > Aves > Charadriiformes > Rostratulidae > Nycticryphes > Nycticryphes semicollaris. The sequence continues at coordinate 526,643 of VXBJ01004057.1, forward strand.
TTTTTTCTGGAATCACTTTGAAATATTAATGCTGGCTTTTATGTATTTGTCCACAAATACTCTTTTTTCTTTTTTTTTTTTTTTTAATGACACTATAGTGTCGTTTTGGAATCTCAAAACCAATCCTGTTAACATATTGTCTTAACTAAATAAAAATGACAATATCCTCCAAAAAAAGTGACAGTGTTGTTTCCATTTCATACAGAAAAGGTTGTAAAATAACTTCAAGTATTTCACCGGACTATTTAAATATACAGATATGTATTTTTGCCCAGTCTATATCCAGCTACTTCAAAACCAAGATAAATTCACATAGCTCTTAAAGACTTACCCTCCAGCATGGAAGAAGTTAATGGAGTGATAAGTTTGAGGTTGGACTCAGCAAATCCCACCTACCTTCAACTGGAATTTTTGATAGTCAAAGGCAGAAGGAGATAGGCCCTCTCTGCATCCTTCGTGGAAAAAAAATAATGGCATTCTCTGTGCTACTGAATGATAGCAGTAGCTTTTGAGAATGCATCACTAGATGGGTGCTAAAATAAATGCAGTGGTAATGGCAAAGTATAAATGAGAAATCACATACTCTTTCCTTTTATTAGTGGTCAGTAACACATTAGCAGAACTGATTTGAAATTGCTTATTTCTGACGCTTTTTAGACAACCACAGCTCCTGTCCATTTCATGTGCAAATCTATATCGTCTGACAGATGCAAAATGAGGACCATAACAGGAACCTGTAGCCATCAGTTGTGATATTAGTGAGTAGCTCAGCTCATGACAAACACGTTCCTTGGCCAGGACAAATATGAATTTTTCTGAGTGATGTAAAAAAGCTTCGGCCAGGAAACTTCTATTCCCTCCCCACAGCTGTCTCCCATACATTTGCTACATACTTTTCAGACTCCAAACAGATCAGACAAAACTCTTATAAAAGAGCACTAGTTCAAACTCAGATCAATGTTTGAGAGCTTAATTTACAGGCTAAATAGTGTTATTTTAACACAAAATTTTATGACAGACATGGAAGAATGTCTGTCAACAATTAAGTTCTAAATAGCTGCAAAGTAATCAAATGAGTTTTGTTCCTCCCACCCTGAGGAATGACCACAGCTCAAAACTTCAGCATGTTAAAGGCAAGCAAGACCCTACAAAAAACAGAGAGGTAAATTCAAAGATTGGATTACTTAGTTACCATTTCCACAAACATATACTGCAAATAGTCCTAATATTTTCCGAGTAGCTGTTCACAGGATAAAGGTGCTCAGATACACCGACAGTTACAGGGTCAGAAATGTAAGGTTCTAGAAGTCCAAATGCAAACAAAAATTTTTCCGTCAAATGTGATTGCATTCAGGAGATTTAAAATTGCCAGAACACTATTTTTTAGAACGTGCTGAAATTAAAGTTCATTTTAGAATTCAGAGCAGATATCTATCAACATTAATCTTGCATAAATTCAGTTTCTTTCCATCACATTTTCATATGTAGAATTTGGAGGAGGGAAACTCCAAATGTTCTTAGAAGTCCAATGTACCTGCTTGATTTTATGAAGGTTATGTTAATTCAGTATTCATAGTACTACATAATAACACTGAATAATACTATCTATTGTTGTCTAGCTAGTACCATGATCATAGCCCAATGAAAAATAAGCCAAGGTCAGGATACTTCCTATTAAACAGGTAACTTCACCACAAAGTAGGTTTGGAAGCTTGTTTTGTACTACACTGCTACATTGTCTTTCTCATGAGGAAATCACATAATTGTCTCCAAGTTTTATATACATTTCCTTTGTGCTATGCAGGTGTTCTATTAAGATGATGGGACTCTTCACAGTGGAAAAAGCTAGAAGGACAAAATTAACAATTTTTATAGCTAAAATACCCCAATCCCTATGAGATCAAGAATGCTTGTCTTCTTACCAACCTTCAGCCTGCTTAACACTGCACATGCTGTAAAATGACGCTTCTGAATCAAAGTTTCACATTTCTATCATAGCAGGCACTGTGTTGCTAATTGGGTTCCATTATATATTTGGTTTTAATTTTCTGCTTAGCAAAGATTGACTTTTTTTCTCCTCTAGATGTAATATTAATGTACAGAAGCTTTTCTTTTTCTCCGTGTAATGATATGCTCTTCCATGTACAAAGTAGATTTTTTTTCCCTTAATTTGGTTCAAGTTTCACCCTTTTCTAGAAAAACGTGACCTGTTTTAAGGGTGGCCACTGCATGGTTCATAACTCCAAGTAGTTCTCAAGGCACTTTGAGCGCACATCCTGCATTGAAGTGACACAACATGGCCAAAACTCGACAGCTTGGCAATATGAATCCCTTGCAACGAAGAAATGCGAGCCAGAGGTGTCCAAGGCCAGTATCACTCCGATTGCTTTGGGACCTGACTGTATGCTCAGCCCACAATGGAGTTTGTGGCCTCTAGTGAGCTACTGTTCTCTCTCCTCTGTGACATACTCTGGGACCTCCTCCTGCTCACCGACCTACACGTCCAATATATACAATTCTGGGACACACAAAGATTTTGCCACACACCAAATGGCGGCACAAAGGTTGTCTGTGCCCACTCTGGTGAATTATTTTCTAATGCTTCAGGCTTTACACACTTTAAAGTTTAATTACAAAAGAATATTGAAAGGATATTGACCGGGTATTGCTTCCAAAATTATTGAATTTCTGCTAGTAGCACCATTACTCCCACTTGTGATGTTAAAACTAACCAATAAGCGTGTAATAACTACATTGCCCCCCGAAATATTTTAAGCTGCATAATATTTTACATGATTCCAGATGTTCTTATGATATCAGTAGTCATGACATACAGCGATTTGTCACTGTGTGTGTGAGAGAGAGAATCTCTAATACTTACAGCCGATCATCATCATAGCAACAGCAAAGATCTTTTCCCCATCTGTAGTCGGAGCGATGTTCCCAAATCCAACACTAGTGAGGCTGGTCATCGTAAAATACAATGAAGATATGTAGACCGAATCTTTGCTTGGTCCGCCTTCCCATTTTCCAAAGCCCGATGTGTTGAAGCGGTAAGGTGTTCCTATCGACATCCCCAGCTGATAGAGCCAGCTCTCAGTTCGGATCGTGTTTGTATCCTCATCAATAACTTCATAGTCCCCTATGCTGTACCAAATGCAGGCCAGCCAGTGTGCTGCAAGGCCAAACACGCACACCAGCAGAACCAAGACTGCTGCTCCGTATTCAATGTAGTGGTCCAACTTCCGAGCGACACGACCCAGCCGAAGGAGCCTGACCACTTTAAGTGAACTGAAGAGGCTACTGATGCCCTGGAAGGATAAAGCACAGTGACCATTAGAATTTAATACGAGAGCAACAATATTCATAACTGCAGTTACCAAGGACATGAGGTGATCCATCACAAATAGATGTGATCAGATAACACCTGAAAAGAGATTGTGAAACATGAAAAGGTTAGTGACCTTTTTCAGGGATGGATATATGCACTCTCTTGTCTTTATCCACTAACATTTTGTGAGTTTCTCTCTGAGCTCCTCTTTCAGATTATTTGAATAGGTCTACAAACATGTTTGTAAAGGCTTCAAGTGACAGGCTCTTTATTGCATGTCCAGTTGTGCATGTAGACCATCCATGAGCATCCTGATGCTACTTTAGACAGACTGAAAATAAGAGTGGAAGTCACTGACCATTAAACTATATAAATTTAATGTTGCAAGGAACATAACCAGACACCTATCGAATTCATTCCAGCAGCTGGAGTCATGAACCTCTTCCTTATGATCCTGGGAAACACATGCCTTCTCGTGTCTCAGATATAACAGAGTTTATAGTATTTAGCTCAGATGTACCAGGAAGGTAAATAAGGAAAGCCAAAAAACACTGGAAGTACCTGGTGGTATTTTTCAGGGTAACAGTGAACTTCCTATGAATTTACTTTCATATAAGAATCACCAACTGATAATCAGTCCTCTAACATTTCCCACATGGACTACACAAAGCTTAACTATTTCAAATATCTCTCTAAACCTCACATCATATTCTTTTTATGACAGCTTCGCTATAAATGTAGTATTTCTGTGCTGATACCAAAATGCCTCCCATAAAGCAGAATTAAGCCAGCATGTAGGATTTTGTATTGTTAACTTTTAGACAGATCTGCAATTCCACACATAGGAAAGTTAAATAAAAATATTCAAAGCCATTTGGGGCACTAGAAGATGTGAATAGCTTTTTATAAAAATCTTTTTTTATTTTTCTACTCCCTCTTATCAAGACTGTTTCATACATAGAAGTCTGATTAAAATTTAAGCAGACTGGTTTAATGAGTATTTCTGGAAATGCCTAATTGCATACTTCTGGTCACCAGCTTTTACTGGAAGTTTGTTTATTCCTGCATAAATACAACTGCTTCGGTATCTTAGGCTGGTTCAATGCACTAGAAGAGATGTTTTATTAAATAATTGCATAAAGCATATTGACTCATGTTCCCCAGGACTGCAGCAATGTATTTCTCTTTTATTTCATGAATTTGTCATGATTACATTGACTCATTTTCAGAGACAGATGTAATTTGTTACCTGGGAACACACTATCAATTTCTATTAAGTATTTGGACAAGTTCTAACTCAACCAGGGGAAGCAGAGGAAGTAGAGGAACAAAAAGAAAAAAAAAAAAAAACCAGCCTTCCTCTAAATCAGAGATGTTTGCCGAGATCTAGAAGAGACCAAATGATCTTTTCATGATTTTCTATGCCAAACTTTTCAAGTCACTAATGCAAAAATTCCTACACAAAGTAAAAATTTCCTATTCATTCCGTATCCAGATTTGTATTGTAAACAATGGAGCAAAGACTTCATGCTAATTCAGTGAATATGACACAGAAGGCATAAGGCCTTCATTTCCAGGGGATGGAAAGCATGTACTTCGGAACACTCAGTGTGGAGAGGAAAAGAAAAGGGAAAAACACAAAAAACTAATCTCATAACTGTATTTTAGAACTAGATACACAAGTCCCTGAGTGACAAGCATGTATTGTCTCTACATTCTGAATATCCTCATTCTGACATTACAACACAGTCTTCTGGCCTTTTTCCTCAGGACCAATGCCCATTTTTCCATTTCTTCTTTATAAACTTTACAGCAAAACAATAATGTTGTACCTTTGGAGAAGTCTCCAGTAACGTCCGGGTTTTAGCTTTAGTCTCAAAGCCAAGCTTTTTAGTCATGCAGTGCTTACAAGTCTCAGGCAAGGGCAAGAAATTTTTCCATCCCAACATTCTAAATACTAGTTTTATTTTTGCTCAAAAATAGTGATGCAAAAGTTGTTATTCAAATTAATACTAACAACTGGAATTTTAAAAAAAAATGCTTTTTGTCCATGAAAGTCCTACCAAAGACAAAAATAATAATAATGATTCAAGCACTTGTAGGTTTTGAATTTGGTTCATTCTCAATTGAAAAAAAACCCAATAGTCAAGGATTATAAACTAGATATCAAAAATGGGAATACAAAATAAAATACTGAAATTAGATTTAAAATATTTAAGGCAAACTGCTTTGCTTTCAGAGTACTCTTAGCCTAATTTCCCTTTTGAGATTCACAAAAAGAAAATTTGTAAAACATTTAAAATATGATAGAACTGCATAATTTTGGAAAAAGTGATTCTAACAAATTCTGACCAGAAGTAGAGAGAACCAGGGGTTTTTGCACAAAAAGAACTTGCCTATTTACAGAAAATAAATACTTGATTTGCACTAAAAGGAGGCACTTAATATTAAAGTTAGTCACAATATTTCACCGCACTAAGATTCTAAAAAGTTCAGAAAAAGCTAAAAAAACCCATTCATTTTTATCTCAGCATTAACAGTATTTTGTATATGATTTCCTCGGAGGAAAGGATTTGTCTATCCTAAATGGATCAATATGAAGAGGAAGAAATGCCTCAGGAAATAATTATTCATATAAATATCTTAAAAGTTTCTAAGTGACAGAATTTCAAATGGGTATAAACAATGGAAAATTAATAGACTGCTTCACAGATGATACAGTAGAGAAAGATCATTCTCCAATACTTTAGAACAGTACTTTTTGTCAGCAAATTTAGCAAGTAATATTTTAATACTCACAGGAATAGATCTGCTGGATTCAAAATTGACATTTCTAGATTACCACTTTCCAAAATAGAACTGTATTTTTAGTTTACTGTCCATTTTAATGCTCTTATCAGTACAGATTATTTTTATGCTTTTATCATACAGATGGCTCCAAGATGTCACGCAAAAGAACCTGAACTCAATTTACTCGTCTTGATGCCTGTCCTGCTCTCTCAGCTGTGCTACTCCTACAACCTTTGAAAGGCAAATGAAGAGACACCCAGAGCTCCTTCTGCTTAAAGGACATAGATGAAGTGCAGTTTATAAAGAGCTAGCAATTGCACTGCAGATCTCAAACAGGCATGCCAAGATGTTCTCCTCAAAAGGATTGCCATAGGGAGCTTCAGTGTGGCAGGCAGGGAAAAGAAAAGACCATGTAATTACCCACAAAATCCCACCAGGGCCGGATTTACACAGACACATGTCCACCTATTAGTATTTTATCCAACAGATCCTTTCCCCTGAGAGTATGCAGAAGCTAAGAAAACTGTCCAGGCAGAAAACCAGTACATTTTCACTATAGTTTGTTCCAGAGACAACTTGTGTGCAGCACTTACTTAAATATGGAGCGCTTAGTCAAATATGGGAGAAAATGATGAATTTCGCACGTATCTTTGAAATTGATTGAAGTAACTGAATGACACTAAATGAAGATTCTACGGCTGATACCTGTATATTGTTTTTGGCAAATCATTTAATATGCTGACAGTTTTACTTTCGTTGTCAGCGATGGCTGATGCACGAAAACAGAAGAATGTGTAGCGAGTCCCCTGCAAATCAAAGGGCGAGCTCAAAGCACCACAAACCAGAAGAAATAACTCTGTATTCACTGATTGAGCAAACGTGAATGTCAAAAGGCCTTAAAGTAATAAATACAACCACCTCCCCTTCCACTCCTCCTATGCAATCTTTGCAGAGTTGAACTGCACCTTAAACACTACAAAAAAAAATATCAGCCTGAAGCCTGGAGGAAAACAGGACCCACACGTTATATTCAAAGAGAATGGCTCAGAAGTTTATACACGAAATACTGTCAAAACTACATTTCCGGGTATAATTTGTCATTAATTAGACCTACTCACTAGATACTGTGCAGATTTACGTAGATTTGCTTCTGTATCTCCTTGCTTTCTCCAAGGCATGATCTACTGTCAGGGCACCCCTTGTCTCACACCCACATGGCAGCCATGTAAACAATCTGATCTCCAAACACAGGATGCAGGATATCCATGGTTTGGCTACAACTTTTCATCAGACAACATAAGATTTGTACCATTACTTCTATATCCACACAAAGAGGTAAAGAAGAGATGCTGTGATGAAGTACTTGGTGAAATGTTTTGAAAACCTAGGGGCTGCAGCAGAGTAATTATTAATTACTTGTGTCATTATGGTTCCCGTGAACAGTGACAGTTGACATTAAAGTGTTAGACACTGTACAAATAAAAAATAACTGCTGCTGTTCATTTCCCAAGCAAAATTAGTTTTAAGTTTTGAGTAATAAAATTTTACCTAGGTAAAAAAACCAAATTGTTTAAAGTAAATAAGTAAAAATTAGCTACAGAGAAAAAAAAAGTCAGAAAAAATTATTTTCCCTTCCAAACAAGATGTAGGATGAACAGCTATAGAAAAGAACTAAAATACAACTTTCATCCCACCTCCTACAACTATAGTAGCACTAGCACTTTAGTAATAAATTAAATCTGCATGACAGTATTCACTTTTTAGGCCATTATTTACTTTCTGCATGTACAGAAATAAAATGCACTTAACCCAAGCATTGATATTTTTTTTCTAGGCTCAAAGGAAGTGTAATTTACTTCCTACCTACTATCCATTTTAAAAAAGAGAAATATTCAGAATTGGCACAAATCTGTTCTGTTTTCCAGCACTTTCTTCTCACATGTAACGGCTAAAAGTTCTGTCTTCATCTCAATTAAAGGGAGATACAGGAGACTAAAAGCTAGCCATTAAAAGAATTAGAATGAACAGAACAAAAAAAATTAATTATTTATAAAATTAAAAAAAAAAGAGGGAGGCACGAGCTGAATTTATCACTAGCATAAGTGAGGCAAGAGAAGGAAAGAGCTACAGAAAGCACCACCTTCTTTCTTGACATTTGATTCTGAAGTCAGCTGTGCCGCAGCCTGGCTCTGCCCATCCACAGTAAGGTAGCAGCCCTGACAGGCCATTATTAGGGCTTCTCTTTTCTGTTATTTGCCTCTTCTGATTTTCTTAATTAGGTCTGAGAACATGACCTTTCCTACAGATTGCTGTATTTAGCAGCCAACAGATAACATTATGCACACAGGTCAAAATCAATACCTAAACCCTCTGGTTACTGCTGTGGTATTCAACACTGAAGAAAGCAGATCTCTGGACTCACAAAGCTTATTTTAGTCAGACATCTGTGAGCTTGGATAGAATCGAGGGAGAAACAGCAATAATTCATGTCATTTAGATGTGGTGTTGGGAGATACGGTGTAGCGGAGGACTTTGTAGAGTAGGGCAGATGGTTGGACTTGATCCCAAGGGTCTCTTCCAACCTGAATGATTCTCTGACTCTATGTATAGGAGCACAAGCTGTGAGGAGAGGTGGAAAAGGCTGATTTTTCATTTATAAAACTATGTCCATGCATTCTTTTTTTTTTTTTTACTTTGAGAGGAAGAACAAGGATCAAGATAACAAGTAAGTAGCCTAAAGAAATCCAACTCTCCACACTATCAAATAAAAAATTTACCCCTGACAGACAGCAATCTGCTTCCCCATATTTCTGACTCAAAGAAGCCATCAGAGAAGCTTTTTACTTATCTCGAAGAAGCAAAACAACCAAACAAGATTTAGCATTACTGGCATCTTATATCACTCCATCTTTCCAATTCTAATCCAATCCCTAATATGAAATAGACTATAAAGCAACCGTTTAGCCACTCAAATAAATACCCTTTGCCATCTCATCTGACTTGCTGCCTCAGATCGATACAAGGATGCTGAATGGGGGAAAAAAAGAACAGAGTAACTGATCCCCGTCTCTGAAACATGCTTCCCTTTATATGCAGGGTAAGCCTCACTCTAACAGCAGCTTTTTGAAAAAATTCAGAATCTAATATATTCAATTAGCTCTCCTTCTTGGACAAAGGCTATCAGCATACATTATCACTGAAAACGTAATTCAGCCTTTTAATTCCTTTAGCCTTATACAGATTGAATAGCTTATGTAGGCTACTGCTGTCTCTTTAACAGTATGATAAATCACATCGTGCTTTTCAAAGCTATGAAGAAGTAGCCCTGAAACCCTGTAACACCCTTACTTATCTGTGAATTCACAAAAAGACTAATCTGAACGTTAGTACTGCAGAAGAGAAGTTAATTGGCATCTTAACCGCCACAGCAGAACCTACGGAGTAGGCGTTGGGCAGGGCATAACTTTCTCTGGTATTCTCTTTGGGGAGGGGCAGACAGCATAGATGTCTCTGAGCCACCAAGGCGTACGGACCTGGGGGAGACTAGGGAAGCAAGAACTTAAATTAACTGAACACCTTAGGCAGCCTTGGAGCAGAGGACAGAACTTAAGCCTAAATGGGTTAAATGGCAGAAGAGCTCTGCAGCACCCATATGCAACACCAACAAAATTCAGAACACATGGGGTAAAGGCAGCCTGCCCCTTGAGAAGGTAGCGTAAAAGAGGCTCTATATTAGCAGCACAGAGGTTAGGTTTTTGAGGAGGGAAGTCAGAGGAACTCATATTTGAGAAAATGAGAGAGAAAAAAAGGCTTAGGCAAGAAAGGGAGACACCCTGAAACAAATCCTCAAGATGCTGCAAACAAGAGTTTCTTTGCTGCCCTGGTTTATATCCTGGCAGTCTGCTGAAGACTGAAGAATCTGCTTTACTCCATTTGCGTTTTCCCAAACACTCCTTCCACTTACCTGCCGGATAAGGACTAATGCCTGCCCAGCACAGCCCCTTGGTGCCATGCTGCAGTACAGAGGCACGTACAAAAGTCAGAGGAGCAGCCTTTCTCCTCCAGGACCACCTTTCCTTTTCTTTTGCACTCCCCTTATTCCACAGGTAAAGGATTTCAAGCTCCTTCTGAAGCTTCCAGCACTACCTAGAACCACTAACGCTACTAAGAACTCTCCTAGCCTTGCTCTGAGGGCCTCTGGCAAGTTACAGCCCAGAGCACACACCAATCCTCTTAGGCTTTTCCCTGTTTCTCAGCGGTCTCTCACAAGGAACACCCAATCAAGTAAATCTCTACCACAGCCCCCAACCCAAGGCCTATGCTCCAGCACTCCCAGTGCCCCACCTGGGTACGGTAACCCAATTGTTTGATTCTTCCCTAGGAGCCACAATTTGCTGACATTTCCTCTATGCCTGGATCATACTCCGTCATATTTAGCTGTTTTGTTACAAGCATTACATAGAAAGTTGGTTATGACTACTTTAATTATAACTACCCATAGCAAATTGTTCATTCATTACCAGATCTATCAATAGATGCCAAACACTGTATTGTTTAATTGGAAAAATCCAAGTAACAGAGGTGAACTGCACACTATTTCAAACAGTTTGCATATTATAGAGCTGTTTACAATTTAAGAATTATATTTTCCAGTTTGCAAAATTCATCTAACCCAAACTCTTTCTTTATGGACCCCTGTTCCTTCCATAAGACTATAAATATGATGATATATTCCCTTCCCCCTTATTGCAAGCAAATGGTAAAACAAGTCTGGGGAAGCTGCATGTTTTTCACCATAGCTACTTCAGTAATTCCTAGATAGCTGATTTGTATTAGCATAAGAGATTATTCCACTAATAAGGTTTAAATTAATCTATTGCAAAAGCACTGCCTCAGAGAGTTGCCAACAATTTGACCAGCAACACATTCATTTTTTCCTCTCTCACAACGCATTGTTTACTTTCCAGCTACACCATGCTCACTTAGCACTAAATAGCTTCATTTGCTTCTATTACTTCTGTATTGAGTTTTTTTCTGAGAGTTTTTTTTAATCATCATGAATTTTGTCCTTTCAAAGCTGTGTATCTTCTTTGACTACATGCTAGCTTCTCTCTTATTCATCCACTTAAGTGAACACTAGATCATTTATATTGCATACATCTTTCCTGATGATCTTTTACTATGCATTTATTTCTCTTCGACCTCAACTAATAAGTGATATATGATTCTCAATCTGGCATCAGCCAACAATTGATCATAGTGTTCTGTTCAAATACAGATAGCGATTACTGCTACAAACTCCCTATTTCAGAGATTTATATGGTGGTGACATGACTGGATTCCAGTCCTACCATGAGATTTCACAACAACAGTGTCACATGTAATAAGTCAAATTTTTTCCAATATAAATTATATCTTATGATACTATGGCTGAAAACCACAGTATAAAATTTCTCAAGCTGACACTGCAAAAATAAGCTTCAATTTGCCTTTGGAATTTAAAGTCTTAAATTGCATTGTTCTTGGCAAAAAATGTGGAATTTTCTTTAAGCCTGTTTTTTATACATTTACTGATTGATGTCTGAACTCAAAAAGATAACATTATCCCCAAAAGTAGGTGGTATTTTCTTAAATGAGGGATAACACTAATTACTGAAAAGGAATACTGAAAAATGTTATTGTGATAATTCAAATTCAAAACAGATTAATATAATGTTTTAAGGATGGCATAAATTTTAGAGCAATATTTTCTCTTACTCAAACTGTACTATAGCATGATGTATTGTCTTAGCAGTAGAACGTCTAAGATTAGCATTAATTTGAATCATCAATCAGTGGAGTATTTTCTTTTCTTGAAGTTCTATGGCAGGTCAAGAAACTATCTCATATATATACATATGTAGCTTCCCATAAAGAAAAGCCAGGAAAAACATTTATAACTTTTCTTTCATTTGAGTAACAATGGGCATTTCTCTACCGCTATTCCTTCATTTGTTGAATTCTGTTCATGTCTGAATACGAGATACTGTACTGTCTCTGAGCGCAGCACTTGAGATCAGAAGCTTCATACGTTCTCATATTTTATTCTATGGCCTTGAACAAAGAGATTAATGTTTTTTCTTTCCTCTTCCATCTGTAGAATGTAGCTATTCATACTTAAGTGCCTCTTGTATTAATTGTAGTTATTAATAGTTGTATTGATTAATAGTTAATGAATTCAAAGTATTTTCTGTGTACAGAAATATTCTCAACACTGCAGAGAGGAAACTGAAATTTAAATTATATTTAAAAATGTGAACTGAAAATATACTAACGTTCTAAACTGCAAAAACCCAAAGAATTTTGAAATTGCTTGAAAAACATAGAAGTCACACTCCATTTTGTTTCAAGAAAACATTTCCAATATATCTTGTAATGGAATAATGAAGTAAGTTGCAAAACAAAAAGTTACTCCAAAGTAGAAAAAAAATCAATATCAGAATTTTTAAAAATTGGTATCTACTTGTCAAAAATCACCTCTAGTTTCATATGTTATGAATAATCTTATATTGGTGGATCACTTTAAAGATGATCAAAATGGTTTTACTGTTAAACTATCGAGAGCTAAGTGATGAGACAGTCTCAAAACTACACAGAACCAAAAGAGCCTCAACATCCTACATATGCAGCTTTTCACTTCCTCAGCTCCAGGTCCCATGTCCCCTGCAAATCAATTCCTCGTCTCCATCACAGTAATTACAGCATTCTTAAAAACAAATTGACTTGTCAAGTTAGTTCCTCCATGACATCCTCTGTGTCTTCAATGACATTTCTTTTAACAGAGAATGAGAGCAGAGGCAGAAAAAACAGTGAACTTCCAACTGCCCCAGTCCCCTTTCACTATAGGGACTGCAACAAATCCAGGGTTCTATTTCCTCCTTTTCAAAATCATATATGGAAAACACCAAAACAGGAAAATAACAATTCATGTTCTTCATCTCATTTTATCACCACTGTTGACACTGGGTATTATTTAATCTCTGGCAATTTTTTTAAGAGTATTCACATTAGGTCTAAAAAAAATTCTTGCAGCAATCATGGCCACCTACTAACTCCAGTCTTACGGATCCAAGAGAATTCCCTTTAGCAAAATTAAACAGACACACAGCTAACAACCAGTTTGTCTACTTACAACTTCAGCAGTACAGCCTCACAGCTTACTTAACCCAACTGTGAAGTAATATGGTGTGTCATCCAGCGGAAGAGACAGGTAAAATTTAAGCCAGCAAGTTTTAAAAAAAGGGAGTTGACCCACAAGGGAATGCTCTGCACAACAGAGGAGGAGATAAAAGACAAAGCCTTTCTACTTCCAAGACTCCTTGCATGAGGCTTTTTGGTTTTTTCCCCTTCCTTAATGAAAGGCTGTCTTTCTCTCTACAGGCAGTTCATGAAACAGTGATCAGCATATACCGTCCTAAATCCCCACCCGACACGCACTGTGTTATTTTGCTGGCATTACTGGCAAAGCCCCTCAGGTCCTGTAAACCAGTCTATGAGCCCTTAATAGAAGGTACAGCAATTTACACCAGTGGAAACTCTGCTCTAACGACCCTGCAATGATTTATAGCAGCTAAATGTCAGAAACCACTAGGGGAAATAGAGACGAACCCTCTTGAAAGGATAGCACCAAGAAAAATGTTTTTTCCTTGGGCACGATAGCTAGAATAACTAAGACTAACACTGTTACACTGATTAAGGAGCCTGTTGAAGAGCCATAGGAAAACTGAAGTACCAATCAGCTTCTCACTGTTACAAAGCAACACTGAGACAGAGAACCTGGAGAAATTCAAACTCACACAAGAATTTCTCTGCAGACTTGCTACCATGACTCTGAAAGCACCTGTCTCAGCTCAAGGGCTGTCATAGGCACCGATATAGACATTTTCCTCATGGATGTTCTGTAGGTCACATCACCAGTCTACAGTTATTAAATGTTCCTACAGCAAAATCATCAGCAGGTTGTTACTGTCTGCAGCAGGTGAGAAAAGCTTCCTTCCATTTGTTTTCTGGGTGCTTTCTTTTAATCTCTTGCCTTTTCTTTTTTTTTTTTTTTTTTAATTTCTTTTTAACACTCTTTCAGTCTAAATGTCAGAAACTGCCATAGGGCCACTCCCTCTGTTGCTTATCAGTGCCACTGCAAAGTAATATGTGAAAGCCCTGCAAAGTACTTTGTGGCCTGGGTCCTTTTTACAACAAACAACTATTTAAGGACAGGTCTCACAAGGCTTTCTTGCTTTATCTCATTTGTGTTATTTCAGTCTATAGCTTTATATAAAATGAAAACCTCTCTAGTGAATTAAATATCAAATAACATCATGGGGTTTTTTACTACGTTCAATAGTTTGACTACTTGTCCTCAAGTCATTGAGAAAAATACTTTAAATCTGATAAAAGCCTGTGTAATGTATTTTACAAAAGTAATGTGGTTTTATGTTTTTACCCAGATGTTTCACTTGGTATAATTTTCTTTTAATAGCTACATTGGCCTTTATGACACAGGCATATTTTAAAGCAACTCATAAAAATTACATTTTACAGGCTAAAAAGTAAACTCTAAGCACTGCTGAGATATGTATGTATGTTACAGGTTAGTATGTGTCACAGATAAATACACACTTGATTATTTGATGGTACAGATTTTACAACACGTAATTAGAAAGCGGACTGCTAGAATCCTCTAAGATTTTATTAATAATTCATTAACTCTCTGAACTATTTAGGCATGGAACCTTAATATATTTAGTTTAGGAATATTTTCTTGGCAGCCTGATCTAGTAGGAGAACATGCAATTGAAACAGGGAATTTACTGTGGTTTTAAATGTCTGAATGTTAGTACTTTTGCTGGCTTGTGACCTGTTCCCAAGAAAATAAGCAAGAATTAAGAAAGAGCCTAGATTTCCAGATTTCTCCCTTTCCTTTCTTCTGCCTATGGAATTACCAAATAAGCATCAAAACAGCATCTTCAATTTCTTCACCTTCCCCTGAAACAACTGCTGCCAAACAATGCTGCATGGATCACCAGATACCCAGGCAATACCTTCTGGTGGTCTAAGATTTAGTGATTTGGTGCCTGCCTCTATGCCACTACCTATTGTATTCGAAGCAGCTGAGAAAAGTGTATTATACTTCCTGATTGTTCATGTGAAGAATTGCCATTAGTGGACATGCCCAGTTTGCAAGCGTGAAAACAAGAGAACCCTGCCCCAAGAAACGATCCTGACCCACCAGTTCAAGCTATTCATGGTAAGTCAGATGAAACAGTTTTCCCTCAGTGCCGTACAGAGGTACTGCTGTCTGCTTCTGCATGTTCTCCTGAACTCTGAGGGTGCAGAATGAAGGAAAATAAACACAGATTTCTAACACCAAAAAGCTCAGCCTCTCTCAGTGCAGCTAAAGACAAACCCTTCTGGTTAGGACTCATAAGCAAAATTTTACGTGCGCTGAGGGTAGCTGTTAGAGGCATATGTACACTAACTCAATATATTTAAAAACATACACTCTCTTCTCTCCACCACCTCCCCCCAACCATTACATAACAATTAATGAGTGGACGTGGAACTAGTATACTCACCTCATCGACGTTCTCAAATGCATTGATGACATCATACGGCAAGCATGAGAGCAGATCAATCACAAACCAGGTCTTCAAGTAATTCATGCGAATCAGCTTTGGGTCAGAGATCACCTCTCCTGCTGGCCCCACAAAGGTGGTATGGAAATTAAGCACAATGTCTACCAAAAAAATGACATCGACAATGCTGTCAACTACTAGCCATGCCACATTGTTCTGTTTGGTTTTAAAGGAGACATTGTAAGGGACCAAAATAGCAGTGTAGAAGGTTAAAATCAAGATGATCCAGTCCCAGGTAGTCTTGAAAACACAATAATGCAGAATTATATGCGGTGGAGTCTTTGGTGCCTCTTGTTTGTACTGTGGGAGGATTTCAGAGCCCAGCTGCAATACCTGTAGTCACAGAGATTCCAGGAGAAAAAGAAAATGTGCTTAATTTTTTAAAGTTACTCACATTATAGATTCTCAAGCTCAGCACAAAAGTTGATAAATATCCATTAACTCCTTTTATCACCAACAAATGGTAAGCAAGTCAGGGTAAGTATTCTGTTAAACAAATCAGCATCAACCTAAGGACAGTTGTAGTTTCTTTTAATGCCATTAATTACTTTTTGACACTAAAGCCTAATGTGCTGGGTCTCCATGACATTTAGAGAAGAGACAGCTCCTTCAGCAGTTCAAATATACAGGATAGATAAAAGATGGGCAGGAAAGCAGTTGCAAATAGAAATCAATGGCAAAGCCAGGAACAATACTGCAACTTCCAAGTTCCAGTCCAGCACCAGGCCCATTGGACCTTATTGTATCTGAAATAGTCTTACGCTACAATCTGTCATGAACGCATGGCCCTTTGTTCCTCTTCTCTGTGCCATGCAGGTCCAAAGCCTCAATAAACTTATTTTGAGCTTTTCACTGAGAGAAGATCAGTGTCTTCACTACCTGATGGTGTACAGTTGAGTTACAATGCAGTTAGGTCTGAATTCAAAAAAGCATGGCAGCAAAAGATCATCTGTCGGCACGTGTTTTGAATCCCAGACCTCAAGCTGAGCACATGCACCAAGTGTTTTGCATAATAGCAATCTCAATCAATGCTACCCTTTTTAAGTCTGCTATCTCCCCAGTTCCGCACACTAGTGCAAAAAGTGTGATCATGTATTCAATTTTTGAGAACTAAAGTTTCTTTTACATACTTATGAACAACAATGTGTTTGTTTACATCTATCAGTGTACATTAGGGTGAAACCAAGATGAAGGAACTGTCTCCAAATAAAGATAAGTTAAATTTTAAAATGAAATTTTCCCTGGATGAGTTACAGGTGAAACCTGAAAGGAAGATAAAAGTTTGCCCGAGTCAGATGTGTTTGCTGATGAACTCATAGAACCTCGGAGAGCTCTTTAGGAGCATGGTTCCTTTTTCACATTTATTTACACAGAGTTCAGAGCAACAGGGAGCAGACAAGGAAATTAAAGGGCCACCTTCTCAGGGAAAAGATCAGACAACATAGCTATAATAGGAGGATGTCTTCCTTTCATGCTCTTTATCTCAGCTTTTTCAACGTCAATTATTTAGACACGCATTTTTATCTGCAGGCTTTTCTCAGTGCCTTGGGTTTTTTTCCATTTGTCAACTGGTGGGCTTCTTTCCAACAGATTAAGTCAAAAGGGAGAAAAGTCAACAATCAGCTACAAGAGTCCTACTTGGACAAAACAGCCTCAAATCAAGTTTCCTGCTGCTTTGAACTTCACATAATCATTTACTCTTGTGCACAACAGCAGTGAGACACTGTCAGATCACAGGCTCCTGCACATGTGTAAATGCCAGGCCTGCTGATTATGAGCCCAGTATGTTCTCCAGCATGATCTGCTCAGAGAGACCTGCATGTTACTACAAAGGCATCAATGGTTTGGAAAAGGAAAAGAAAAAGAGAACTTAGAAAGAGAACTTTGTTTCTAGAATGACAGCAGAGGGAAAAGGAACATTTTCCCCTAGGTAGAACCCTTGCAAGACCTAACTAGGACTCAGCCATGTCCACTGTAGTATTAAGTTCTCTGCCACTGCTCACACTTATTCACACAGGTTCTCCATAATACAAAAAAAAAAATAATTTAAAAATATAAAAAAAAAAAATTAAAAGGTCACCTTCTGGTAAGAGGAGCTGGAAGTAGCACAAGACAGAAGTAGTCTCTTCTCTGCAGAAGGCACTGGCCAGTCAACAAAGTCCCTAGAAGTCACTGGTAAGTACTGGAAGAGGCATTGGCTGTGCACTGAGTTAGTGTGGCTACTCAGAGGAGCATTCCCTTTAGGACTTTTTTGCAGATTCAGTGACCAACGTTAGGATATCTTTTCTTGACAAAAGCTCTAGCCCAAGTTGAACATTGCAAATATCTCCTGCCCTCCCTTTTGAACTTCGCAGCAGTACCTGAATCAGTTATAAAACACTGCCTTTTATGGAGATTTGCATGAGTAGCAGTTCATAAGATCCCAAGCTTGAAATAAGCTTCACCGGGCAAGGAGACTCCTCTGCAATATTCACTCACTGGAATGACCAATTAGCAAAACTAAGCACTTTCTAACATGTAGTAATATTGTTTAGTCAGTTAACTGGATTTCAGTTGTAATGCTGAGATCTTACTAGTGTGGGGAGACTGTATCACCCTTTATTTAAGGGTGAAAACATAATTGATGCTTTTGCAGTCACATGTCTCCTAGAACTTATTTTTTTAGCTTCTGATATTATATGAAAAAGTTAAACATTTTGGTAACCATCCTAATCAGCACAGGAGCTTCAACCATGAAACACTGAAAAAAAATTTGCTAGTTCTTGTCAGATTGATTCTTATCCATACATAAATTCTAGACTGAGCATTGTATCATGCACTCCATTTTGGCCACCACTGGTTTTTTGTACTCCAAGAACTCATGGAAATTTTGCATCATCAAAACTAAAGTTAATGGAAAATGTAATAACATATTCCCATATAACTGAATAACAGGAACAAAGGTAAGAACAATCTGTTTTGTAATAAAGAAAGGGCTAAATTACAGCGTCCATTATTTTGCTGTAAATAAAAAAAAATACAGAAAAGTCAGTGAAACTGCAGGGATGCAAAACTGAACTGAAAGCAGAGAAAAATAGACTTCTAGTTTCCACTCCTCAAGAAAATAATCTACTTTGCTGCTTCAGCATTTTAAAATGTCATCACCAAGTACAAAGCACTCTCCCCTACTTGTTTGAGATTCAAAAGGGCTGCACCACAGGAAAATAAAAGGATTGATGTCTCCTTTTGTTTTTATTTAGAAAGTAAAGTGTACTCAAAACTATCTGAATGGCTAGGGACCTTATTAATAGGTCTTTTGAACTTCTCCTACCACCTTGGAACCTCCGGTTAAGCTCTACCAACAGCTATTTAAAATGACACAGCTTTAGCTGGTCTCCAGTAGAAGGATATGCACCAGCAGCATGGTTGTGAATCGAATGGAAGGTCAGGGACAGGGCAGGAGACAGACATCAGGGAATGATGTAGGGATACCAACCACTCACAAAGTGGAGAAAGCCACCTGCAGCAAGCCTGGGGGGTCTCCAGTCTTTTGTTTGGGCGGGATGGGTAAAACAAGTTACGGCCCTGGCTCCCTCTCACTACATCATTAACGTGCATCTTGTAAAACCACTCCAAGATCTTGCTGGCATTGCTAGAGAGGTGAACTGACATTTTACAGCTTGAGATGGAAGAAGAGCATTGTCCCAGCTCATACTACCTCTCCTGGAAAAGGCAACTTACTTTAGAGATTAGCAAAGATCTTTCAGCCTCCAGGACTACCAACCAAGAGTGTTCAAAGGCACCAAATTCTTCTTTTCTTTGAAGGAAGAGAAAAACCCCTATAACAAAGCTTAATTATGTCAGAGAACAAGCATGTGCCTTTAACATTAACTACAACAATACAGTGTAATACTGTATAGAAATAACAGGAAGAGGACCACATAGCTTAGTGCTAAAACTCTAGGTTTTGTCAGGTTGCTGCACTGGACATTAGAAGAGCTCTTTTTCTCTTTTTTGACAGTTTTCACAGCAAGAGCCATACACAGCCTATTTCTTCATCATTCTGAGTCACTTGTCTGTTAGGAGCTATAAACCCCACTCTCTCTGCATCATACAGCAAAGCAAAGCCAGGTAGATGCAAAGAGAAGTACCTTCTGCCCTATTCCAAGGTGCTCTTGCTGCACTCCAGCCCCTGGGGAGAGTAGCATCAACCTGAAACAGTTATTTGCTGAAGCAGTCAGGTGTTGTTATACCCCTTCCCCCACCCCATGAACTAACTAGATTCAAACTTCTTGTAAAGGTACTTCTCCTGTAAAGGAAAAAACACCCAAGAGATGAATATTAAAATAACTGTGAAGAAAACGTACACAACTATATAAACCAATATGCTGAGCTTCCAACCATTTGCACTGAACAAATATTTCATTACTATCATTTTCTAAATGAAAGAAATAGCCCTAGTTTTGGAAGATTTTTCTTTATTATGCAGTTATACCATAGTAAAAGAAATATCCATTTCAGAAAGTTATTAATGACAGTATTATTCCAATTACTTATGATTCATCAGCCACTACAGTTGTATTATCTCCGTTTATTATTTGTGGTAATGATGCATGATGTTTTAATAGCTCTCTAAAGACAGAGAATATTATTTCAAGAGCACAAATGACAAATTTCATCATTGGTTTCAGAAGGCTGCATTCATTTTTTTTAACGTAACAGGATTAAAAAAAAATCAGTCTAGATTTGTTAAAAAATGGTGAATATAACACTAGTCAGGACTCATAGAAGTGCATCAAAAAGTGGTTACAATGATTTATTTATTTTTAAGACTGCACGACTAGAAAAAAAAAAAACCTACCACACAAACAATCACTCATTTTCAGCTTAATCTGTACCTTTTGTGTTTTCAACCACACATATTTGCTTTCTCTCACTCTCCCTTGCTTTTGTTTTCACAGGAACCCACGCAAATTGCTCCCAAGCCAAGGGCTAGGTGCTAAGCTTTTTAATGGCAGTTATAAGTCCTTGGCAAACAAAGTTTTTTTTTAAAAAAAGGTGCTGAACTTCCATTATTAAGCAGTGCTGCTAAGCACCATTATAATTTTTCTGCTTTTATTTCTCATAACGATCACATTATTTAAATGATGACACAATCTTGTTTACCCAGAGCTGCCTGGTAAATACACGGGATACAAGAGCTAACACCTTAGGTGCACAGGATACATGTACTACGCAGTGACCAGGAAGAATTGTTCCTACAATCAGCTCTTTGGTGATAAAGCCACAGAAATATATCAATGACTTTATATTCTTACTGCAATATGTACTCTCAGAGTTACCTAACCCCCTTGCATTAATTGCATAATTAGTTTAAGCAGTTTTCATATGACTGGTCATAGAGAGGTCAGGCTAAACAAATCTACATCTACTGGCAAAAATTGGAAACTGAGGCTTAACAGAATTGCTTGTATTATCCACAGCCTGTGGATATAACAAAGAAGTTTGTCACTAATGCCTTTCTTAAACTAATATTTTATAAACAGTTAAAGAAATTGTAAACTTTTGTGACAGGCTCCTGTTTTGAGTTTGTACAACACCTCACCCCACTCAGGTTCTAGGACACAGCTGACTCCTCAGATATTCAAAAACATAAGTGATAAAGAACTAACAGCAACACGAATAATACTCCAGTAAATGAAGAGCCTTCTCAAGCAAACAAGCTTGATGTGAAATGCTATAGTAAGTAGGAAAAGAAAAATGATTATTTTTATTTTTACCTTAAGATTTCAAATAGGCTACTGCAGAGATTAAAAAAAAAATGAAAATACATCAGGGAGCAGTTAGAGATCCCATGTTCAATACTATCAAGAGATCTTTTCAGAATAAGAAGTGTGGCTTCTTATGCATGGCTTCCACGTGTCTTCAAAGGAAGAAAAGCGTGTTTGTTTGTATGATCATCTGCACTCTGATTTTCTCTAGTGTGGTTCTATTGACTTAAGTGGAATTACGGCAGATAGACAGGGTACCTAACATCACAGTTGGGGCTAATGTTCTTTTTAAAATAATGACTGCAATATTCAGTCTGCAATTAAAGAAACTCATTTCAGACATGTAAACTCTACACTTGCCCTTTATTATTTGTAATGAATCAAGCAGCTGAGCCAGTTAGAATACTTACAAAGACTTGTTGAGTATATCAGCTTGTAAGAAGTTTCAGTAACGTATAGTCATTTAGGTCCCGAGGTTCACCAAGACAAACAGGCTAATTTCAGACCCTCTGCCTTGCAATTTACTGACCACGTTTTAGCATGAACTAAAATTCAAGGACAGACATCTAAAGAGAAGGAAGGATTATTGGATGCTAAACCTTGAGTAGAATTAGGAGGAAGGCTAGTCCAACTTCCAGGACACTAAATTGACCTCAGGGTGGACATCTGATAATCACATGGTATTCTTACAGTATAGTGTCCATGTGAATGTCTCACCTTCCCCTCTGCTAGTATGTTGTATCTTATTTCTGCACTTCCAACAAGACTCAGTTTTCCATTCTTGAATGCAGTGGTATTAAATACTGTATAGGTAAGCTCCTGTCTGAGAATTTTATCATGGCATGTGATAATAATACAGGTCTCAGCAGAAATTGTTTATTTTGCACAGAAACTAAGAAATATACAGGGAAAAATCAACAGAGTACTGACTATATGGAGACCTCATGGAGCCCATTACTGGCAGACACTTCCAGCTACACAGGAAGGTTAAAAATTAATGACAAGAGTTGCAGTTGCCACCATGGCATTCACCTCAATAGGTAATACATGAATGCCATCTTATATTGACCATGCTGTCATTAACACCATATCAAGACTTGCCCTAAGCTGTTTTTAGACCAGGGAGACCCTGCTGCTGGCCCAGGAAGCAGCTACAGAAAACCTGGGACAGTCTTGTGGCGAAAGCCCAAAAACCCCAAGTGCTTCAAGGAGCCTTCTCCACCTGGACATTTTCTCAAAAGTTGGAGGGTCTACTTAAATCACAAAGTATCTTCTTTCTAATTTGTCTGCAGTGTTGCTTGTGACATCTCACAGCTGTTCTGTCTGTAAAACCAGTAACTCAAACATATGTTTCAACCAGTTTGTAAAGCAGGATTTCATCCCGCTGGAAATGAACTAAACAAATGAATGCAGAGAACAACCATATCAAGGATTCTCTAGAATTTCCTTCTGTACTACCCTGAGCTTTACTTACCTCAATTTTATTTAAGTGAATAGTCCAAAATCCTATTAACACTGAGATCCTCAGCAGAATAGAAACTAAGCAAGAAAGTTTTATTTAAATAAAAACACCATTACAAGACTTTGCTAAGACCTCAAGAACAACACTGTAATTAGGTTAGGTGAAGGTTTTTGACACCTATTTCTATTCCATTGTCATGGGACACCTTTCACAGCACACGCGTCATATTGAGTTCCCATGCCTGCCACCAGGCTTCCGATTCCCAGGGCAGGGGGGGACAGACAGTTCTGGGCTCATCCAGAGACAACACACCCGCAAAGGCTAAAAGCATTTCCTTACTGCTTGTCAGGGAAAGAAAACGTTACCTCAGCAAGTCGTGAATGCTTGTGAACATTCTCTCCTTTCTGCACACTTGGAGCAAGCTGCTGCAACACGCCTCGGCTGCTTGTGAGGGCGCGGGTCAAGCGAGCAAACTTTCCCCAACCTTGAGAAAACATGCAAGATTACACACTTTACCAGAAAAAGCTGCAAGTGTACCACATAAAGCCTCTCTTAAATTAAAAAAAAAAAAAAAAACAAACAAAAACCAAAACAACAACAAAACCAGTTAAACCACAGCAATCTGCTTTAGTATTGACCACAAGGAAGTTAAATTTAACCAAGTACCAGATAAAAGTAAGTCACACATTAGATGTTAGGGTGGTAAAGTAATAAAACCCATGACTGCGGTGACTTTGTATTCAATGGCTCTACAAGACTTCTGTTACATGAACTGCATCTTCTGTAAGGATAATCTTGTATATATATAAAAATATATTCCTCTTATATTGTGTGTATATATATACACATATATAAATATATAAATACATATAAATTATTATTTACAATAATCTTCTATTAAATCCAATGGCCAGATTTGGATCTCACAACACAGGAGAAGACATTCAGACTAATCAAGATGTAAAACTAGAATCACACACAACAAAAATTACAATTGCCTATAGCAGAAGTGAATCTCGCCTCAGATGTAACAAGCATAGCTCTGGCATATACATAGAAACAGACACAAGACAATAAAAAGCAGAGCAGATGAAGCAAAACAAAATCATTAATTTTATCCTCTCTAAACAAAAGAGGAAAATATACAAATAGATTTTCTTGAACTCTAATAAAATATTTAGCAGCTTCTGGCAGAGGAGTCATATGCTGAATTTTAATTCAGAATATTTTTTACAGTCATTTCATATACTCCTCAAAATAGAAGGCCTTGAATGACAGTCATAAGAGCTAGCTATAACTATAACCTTCATAAGCAGTACTTTGCACAACAGAAAGTCAGGCAGAGTATACATCTGGATATTTTTGGTGCTCTGAAAGGAAAGTATCAGTGCATTTAGTCTCAATCTTGAAAAATGCTAGCACCACCTGGGAATCGTTGAGCAGTCCCACCTCCTACTCCAACTGAAGATGCTTAGTGCTTTGCAGATTTAGATCTTAATGAGAACCTGGTTCTGAGAAAAGTTCCTTTCACATTATGCTTCATCACAAAAAGAAATGTTACTATTAGCATGACTATTTTTTAAGACCAGTTTGGAGTTTAGCCTGAAAGTGGTCCATGACAAGTACAGGAACACAGGTGGCTAAAATACAGCCCAGTACTTTGAATATATCCTTGCTTGACATCATCCTGCAAAATCCATAAAAGTAACATTTGGTAATTTGCAAGGTGAGCACAAAAAACAAACAAACTGCACAGATCCAGTACTGAACAAGATTTTCCTGGGCAGACCTGAAGAGAGATTTTAGCATTTCTTTTTTAAGGATATGCAAAAAACCCAAACCAAAACAAACAACAAAAAAACCACCAAAAAACCACCCCATGTTTATTAAAGGGGAGAACCAGGTTCATCACATCTCTCCAATATCAAGAATAAAATGGAAGATTTTCTTATGTCTTAAAGCACATTTTAAAGCAAGTCTGTCACTGGCAAATTAAGCAGAATTAGCCAATGCTTTAGCAGCATTCAGCAACAAGGAGATTGAATGATTTCCATCCAGGAAGCCAGATCATTCCTGATAAACCTGTGTAAGATTAGCTACTATACTAAGGACTATTTGTCAGAGAAATAAATCAACATGACAGAACCTCAAGTGAAGTCAGTTTGTATCTGTTATAAACCTCCCCAAAGCACTTGGTTGCTCACAACAGATTTGCATAGAAGGTGGTGAGTTTTGATGGATTTGGTTTGTTGGTTTTTGAAATGCATTTATAAAGAGTATTCTTTCTCTACTGCACGTGAAGAAATCCTAATACAACTGATAGGGTAAGGCTTGAAGGCCTTACTATATTCAGAGTAAAGCCAGTAGAGATTAAAAGAATGCATCAAGTGGGGAAACCAGTCATAATAGCTGGTCTTCAGCTGATACAAATCAGACTAGCCTTTGTAAAACCAAAACAACTACAGCAACGGAAAACTTTGCTTTCGCGAACTCGTGTGAGCACTACTACAATTTCTTCCGGTTTTACAGGACCACGGGAGAAGGCTACGAGCATCGGTATATATTCCAGCGATGTAAATCCCGAATGAGGAAGCCCGAGGTGGGATTTTGTTCCAAGAGGATGGAAGGCGCTCGCCCCGTTTCCCGGCGCCGGGGAGAGGGGTGGGGCGGCGCAGCGCCCGTGGTGCTGGCCACGGTGCTGAAGCGAAGGCCGTGCCAGGCCGCGCCGGCGGCAGCCCGACAGGGCTTGTGTGCGAACGGCAGCCCTGGCGACAAAGAAGACAGAGTTGGAGCTTCACATGGTAGAACTCGGAATCTGCCTCCCTTTCCAGGCACGTAATGTTTCTAATGCCAGATAATATGCGCAGGCCCTTTTACTAATTCAAAGCAGGCAGGGTATTTTCCTGGAAGATCCAAAATAAGCTTCAAAACCTGAGAACAAACTTTCAGTGCCCATTTTCTTCCTGCCATCGAATTTTCTAAGAATTGCACTACTCAGAGAGGCGAGCAAAAGGAAGCACCTCGCCTGAAATTTCTTGCACAAAAGCACTGCCAGATATCTTTGTGGGGTGGTTTGCTGCTACGAATGCTGAGCACCTTCAGGCACCCACCCTTCTCCCCAACAGTCATGTCACTTTGAAAGGTACAGCTTAACCCATGCCTCTGTCCTCAGTATCCCCTGTAAGCATGTCCCCTGCCCTACACATTGCTAATCTCATTTCTGGGTAAATGATACGTAAATGAACTTTGCCCATGACCATGTGATCTTCCACAACCTACTCCAAACTCTGATTTAAAAACAAACTAACTGCATAGGCAAGAGCCTGGCTCAAGAGGCGAGGTTTTTTAGCTTGGCTTTTTGAATCAGTGCTGGTGTGGGAGTATACAACCTAACTTTCTCCATACATTGGATACAACACATGAGAGCTCAGCTTGGAGTTACACATGCCTAAAACCAGGCATTGAATCACTGCACAAATGTCCCAGGTGTATGAATTTTAGGACAGAACACTCTCCACCTTGTATTGCCTTTTGTGGGTGTATGAAAAGAAGATAAAAATGTGGGAATTTCAAAACATAACTATAGTGGCATAGGAAAAAGAAAATTAAAACGAGAGGCAATGCCAGTATTAACCCTATTGAATGATAACTTATTCAATACAGCTTGAAAAGACAGCAGTACCTGTTGAATTTATTGTATTTTTTCCTCTAGAAGCCTAAGGACAGATATAGCCTAGAGCAAGTCAGATATTTATGCAGTGAAGATAGGTAAAATAATGGACGTAAGCCACAGGAGAGAACATAAAGAGTAAATTCTCAGGGTCATGGAACTGATTGCAGAAAGAGGGTGGAGCTTTCCAAGACAATAAACTAGGTTTCAGCATGGTGTAGGAATATATTGATGCTAGTCCTGCTAGAAGAGGGAGGGCATATGATACGGATTAGAAGTTCTCTCTCAACACAAGCAATTGGTATATCCCCACATCCATTTTAATTTTTTTCCTCTTAAAATAGAGAAAATATAATTTAAATTGAAATCTAATGATCCTAGTTGATTTTCACACAGGCATATATATTCCTGAAACAGACAGCAGTTCGCATTGCAAAGACGACAGCTTGGAACTCAGGAACAAAATATAAAGTTGGATGCCAGTCCCATGGTTTGCTTGCCTGTGCCTATCTCATTGTTTGGTCTCCTTTTCCAGTTGTGCAGAAAACATCATAGAAAAACAATGAGATGGCACTAAAACACCTACCACTTCAGAATGATGAAGAGCCTTCAAGCTTACCAGCACTGATTTCAGCTGTCCTGCATTCCAAGAGGCTCTTTCAGTTTTCCACAACTTCATTGCATAAAACTGAATAGAAACTGCTTCCGGAAACACCCAAGAAGACAAGATGGTACAACAGGGACAAGAACTGTCCCCAAGCTTTGTTTCATGGCATTGAAATACATCTTTGCCATGTGATGTTCAACTCATTGATCCTTCTCTTCATTAAGGGATAAAGCTTCATTTAACAATGCTCTTAAGCTGCATAAACCAATTTTCTGTACTTTGAGGTGAGCATAATCTGTTGATACTCAATCCACAAAAGAGATTCATTATTTTTTTGTAGGTAGGTATTTGTTTCCTACCACTCTTCTCAATAGGATCATGATGACTTCTCATTTCAAACATTAGGAAGTGTGGCAGTTACAGAATACTTGTTATCAAATTGCTGATCCATCACTTAACACAATCCTTAGAGTTAGAACAAGGTGCTAGAGAATAAGCTCATTTGGTGATGGGTTTATTGTTCATAAAGAACTGTATAAATGTGTGTAAATCAGGATTGCTGCAGTTCTTGCCTACAGTCAAACCCCCTTTGTTTTCTTGCATATCAAAGATTCCCACTTATGTCCATGTGCCTCTCTGCGATCCTCATGTTCCTTCTGTTTGAAACTTCATGACTAAAACTGTCTTATTTTTCCATCTGGACTGGAAAAGCATACCAAAGTTTTTTAATATACTCACCACTTCCCTTTCATTTGTTTCCTTTTTTAAGAAAACATTTCAACTAGGTGAAAGTAGAGTATAACTTAATCAAAATATTTCAAACACTGGCTCTGCTCATATAAATACTTCTTTAAAAACAGTACAAAAATTAGACAGCAACAAAAAAAACCCCACAAAAACAAAAAGGAAAAAAGGAAACACTTGGAGTTTTCCCTGAATTAAGATGGAGGCGGCAATCAAAATATTATTTTTTGTGTAGTCCTGCTTGTGATGCAAAGGACAGCTTAGCTGCAAAATTAAATAAAGCTTCTTCTGCAAAGGGGAAAACTGATGATTGTTATAAAGCACAGGAGGTTACAACAGGCAGGAGGCTAACAATCATTCTGCCACATGATTCAGTGTTGATCACCTGAGAAATCTGATCACCTTTTTGTGTAAAAACAGTGTCGAAAGCAAAAATTAGGATCCAAAGCATAATTTCCAAACTTTTATAAAGCAGCATAGCTGCATCTGAATATGTTCACATTGTGTTCATACATGCAAAACCTGCTCATGCAAATTTCTTAGTAGCTACTCAGAGAACATGCACAGATTCTATTTGTCTCCACAAATTATTGTTTTCACAAAGTTATACATTCCACACTATTTTCTAACATCTCATACTTGTTGTGTTAGACCTCAACCAAAAAAGACATATACAGACAAAATGCATGGATTCTAAATATAGCACATACTCTAACATTCAGCTACGAAGGTGACCTATCACTTCATAAGCCAAATTTAGCTGTGCTATTGCTCGATTTTGCCTACTTCTATTCTAGTAAACCCATTTTTTCCTGATTTTTAAAAGGGGGAAGCATAACGGGAAGAGTGGAAAGAGGCCATTTAAAAATATTATATCATATCATCACTGACACACTATTTTTAAAGTTGTTTTATTTAGAATGCACTATGTTTAAAGCTGTTGCATTTAAAAGCAAATTTACTTAACTTCTACGTCAGTCATAAAATAAACACCTAGTAAATTATCTGAATCAAATAAAAAGACTACAGTTAGAAGTCTATTTTTTTACATTATTTTAGAAGGACTTTTTTTTTTGTTTCATCTATTCCCATGTCAGAAATTATAATTCTAAAAAAAAAAAATAAATCACTAAGAATGAAAAATAGTACTGGCACCTTTTATTTCTCTGAGTCACCTTTGGGAAAAAACACCTATTCATCTTTGTGTACAAGTCAAACACCTGTCATTAAAGCTCAACACTTTTCACTCCATCTTTTGCAGCTGAACAATCATGCTTGAAATTGCCAGCAGGTGACAGAAAACTAAGATATACCACAGCTAAGCAGGTTTAACCTGACAGCGTAGTTGCTCTTTAAACTGACCATGTACTTGTTCTATGTAAAAGTTTTCTTTTCGTAGATATATACGCATTGATTTTGAAAACTTCAAATACTTTATGCTATACGAGTCTGCAACTATGCATGTATGTTAAAAAAAAATATCTGCATTTGCAGGCAGCCTATTGCATATTACATTGCATATTAAGTGGTCATATACACAGGAAAATTATTCCACATCTAAACACTGTAAGAAAAAAGTAGTCGATAAAGGTGATTGAAGGTGAAAGAGGGAAAAATAATTGATTTAACAATCAATTTTCAGTTGTTTCCATTAAACAATAAATCTCTAAGGTCACAGTTTTAGGTTTTCAGATTAGGAGTTCATTTGATTTTAGAATATGAGAAACGTTTCTGTGGAAATTGCCATCCTTCAAAAGCACGCTACAAGATTCCTATGTAAAGTTGTACACAGTACAAAGATTATACCCTCTGCAAAGCTCTGGCCTGTAAAAGCAATGATTCTAAGAAGCAGCTGATATAATTTTACCTTTTTCAGATCTTCTAGAAATGTTCTTCCCCACCATGAATCCTAGAGCCTACTGCAGACAATTGTCTGACACACCATACCTGCCTTCCCCCCCGCCTCACAGTATACAATTGCGCAATGAGATCTAATATTAAAAGACAGTCATGCATGTATAATTCTTTAATTGTTTGACAAATCAGCTTTTCTTTTCCAAGATATTGTTTATCTAATCATCAAGTGACTGATACATTATCAACTCCTGAGATGCATGGATGCTAGCCCACAGTAAGTAACTTATAGAAGAAAGGCATGTGTGGGGGATAAACAGGTCAACAGCATGTGCAGTTTCCTTTATATCATTTGTTTTGTGTACACAGCAACAGAGGACTGTTTACCAGCATGAAACTGGTGCAACTAAGTTATTTTAGGATATTCAGAAACAGTATTTGGAAGACATAGCTAGTGCATGAACTCTTCGATGTCTATAAAGTCGTAGCATTCAGAGAAAAGAGGACGGAGTTGTGAATCAGTGGCCTTTAAATAATATGCCCACTTCTGCTCTGTCTCCAACTTTTGGTAGTCACTTAGCCAGTTTCCGTGGGCCAGATGAAGAAATTTCACTTATCATCTTAACTCCTCTGCAACTTGGTGCACTTATATATAGGCTCAGTGCTTATATTGCTTTATATATGGAACTGCTAAGAATTACCATCAGCCCTGCAAAACTGCATCATTTCAAGATCCAAAGGGTTCTTTTCCTTCAACATTCTTCTCTTGAAAACAAAAAACTTGCTGTGTTTCCTTGTGTGGAAAGTGAAGGACAAACTCTTTTCACAAGAGTGCATATCACCACCACATTAAAGCTCTCGTGTGAAAGCAAAGAGAAATGGAGAAAAGGCACAGCAACCCCCCTGACTGAAAATCCTACTTATCAACTGACTAAAGGCAGCAAGGGCCTTCACTCCCAGCAAATTATTGAAAGCCAGCTTTACTGCATCCTGCTGATTTATCTCTGCTGTCAGTCCTCATCAGGATACAGTGAAATCCACTAGGCAGGGAAAAAGATATTGTAGATCCAACCTTTCCGACAAGATACATTTTTCAGTTTTATTAAAGCAATGAAGAACCAAACAAATAGCATTAAAAAGAGAAAAAAAATAATCCGCACGGCCTGGAAGAGGGTAAGTTTCTCAAGGCTGTACTTCCTTTTTTATGGTAACAGG
Organism: Nycticryphes semicollaris; assembly: GCA_013400055.1. Classification (NCBI taxonomy): domain Eukaryota; kingdom Metazoa; phylum Chordata; class Aves; order Charadriiformes; family Rostratulidae; genus Nycticryphes; species Nycticryphes semicollaris. The sequence goes on from VXBJ01004057.1 coordinate 557,737, forward strand.
TGTTTCCACTTTGAGAAACCACGTTTTTAAAGAATAACATTTTGAGAAAAAATGTAAATCAGTTCACCTTCACAGTAAGTTTCCTGTTTAATTTAATACTACAAATATTATTAAATACTACAAAAATGCAAACAACAGGAGCACTTACGTCTTTTTTTACCACAGAAGACACAAGTCTGTAACTCTCCATATGAGTACAAAAGGTCTTTTTCTGACAGGATCTGAACCTGAGTACAAGTTTGTACTGTCACAACTCAGTTTGCTTCCAGGTTTCCAGGGTGTAACTCGGCAAAGGGTTAACAGCAAGACACAGCAATGTGACTGCACTCACCAGGACAGCTTAAACCCCAATCCAACTTAAGACAATAGAATCTCTTCACATACATTACAAGAAACTAGTTTAGAACTTTAATATAAAGAATCCTTTAATAATGGTAAGTAACATGCAGTCAGGCAGAATGAAATTATTGAGAACTTTCCTAGACTCAGACAGGGTTAATTTCTTGGGTTTTGCATACAGTGTCATGCACAATTTGTGCAGGGTCCAAGACCCTTCAGTTCCCTCTGACATCAAAGAGGTTGTTTAGCAACGCTGTGATTACTTGGAAGGCTATGCTGGAGTGTGGATTATTAATGAATTTAAAAGGAAGAGCAGCACCTTTTTTGCTAAGTAAACTCTGCTTCCTGCAGCACTTGAGGGTTTCATCAGCACCGACTCTTTCCGGTGCAGGCCAGAGCCAATTCGCTTAAGAATCCAGCAACCATTCCCTGCACAAATGCAGTCCCCAGTGGCACAGCTACAGGCTATTTTAACATCCAATTCTTAGGTTTTGGTATTTAAAGGACTTCAGCTCTTTCAAGGCCAAAGCAAACAAACAGAAGCAGCATAAATATATAATTGTGAAAAAGACAAACCTTTACATGAATCATCCTCAATGGGCTGCTTGAAAGCCGTTATGTCATTGAAGGTGCAAAGAAATAAAACCACTTTATCCTGCTCATTTCGAATTGGAGCAATTTTCACAAAGAACCAGACAGGTGTTCCTGGAAACAAACATATCAAAAAGTTGGTCAATGGTAGGCAGAACAGTTAATGTGTGAGTTTAGATGTTTACACTTCAAAATCAGCCATCTGTACATGTTACTTTAATGTTGGGTTCTTTTGCAAACACGCATTAGGAAAAATGACAAAGCAGCTGACAAGAGTGTTAGTTAAGTTCTCTGCTCTGCCTCTGATTAGCTTTTTTAATCTTCCGGGATCACTATTTCTGGGCTTTATCTACAAAGTGAACACTTAAACATACAAAGTTCTTTGTGATCTTCTGAAAAAAGAGCTCCATGTGCATACAAAGGCTACACACAACAGTCTTGCTGGTTCTGTACAGGACTTGAAAACAGGACAATTGTGTCTAGACCATGACCATAATACAGAGTCTCAAATCAAGAGCATGACCAGTTTGGTTGACCTTACCCTTCTTTGCAAACAGGCAGCACCATGCACCATCCCCCAACAACTACATCAGCCTCTGCCCGGCTTCAAGAGCCAGGCTCTAGGAGTTCTGGTCGAGCCTGCAAATCTTGCCGTGCCAGGGAAATCCTTTACAAGCTGCCTTTCAGCTTGCCTTGTCCTGAGCTTGCTCACAATCACTTTAGTATGAAGCAAGACTCCACTGAACTCATGAAAAAACAAGCCATCAGGACCAAGCCATGGGCTGTGGATAGGAGTAAGTTGTACTGCATAGAACTGTACTTTTCTGATTACTGCAGTAGATAAACTACTAATCAAAACTACATTTAGAGATCAGAGCCTGCACATCACAGAAGATGGACCCAGATAATGGCCCTTCTGTTGTTTCTGTCAATTTTCCTTGACATCTATCCACAAAGATAACCTTGAGGGGCAAAACTGTCAGTCAGCCCTGCCTTTCTATAGTTTTGGCAGTTTTGCTGGGGCTGCTGAAAAGACGGTAGCAATAAAGTTCCACATAACAAGACAGTACCTACCACTCTCATTTCACAGGAGTCAACACACCAACGTTAGTGACATTTGAGTATAAGCCAATTGGAGGGCTCAGAGCAAAGCAGTTGGCTCCTGTATCTCATAACATGGCCTCCTTGAAGGAACCATTTTTCAGTCTACAGCCTAAATTTGGTCAAAAAAAGCCGACTCCTCCAACTGTGAGGTACATGGCAATCAGGAGACTCCATGGTCACCAAGCCTGGGCCTGCAGGGAGCTTGCACATGAGTTTTCAGACTGTCCTTACACACTCAATGATGACAAAAAAAAAAAACCCTCACAGTTGCTTTTCCAGGCATTTGATGTAATAGCCAAAGAGAGACTTCAGGCTTGCTTCTTCTGAGCAACTTTTCTCAAGTGTCCCCTGTGATCTACACTTGGGGAGAAGAGTCTACCTACCAGGGGCCAATATAAGATGTAAAAATCAGCAGAATTTTGACTGTCTAAGGAGAGCCAGAATAAACACCACCACACATAATTATTGTCACTCATGCAGAAAAGCTTATTCTAGGACAGAAAAGAAGCAGTCTTCTAAGACCACCTTTCTCAATCACAGGATCCTCCTCTAGGCTAGAGATCAGGTTCCCTTTCACCAGAATTGCTCATTATTTTAACTTGAGTACTACATGGTATATTTCATGCAATAATTATAACTAGGGCCGTGTGTGCCTCCTGACTGTCAAAGAGTCCCGGGAGAATCACAGGTATTTCATTTCAGCAAAGCAAGCAAAGGCAGATTTTTTTTTTTCCCCCAATTATGTTAATAAAACAGAGGTTGTTTGCTACCAGTGCCTCACCTGGCTATTTCCCAGCCTCTGTGCTTAGCAATCTTTTCTGGCTATAGAAAGCCAGGGCATCTCCAAGACCCATGGAAAACTTCCATAAATGAAGTTCAATTCCTAAGGCTCCCACTGTGCCTGCATGGTACAGGCAGTTTCAAACCCTGGCCGAGATTCCATGCCATATGTACAGCCACCTCTATAAACAGCAGGGTATGTGATGCATGGAGGCCTCTGCTCAAAAGCAGAGAAATCCAGGTGGAATCACTGATGGTCATTTCTGGAGCATGATTGCATGGCAGAAAGGGGTCTCTAGATGTATATTTATTTTTAAAAAGAAATAGCATTCCTGAACAACCTCTTCCTTATGGTAGGAGTAAACAAAAATGCTAAATGCAAGAAAAGATTCAGCAAAGTAACTGTGCCAGTAAAATTATCATTGATTTGCTAATGAGCTTAGAAGACACTGTCACAAAGCAGCCAACAGCAATTTTAAAGACAGCGTCATCCTTTACCCTTTTTCTCAGGAGCTCCTAAAATTGGCTGTCTCCATTTCTTCCTGCTTACTATCTTCACATGTGAACTATTCTGAGGCTGATCAAATCCGTACCTTGCTTTTACACAGACTCCTTGGTGACTAATTGTTTTTTTATTTTGCTCACTTCAACACCCTTCACTAACACTGCAACTTTTTAATCAGCCAGGATCTCTATCTACAGCCTTGTGTTTTGATCTTCATCTACAGGCACTTGCTTTTTTGATTAGGGACTTTTTCCCCTCCTCAAAACCACTTTGTATTGTTTTGCTACTTCAAACTGCAACCATTCTGCTATGGGCTGCTCATAATATTAACCTTGATAGCATTGAGGCTGAATTACACACTCATCTTCATCTCTGCCTCTCACAGCTATAAAAACTTATTACCCTGCCTTTGAAGATGCTGCACACATCACAGAAACAAACGGAAAGTATGCAATTCACCTTCTTATTCTGGCTATTTGCCAGATGCATATTAACATTTTCTCTTTTTGATTACCATATGATATGTTGTTGCAAGAGTTTTCTAAGATGTTCTGAATGCAGCAAGAGGAAAGACTTTTCCCGATAACATGTAGAAGACTGCTGCAGGGCAAGGAGCTTATATCAGTCGGGTTCTTACTTTCTGAGTCCCTTGACTTCCACTCCTGTGCTGCATTATTTATAGTAAAAAGGAAAACAAATCACTGTTTTACCTAGAACCACGTGTAGATCTTAGTGATGCGATCCAGAGGCAATAAGAAAGAGCCATATATCCTTGATAGCTAAAAGTAGGTTGTTTCGATGACTGTCACTAATTGGGTACCCTTATAATTTCCAGAGTGTCAGAGTGCTGTGAACAGGGTGTATTCCAGTGCAGAACAAAGTCAAGGTGGCTTATGTAGTCTGTGCAAATCATCTTGCAGTTTTGGATTTACATGGTAACACAGCAATAGCAGAAATAAGCAGATGGAACATTCTACCAGGACGTGTATCTGTCTCCCCAACACTATTCAGTTCTTTTCCTACAGCATGCTCCCCACCATCTTGTCAGTCTCTTGTGTGAACAGGAGACAAGTGGATGTAAAAATACAACCATGAGGCGAGTGTTCACAGCACTGGGTGTCATGGGCTTTCCACAGTTTTCTGCCACCAGGAACTCATTCATAGCAGAACTGGGATCCGAACTGTGGGAACACACTGAAAGGCTCAGCCAAGATGTGTCTTTACTCAGCTTTATTCCTGCATACTGGTTTAATTATCAGAAGGATTTTACTTTTTAAACATTAAACAGTTTATTTAACTATTAAACAGGAAAGCTTAAAGTATAAACCACTTATAAATCAGGTCGGAAACTAGAATTTCAACCTCCTACAGGCAGCCCTCATACACTGCGTGTCAAAGCCAATGTCCCTGCTCAGCCAGACAATCATGGCAAGAGGAACAAACAAGGCCACTTTAATGAAAAATGTGATTTTCAGATTCAGCCTATGGGTTATTCAGAGAGTGAAACTGCAGCACGTTTCAGAGCTCTCATGGCAAAACAAGAGTAACTTCATCCCATGCCCCCAAGTCTGCATTGATAGAAACTGTTTACCAGTGTTTCCAACACTATCTACTTTCATCTACACTGTGTTCAGTCCTGGCAAACTCCTTCACTGGCAAAGTTCAATGGCAATGCCAATGTACAAACAAAGAAGAAAACACTCGTGAACTACATTGGCTTCTGTTAGATTCACAAACAACACTGAAAAATCTGGAGTTTTCCTAGTGGCATAGGACCAATCCTTCTAGAAGATGAGGGTCACATCAAAGCTGATGGAGAAGCAGCATAAACAACTGGGAAGAAATTAAAATCTACACTAAACATCTACCGGTAGCCATAAGACCAGTCTATCTCATAGAACCGATATTACATAGCTAGTTCCAGAATTAAAAGATGCAGCTCTTAATAGTTTTCATTGGCCTGAGCACAATACTTACAGTGCTGCATCAAAGGCAAGACAATTTTAAAAACTGTGATTCAGGTCTCAAGTCTTCTTCAGGTTAACACAGTAAATGTCTCTACACCTTATAATTTCCCATCTGTAACACAACTACTACTGTCTCGTCCCTCTCTCCTTTTCCAGACCTGTGTATTTCAGCAGTGATATGATGTTCAGCCATTTGCTCAGCTGGAACACCAGCATTTAACATGCTGTTTAACTTTGGTTGAGGTCTTCCAGAAACTCTCATAGCATCAAAGTGAACTAGACGATAAAGGTCTATTCTGGATTCTCCCCCTAAACATACTGATGACCTCTCCTTCAGTTTTCCCTCCTGTCAAACAAAAATAGGCTACAATGAGTATCAAAATTACTGTCTAAATATACTCTTTCCCCCCCCCTTGAATCATTTAATTAGAGGTCAATTTACAGCTGGTTTTCAAAATTACAGAAAGCACATTGCTTAAATAAAACCGCAATAAGCATTTTTTTCTTTCCACAAAGTAAACCAAAATTAGTTTATAAACATAATGAAAAAAACAAGTTTTGACAATTCAGCTGATGTCTTCAGTGTCCTTACTGAATTGGACAAGTTTCCTCAAAGCAGCGCAACCTCTGCATTACTTGACAATGTTTCAGTTGAACTGTTATCAAACAGGTATTACTCCGAAGGTAAACAGTCAAGTAGTATGGAAATGAAAAGGGTAGAAGTATGTGCTATGTCTCCAACTCCTACGCAGCAATGCAGACAGTGGGACTTCAGTTATATAAACAGCACAGCTGACAATTACAGTCACCTCTTTTGGAGTTTCACTTATGCCCAGGTACTCAGCAGGAGATTGTTTATCTCTATCCCACACAGGCCACGTAGTTTGTCCAATATCAAATTAGCAAACCAGCTGATGAAGTGCAATCAGAAAGAGTTAGGCTAGCCTCTATATCCACACAGATTGTAACTGGGAGCACAGAAGAGCCTCTGACATTTGACCATGGAAGACAAAGAGCAAAAGTTTTCCTATAGACTCTACCTTCTAGCAGAGAGCGTGCACTGAATGAGAACAACCCAACTCAGTATGTAGCTCACCACTCTGTGTCAATACTAATAGACCTTAAAATACATTTCCAGCACTTTAAAAGCTGTTACCTTCATGTTTTCCACATCTGGTGCTGCTATGCTCTGGCAGCTAATGCTTCTAAAGGTCAGGTCTTTACATGCTAAGATAAGGAAAATCAATTTTGGTCCCCAAAGGTGGAATCGCTATGCACAGGGGTTCTCCTGTGACACTGAAACAACACAGTAGGAAAAAGGTTTGGCACACGCACGCACTTGTACTGCAGCAGTGTTGATATGGTTCAGCCGATTCCAAGTTCTCTGAACTGAAAATGAGTATAAGGAAGGGGAAGAGACAGGGAAGTCTTGATATCTTCTTTCCATTTACCCCAGATAAAATACTTAAGGATTGCTACTGGAAAGTCTTACTGTTCTGTACGCGTTTGAGGAAATAACAGCAGATCTTGCTTGCCAACACATTCGTAGCTGACAAGATCAGTGGGAATTATTAGTTCAATGATTCCAAAATACTTAGATTTGACCTTGCTAAAGGTAACTGAACTCATGCAGATGGATTTCACAGAAGAGGAGATGCAGGTGTGCACACGGCTTGACAAATATGGATCCAGATTTCAATGGGAGGCTCAGGATGATACACATCACTTCACTCCAACACCATCGTTCTTTCCTGCTTCTGGTCCTATGCAATGATTTGTTTTAGCAAAGGTTTCCATCTAGAGACACTAGAAGTACAGGACACACAAATATAAGTGGTTTTAAAACATTTTAACCAATGACAGTCCTAAGAAACTCTCCCTGGTGGTGGGCAATCACAGGTCTACCAGCCTGAATTCTGCTCTCTATAAATGAGGATGGGGTTCTTTGTCTGTTTTTTAATCTCTGTAGAAAACAATGGTCTCAGGGGTAAGCACAAATACAATCTACCTAATCACTGTCTTGGGCTTATTTGTCATTCTTTGACATCTAGAAGCCTTCTAATATATTGTGATGATGCATGTGTTAAAAAAAAAAAATTTATATCCAGCAACTAAATAAAAAAACCCCAAACATAAGACCCACACAAATATTCATGGTATTAAATTTGTTAAACATTCAAGCACCCAGAAAATAAGAGAGATGACCCCAGCACAAATTGAAAGTGAAGTCCAGCCTTTGGGACTCTCACCATAATACAGGTACTCAGAGAAGAGCCATTGCTTATCCAAAGCACTTTGCAGTGTGCAAAATAATTACACAGAGCCAACCCTTAGGCTGCTGCCATTCCACTGGCCTCACCCATAGAAAACCTCCAAAAAAATAAAAAAATAAAGAAGAAAAGGTGTCATCACTCTCTGCAGTACAAAGAGAAATGAGAGTGTCTTTGCTCAGACAGGGAACACTTGAAGACTCTTTGTAACTCATCCATTTTACTTTTGAAGAGTCCAGCCCACTTCAGATATTCTTCCACTCAACTTCATCAAGTACTGCATAGAAAGGGGGGTTAGATTTCAAATGGGCACCACCTCTTCAGAGGGAGACAGAAACAAGTGAACTTATATTCTTACAAACATGTATTTCACCAATAATGGAAGCAAGTGCATCTAGAAGAAGTCTGCTTTTGCACTGCCTGTAACCCAGACCTATGTTGTAGATGGAAAAACAGGCAATGAAAGTTCAAGGTTAATTTACTCAGCCATTTTAATTTATGAGGCTGGCTATAAAGTATAAAACTCTAATGAATGGCTGTCAAAGTCTTATAAGCTAGATGTTTAAGCTGCATCAGTTCAGATAAGCTAAGATACGAATAGGACTAGATACAAAATATTTTCTAATGTATTAGGCCATATCTTTCCTTGGTATAAATTAACATAACTCAACCAATTTCAGTGAGACTTAGAGATGTTTTCATGTTCCCATATAAAAATAAACAATACATCCAGCACCACTGAACACTCACATCTCGCATCTAATCAAACAACAGAACTGAAGCTCTCACATGAAATTACTGTCAACCTGTCTGTTGTCATTTTGCAGTCCAGATTAAAGAAAGCTTTCACTTTGCTTCCTTCCAGGCTTGACCATGAATCTCTACTGAATGCAACAGTGTGGCATCAGAGCCACAATGACAAAAATCTGGTAGCTGTGCACCTGCTCGCTCCAATTTTTTCCAATTATCCTGAAGGATGAAGGCACTCTGCATTTCTAGGAAGTAATTCTTCCAGAAAATAACAATGATCATCACGTATCTGCTAAGGAATCAAGGGCCTAGCCCAAGCAACCATCAACTCTCTATCACATCTTAACTTCAAGTCTGAAAAGAGCGAGGACAGTCACTTTTGGATGAGAGGAGGACTGGACTGAGAAAAGAGAGGCCAGGGTAGGGACAGTATCCATAAATATAAACACAGTGAAGGCAGAAAATTGTATCATTCTGAATACTACAGCCTGTGTTGTTTCTAGAGTTGATATTGCGAATTGCAATAAAGCTGCTGAATATACTGGACCCATCAATATCTGAATGGGGTATTTTAATCAGACAACCAAGTAAAGTCTATCACTGGGTCACCACAATGGAGAGTGCAGTGTCAAAAAAAAAAGCCTATCGCTTTTCTTAGCATTATTAAATGTCTCAATCTGTTGCTGACATGTCTAGTGTAAGAACAGGACGTAATTGTTACTCAGAAAGAGATGACTGCTACTTAGAAAGACAGAAGATGAAGACAGACCCATGCTAGCAACATCATAGTTAACCTGAAACTTCTGCTTTGTTTTCCTTCCCCCTCTCCAACTCCCACCAAAAAGAGAGAGGTAGTATTGTTAAAACAGCTAGAAGTACATGAAATGTGCAGGCTGCGGAAAATGTACCAATTATTCAACAACACAAAAATAGAAGAAAATCTTGCTATATGACTGTTAGTTTTTAGGGAGGGACTGGACATGTAAAGAACAACAAAAATCTATTTCCCATCTAATTTACTGGCTAATTTTAAGAAGAAAAACAGAATAAGAGAAGAATAGAGAGACAAATAAAAAGAAACAAAGAGCAGGAAAAAAGATATCTAACTAAATTCAGGGTCCTTTCCAAACCTTTCAAACTGAATTTAGGTGGAAAACAATCACATTCGTTGCCCAAGCAGGCAACTGCCATAGTTGCAGGTAAAGGTAAGCTGACCACAAAGACAAGACCACTTAGCAGTCTGGGTGTTAAGTAACTTGTAAACAAGACAATCTTCTTCTATGATGCAGCTGATTCTGAGAAAAAGCTCCATGATGTCCCCTTTTTTTGTATTTTTCAGTTAGAACTCTTCAGTGTTATTAGTCAGTCTCTGCAACAGTAGTTAATGTACTTCTAAAGCTATGAATCAAAGAAACATAAGAGCACTGTGTTTTGTTAAACTTAAAAGCAAGCTCTAAGCTTTCCTTTTTCCCATGCCTGTGACCCTCTGTGCACATGGCAGAACCATCGAAGCTCTGCCTTTTGGTGTGTTGCACAACACAGCTTCTGCACAGCTGGACTTTGTTCTAGGCTGCCTCTCCTCAGGGAAGCACACAGCAGGGCAGGAAACATTCCTCACTCCTAAGTTACCTTTCTTTTAATCTGCATAAAAAAACAGAGAGGCCCCAGGCTCTACTAGAGGCCATATGCTGCAGCAATGACAGAAGAGTAGCTGCATAGCCTCTTGGTGCCAAATCTCTGTTCGCTAAGAGAGAATTCCAGACCCTCCTAAATCCCATCACTGCAGCTTATTTACTTGGCCTTGGATGCATAGATGTGAGCTGCATGTCCCTATGGCCACTAACTGGGCTAGGAACAGAAATCAGCTTTAAGAAATAGGCAAACGCTGAAGGCAGATAACACTAGAAGGAAAGAAGCACAAAGCAAGGGCACTCAGCACACATAGCTTTTCAAACGAGTTGGACCAGCAAAGTTATGTTTTAGAAGAGCCCTGGTTAATGGCACGGTGCGAGAGGTCATGATGCTTTCAACAGGCTGAAAAGAAAAGAAAAAAACTAGAAGAGAGATGAAGCAAAAATCTCTGAAGGGTTGTTGTTTTTTTCCCCTCTCTAAAAAATGACAAAAACCAATTCCATGTACTTTGGCACTACTGCTTCTTAGGAAAACAGATTAATTCTGATAGAAAACAAACAGCTCCACACATCCACAGATCAGCATTACCATACATAAGCATTATCTTTTAGCTTTTGTGATGTAGCTGTGGTTCTCTCATCAACTTCTATCAGTACTAGCTGGTCATTTCAACAGAAATACCAATGGTTCACACATACAGATAGATTGCATAACTTTTCTCCAGAGTACTGGTCTTTCTAACAAGAAACAAAGAAGCAATGAGGTTAGCTGTCAAAAATTACATCACCACAGTTTATATTTTGTGGTTAAAGGCCCCCATGTCCACTGACAATCAAATTGATCATCTAGCTGTAATGGGAAGGAGCTCTTAGTGGGATGCTTCTGCAAGGTACCCTCCACTGTACATAGACACTACCAGTTTCCTGCTGATTGGAAGGCAAAATTGTAAAGAGCTAAATTAGTTACAGAATGCAGACTTTCAGCATGACCATTTGCCCAGGCTGAAGACCTCAGTGTATTTACACTTCAGGTGGCATTAAGATGACAGTAACTGTGCCATGACACAGTCAACACTAGATGGGGCAACAGGTTTTGGGTAAGTAGTTAACTTCCTGACATGCAGTTACAGACAGACTGGAATTCCTATGAAAAAAACATATTCCAATTAAGGAATTTTTGTCAAAAACAAAAGACAGTTTAATCTAAAACCACCAGCAGTAGTTCAGCTTCTAAAACAAAAGATGCATTCTTTTTATTCTGAAAAAAACATCTAAATACTAGCTTTGCTATGTTAAATTTATAAAAATTGAAAAAGTATGTTCTCTGTAACAGAAACCATTTGCACAAACCTAACTCGTGTATTATCATCACTGATGGAATCTCAAGTGTTGTCTTAAAGCGTCACACACAAATTGCTCTAAACGTCAGAACAAATTAGAGAGCTTCATCTGCCTCCCTGAGTGACTTTCATCCCTAATGTTCTCATTTCTTCCTTGCACAGGGGGCGTATTTAGCCCCAGAAAAAGCACAGTCCTTCAGGGTGACAGACTTGCAGCTTACACTAGAATTTAAAACAACTTTACACACCTATGTTAACAAACAAACCAATCAACTACTTACTGTTCTTCTTGTACATCAAGATTTCAAAGGAGTTCATCTCATAGTTCTCAAATGTTTGCCGGACCTTGTCAATTGTATCTTTGTCTGTCAGCTCTCCATACATAAAACTACAAATAAAACAAGAAATTCAAGTCAGATTCTAGGCAAAGACACACAGCCATTTGTTTACAGTGTGAAAAGGACCTACTTAGAAATAGCCCTCCTTTGATTTTGTTTCACCTGGAAAGCGTATTTGACAGATGCAGCCCCAGGAGATAAAAGACAAAACTGGAATAAACAGATTACTTTTCTCCTTAAGCAAGAAGCACAATACTACAAGCTATTTAACTGAAAATAAATCTGTTCTCAAATACCTGCAGGTGCTGCTTTTTTGCATAACTTCTGCTCTGTGATATCCTGATAGCTTGCAAAATCCATCGTTGCTGTAGACAATAGGCCAATCCACTATCTGGGCATTACCCAAGACAAAATTAGTATCTGTTAGAAAGAGCACATCAGTTAAACATTAGACAAGGCTATGGTTGCATTAGAGAAAATACTAATTTCAGAACCCAATCCTGACTAATTCAGTCCCTGCAAAGTTTTTCCCAAATACTATTTCCGTTCCCATCTATAGGATTATTTCCAATTTTAATTTTAAGTACGTGCCTATTTAAAAAAAAAATAAAAATTAATTACTCATGCAAAGCTTAAGAGGATGATTTTATGCAAGGAAAACACATGATGGTTAAGCATGTAAAATTCATCCCTTGACCGAGGAAAGATTCGCCAAACTCTTTCCCTCTGTGTCACATGCACTGATCCACCATGACACTCAGTTTGAACGTGAAACCTCTTAGAGCCAAAACAGCACATGAACAATATTTCTCCTTTCTGAATGTAGACAGAGTGACTCCTCTCAATAGAGCCTTCGCTGCCAGCCACACAAGCTCAAATACTTCTTGTGTGACGTGTACAGCACAGTGCTCCAAACTAGACACCAGACTGCTAGGGTTAGTACTTACACCAGTAGAAAGAACTTTTTGTTTGCTGTACAAACCAGTAAGAACAGCACCAAGTGAGATTCACACCTCCAATCTCACTGGATCTGTGTGTGCGCTACTTTTTTTTATGACTGATATCTCATTCAATTATGAACATACTCAACACTGGGCCCAGACATTGCTTTTCTCTACTGCTTTGGCTCTTGTGCAGCTAACAAACTACACTTGTGCCAAGACAGCAGCACTTGTGCTTGGGCACTGGCAGGCAGGAGGACATGGTGTCTCCTTTCACAGCTGCAAAGACCCCCCAGCTTTTGAAAGACAGGCTGAGACATGAGATTAAGAGGCATCCATATTTAAGGAGAGCCTTTAAGGGAGTCTCTGCTGCCTACTTTTCAGGATCTAACCCCAACTGCTCAAACATACATAGCTGTCAAAGTTTCCTGCAACCAAGATATTTTACCTATTAATTGCAAAGAGTTTTATTTATTTTAACTTTTCCTTTCAAAATCTTTTGTCCTGTTGCAAACTTCAAGTGCCTTTAAATAAAACATTTCTGCAGCTATCTAAATCCATTGCCCAATCCCACGAGGATGATTAAGTGTATCTTTATACACTCTTTAGAATGAAACATACCAGCAGTATAACTTCAAGACACTTTAACTGCTTTGTTTCTCACAGTCTCTTTTAAATGGCATGAGTTTTCCTTGATTGAAGCACTTTGTTCCAAAAACAATACATGTCTTTTACCCCTTCCTATGAATAAGTAAGCCAAGTAATTTCTCATTGCTAAAGCAAGTGTTTTTGAGTGTCTATTATAAACACTGCATTGCACTGTGTTAGGATATTTTTAAATTTTCATCAGGAAGTACAAAAAAATGACAAAAAAATATGCAAATACAAATGTTAAGCCAGGCCCTGCCCTAATCTGAATGGTGTTATTTCATGCATGCATTCCTACTCACCCTCTCCCCTTCTTTCCATTTCCTCAAGAGCTCCTCCACAAGCTTCTATTAACTTAAGCAGTGGCCTTCCTTTCATACTTAAACCTCAACATTGTCTCTTTTTGTAACTAAAAGCTATATCAGCCACTTTTCTGATGACCATTACTGTGCTAAGCCCGCTTTTAGCTAGCCTTGCAACACTTCTGTGAGGTACAATCATGCTCTTACTTCCTTTTCACAGGTAAAAGCAAAACACTAAGTCTACAGGGGGACTTAAGCACCAAAAAGCAAGACCGCTGCAGCCTAGCCCTTAGATGCCCAACTCTCAGAGCCTTGGGAGCTGGAAGTGTGCGTAGTATGGGTGAGATAGAACTGAAAAACATTAGCACAACAAATAGAAACCTGCCCAAATGGAGCTAGATGGTCTTTAAGGTCCATTCCAATGCTAACCATTCTATGATTCTATGATTCAAGTTAAACTATGGAAAACAATGAAAAAAGGTGCTATTTCAAGGAATTTTCTTCCCTTTCCTATATACATACAATACCTAATATTTAACATAACCCTAGTTCTCACAGATAATAACAATGGTTCTTTACATTCTGAAGAATGACATTCCCACTTGCTTACCTTTTGGCCCAACAAAGCCTGGTTTTTGTGGACTAGCAGTTTCCAAAAGGATGCTTAGAGAACATGCAAATATTTCCCCCCCAACACTGACAGACAAGCAGCTTGGGTGCTCTCCTATGAGATATGGCCCTCTCCGAGGGCAATGAAAGCTCAGCCTTCATTTCAACTCCTGAATGACTGTTATAGTAACCAAGCTACCAAAGAGATGCCAAAATCCTCACCATATGAGTTTTTAAGTCAGTGTGGCTTGGCTGTTGTATTTTATACATCTCTATTAGGCAATCCTAAGAGGCTACACTGGATGAGTCTCTCCAGGAGCTGGAGGTAGAATGCTTCATTGAGAAGTCCAGGTTGGGTTTAGTTGTGAGTTACGACCAAGCTGAGGTTCTTTATGTACCTACAAAGCTTTAAAGGCAACAACTTGTGCACCTATCAATTCAAAGGGCAAGTTAAGGGGTTTAATGATTCCACTGTTTTAAAAGTGTCTCACTTCCAGCTAGTTCCCACACCTTTCTTTGACCCAGGCTTTACAGAGCTTACACGTAAATACAGAAGTTGGACCCAGTCTCAAGAGCCAACACCACATTCCCGACTCATCTTTGGGCTTGCTCCTGCAGTTCCATTGCCACACTTTTTAAGTGCTTTCTCTGGGGTGATCCCTAGATCCCAAAAAAATTCCCTACAGCAGACAGTGCTTGGGAACTCCCCATGTAGCTGAAAGCCTGCAGAGAAGCTGTTGTCCCCTGTGAGCACAGCAACCAGGCAGCTGAGGGAAGCTGTAGTGTAGCACCATCCAAACTGCTAGGCCAGAAAAGGGGTTTGCAACACACCACTCCCTGCCAGCTTTCCCTGTGAGGTGACCAGGCTCTGGATGATCAATTCCTTTGTTCCTGATTTTGTTGCAAAGGGAGAGACAATCTGCATTGGTGGTTTCCAAGCCTGATGTACCCACTTTTCCTGTTTGGTTTTTTTTTTTCTTTAACTGGCTATGGCTTAACAGCTCACAGACTGAAAGCCTCAGGATCTACAAAGAAAGGGTCTCAGAAACAAATAGGAATTTCTCTCCAGTTACTCACTCCTCTTCCCAGATCTCTTTAAAGACAAAACAATGACACAATGGTGGTTCCGTGCCTACCACGGAATTTCTTCAGGAGTGTCTCCAACAACAGTGTTTTGCATGTGCAAACACTGGCAAAACACAGCATAAAATAAGGACTCCCACTTATAACTCCCCTGCATAGCTTGTTCTGACAGATAACCCGGAGGTAGAAGGGCTGTTCTCATTGCTATCCTTTACATTCAATTGCATTGACATCCCTGACAATGTGCTGTTTGGAGACAACTCATAATCTGTTAAACAATTGTTCCTAACATAAGAAAATATTAAATAACATCCACTGAGGCAAATATTGCCTCTCCTTCTGTAGGGACACAGGGCCCCAGAGGCCAGGAAACAGCTGTGGCTTTGTTGCACAACAAGCACAAGGGATGCTCTAGTGAACTCTAGTATCACAGAGCTAAGCCTCTTGGGCACTCACAAGTGGGTCAACAAGGCTGGGAAAGGAGTTGATCAGAGGAAGACCATGAAAAAAATCCATTGCTAAATTCTCTTTAAAGATTTGGGGTAAAACGTACACATAATAGCTGCAGTGCTCAACTATTTAGTGACTTGAGGCACATCTTTGAAAGGACTCAAAGGACTCCCTTACCAGGAAATCAATTTCTATCACAATGTCAATTGCGTTAGCAGTATTTCCTGGCCCAAGGAGAAGCTGTAAGCATCATTGGCCCACCTTATCAGCTCCAAGAAGAATTAAGCTAGGAACTGGAGAGGAGGGGCTCATAAAAAAAGAAGACTTGGGGTTCTGGATTGTGTTGCATTTGGTACACCCTGAGCAAGAACACTGGGAGGCATAGAAATATGTGAAGTGCAGCACAGAGCACCTCATGTTACAGAAACACAAGTGAGTAATGTAGAATCTCAAAGGCAGTAAAATAACTTGCATGAGCAGAGCGGGCTTCTGTGATGAGGGTCTGCAGCACTAGTTACTTTGTGAAGAGCCCGACTTCATATTTTCTAGCCTGCATTTTATTCAAGTCAGTTATACTGCAGTATAGCCACACGTCAGCCTTTAGACACTCAAATGTCAGGCCCTTTTTGGATTATCACTTTAAACTAGTCTCAGCAGCTTTAAAGCAACAAGAAAAAACATTTTAACTCCCTCCAAAACATAAGACTGGATTTTGCTTAGCCACTGAAACCAGGCCTTTACTCTACTCACAAAATACATCACCACAGAAGAATCAGAAAATGTTTTTCCAAATAACAACCATCCTTTAACAGCAGCCTGTCTCTAGGAACATCCACCTTCACCAAAGCTACTGTATCTACTAAATCTTGTTGCTCAAACCACCAAAATGCCTGTCAAGAAGCATCACCTCACAGACATGTAGCTGGTCAGAATTAGCTGCCTGAGGAGCGGTCACCTCTGCAAAGAGCATGGAGCAAATTACTGAAATCCTCCTCCCCACCATTCCCCTGCTCTGCTGCACATTTGTACCCATAGCATCCCAGCCGCTTCTGTAAGGTGGACCTTGCTAAGCTGAACCTCCCAACTCTTTCCAGAGGCCAGCACACCCATTCTGCCTTCTCTGTCCCTTCCAGTAATACACAGGCCCTTTTCAGGGACACATTGGTCAGACACCAGCAGCCAGACACATTCCCACACTGCTGTCTGCACAGAGGAGGCACACAGAGGCAACCAAGAAAAACGCCACAAGTGTGTTCAGGTTGGCACTATGCACAAATGTCATTTAAACACATTAATATCTTTTCCCCACAGTCATCACAAAAATACAAAAGTCAAAAGATTTGCTCCTAATTTACACCCCTTCAGTGGAAGGAGAATCAGGCTCACTGTGGTGGGAAGACCTACTCCTCACCAAACTTGCTACTTCTCCTGTGAGAAGTTCTCCAGTAGAACAGAAATTGCCCTCCTCATTCCAGACCACAGCCTTCATCATGTTGGGTGATAACATAACCCTGGTTTATGGAGACCAGCATGTCTTTTTTATCATGTCTCAAACTCCTCCCATGGACCTTCAGTGGGGCAATCCTAGGCCTCTAGCATTATGAAGCACAAACTGCTACAGCAGAACTAGAAGAACTGCTAAATAAATGGGTTTCTTATGCTGCCCATAGTCACTAGGGATAAGGGTGGGAGATACAGCCTCCTTAGCTGCTGTTCCGTTAGCTGGGCATAAAGCCGCATAGGAATGTGCAGTAGGCAAAAATCATGTGCAACTGTCATATGATTAAAGACTGGATCATGGAGCTTAAGTATAAAGGAGATGAGTTTCTAAACAATTCTGGTATTTACAAACTTGTGACTTTGCATCACAAGAAGCATTATTTGGATAAGGGGGGGGGGGAAGAGATGGTTTCATTTTTGGTAAGGAACACGACTCATGGAAATAGAACATTGTTTTATAATCAGGCCATCAAAATTGCTACAGTCACACAGCTCATACTGTGCTTTTGCTATAGCAATTTACAAAGGATAGGTATGTATTTAGAATACATGAGAATTTTTGCTCGTGTTTAGTCTTAGCTTTGAAAAAAGTAGAACAGCAGCATTTAGTCACAGTGATTAGTTACATTGTTCAAATGTAACTTCTGAGATCAAAATACAGCCCTAAATCAGTACAAATAAGTCAAACTGAATTTCAAGCATCTATTCAATCCTTTCTTTGCATACATGGGATTCAAGACTCACACTTCAGAGAGGAAAGACGGGAACCAACCAAATTTTCATCTTCACAGAAGTGCTGTAACTGTATTCAAACCAAGTACAGAGCTGCTCAAAGCACCAAAAGACTATTCACATCATAGAATAAAAGTAATGGGACAAATTTCTGCTCTTCCACCCACATTCTGCCATGGTGTTACATGGATACACGTATCCACTCAGTATCTCCTTGTATTCATTCCTAGAGGGGGAGTGTGTCAATGTTTAAATATCCCACTAAACAACTTGATCTCTCTATAGAATAATGATATAGTGATCTCAAAATTGCAAATCCTTAATATAGAGACAAAATTATTTTAAGCTGTAGCCTCAACGTATTATGAAACCCTATAGAAAGTTTTATTTTAACTCAGGTGTTTTATAAAAGTTTTATATAACTATTTATTTTACAGAAACAAAAATGGATTTAAAAGCTCCTTGGCTGCTACACCATGAACACAATCCACTAAATCCACAGTCAAACATGACTTATACTGTCATGTGTACTTCAGCATATAGTGCAAGTAAAGCCTGAAAAGAAATATTAAAAAATTTATTTCATCATTCTTACCACAAGCAACAAAAGAGACACTAGCTAAAACAACAACTTCAAGTGACTCACTTTGAATCATTACAGAAAATGAATGTTAATTTCAGCCAGAAACATAGATAAAAACTACTGGTTTCATCTCAACATTTGTTATTTTGCATTGTTACAGCAAATACTTCACAGTAGGCCTCTAACATAAGAAAAGTTTAAATTGAAAAGAATATATCCCTCCAACACCAGTGGCTGTAAAACCTTCATGATTTTCTGTATTTTTTAAAAATAAAAAAATAGTGCAGAATAATGGAACAAGAGTGGCTGGAATGGAAAGTGTACAGAAGCTGTCGTATGTATTTTATACATAGCATCATTCTTTGCCTATCCCTGAAGTACTGATCATACCGAGAAATTAAAAGTAAATAAATTAAAAAAAAAAACCATTTAGACAAATGTGTTGTTAGCATGAGATAATTTTCAGAAATTTGAAAGTTCATCAGTTTTAAGAGTCATACATTGCACCATTCTTAATAAAGGACAAAAATACTGTTTAGCGGTAAGAATTGACCATTTAATTTGCCAGGTTTTTTTTCCTCCCATCTGATCTTAAAATCCAGGAAAAAGCATATTACCATCACATTGATTATATTGGTCTTCCATCAGTTTAAAGAAGGCATTTGACTTACTGATTATAGCCAGAGCCATCAAAAGCCTTAAAAGCATTTGACAAGACCTAACTCCCTGCTCACTTTTAGCTATATGAGTTACAAAAATGCATTAACAAATTCTCCAATGAATGGGTTTCATTAAGATTTGTTTTATGATCTTGTTCTAGGATTTAATGTATAAATGGATTGATATGTTGAATTATCATAGTAGAACTTCTTGAGCTTTCAGGACATTAATTTTAAAACACATTATCTATCATCCCCATGTTGTACAGATTTTTTTCTTACTATCTATAAAAGTCATTTTAAGGAAACCAGGTCATACATTTCAAAATGCATAAAGATATGCAAACCAAACTAGAAGCTTCTGGCCTAGTAAAAGCCAGCAAAAAAACCCCACTTTATACTCAACTCAGGTGATACTGAGAAAAAAAAAAAATCAGTATTGAATAGATATTTTGATCTACTGACCAATTGCATGAAAAACCTGGACAAAAACAAAAGCATCCACAGTTTTTAATTTAGAAAAGAAGAACAGGAAGAAACAAAACCTTTTCCTTTGTTTCAATCTCAGTTTAAGAAGACGCCCATAAGACAGAACCTAAAAATGGTCCCCTTTTGTTTTTTGGAGGTCTGCTGTTTCATGGCTAAATGCCTTGTTTTAGTCAATGCCAACAGACAGACCTACACCCCTGGACTTTACTCAGCCCAAAGTGATTTTGCAGGAAATCTTGAATAAACTGTGTAGTGCAGGATTAGATGCAAAAAGGTACAGACTCAGGTTCAACCACTGGATACCAGATTTGTGGAGGATAACATTCACTCTGCCTTGCACAGGCCAAGCCATAGTAATGGCAAGAGAAACAAACCTTCAGCTAAAGGCACTCTACACATATAGCACCATTTTATTATTGATCCAGCAATTTTCCATGCTTTTCTTGCAAGGCGTGACTCTAGCAAAGAGCCTTCCATACAAGGGAAGAGAAGCATACACCAGACCAAACCCCTCTATTCCATTACATTGGGTTTTTTTATACTGAGATTGACCCACTGAAGTCTAGAAGGCGGATGAGACTTGACAGCATGGAGAAGAAAACCTCCCGCACACCTGCTACAGCCTTCCAAGTCAGCCCATTTGGCAGCTTTAAGAACTAGGATAGCTTAACTTAGACATTGCACCTCATAAGGAATACTTCAATATTGCTTTTCCCTGTGCACACTGAACTTTGTCATTTTCAATACTTTCACATGTAAAAAAGTCACTAAAATGCATTTCCCTATTCAACCTCACTAGATCACAGTAGGATGTAATTTACCAGCAGCACAAGGTTTCATCTGCAAATAATGAATTTCACCCAGTGTTGCTTGTAGATTCATTGAAATCATGGAAATTTATGAACCATCAGGAATCAAACGCATTCTATCAGAAGAAAACAGGAAAGTATACCCAACCCCAAAAACATGCTTGCTGATTTCAACAAAAGCAGTCCTGTTCTCAGTATGAAAATACTTTGTTGACGATTAATACTATTTACCAAAAGTGTTGCACTAGTATGAGGTACCCTAGTGATGCCCAGGACCCGACTGCCCGTGGCACATCACGCACAGCGGAGTGAGGCAGAGCCTGCATTCATGTATGTATTCCCTACCAACACAACAGCTCAGTAGACTGGAAGTGATTAGACTAACAAAAGATAGTAAACCCTACCTTTGGAGAAGCACATTTATACTGCTTCTGGACCCAAGTGGCATTGGCAGCAGCCAGGTCTGCATCTCCGTACCATGCTCACTGCTTTAGGTTTTGAAGTGAAAGCAGGCAGGGCCGGGTCGCAGCAGACATGGCACTGTCTGCACCCACTGTTTGCAAACATTTCATTGAAATGAACATTTTATTCAAGAGCAGAAGTATGAAAATAAAACTGGGTTTAGTTCTTCATTCTCTATTAGTTTCCTCCACATTTCCCTCTGCCCGCACACAAAACCAGGTTTTTCAGTTTCAGAGGTGTTGATAATGGAGTTCATTTCTCTCCTACGTCTCAGGCAATGGTATAAGGTTAGTATGCCCAGGTTGAGGAATGTTTATTTTACTGGGACCTCATGGTCCCCCATGGAAGTAATGCCATAAATCATGGAAAAGTCTGTTATTCTCAGGACTTGTGTCTGAAGGTGCTTTTTCTTTCCTCCTACAGGGAACTTGCTGCATTCTCCATCAAACAGAGCAGGTTTGCTGCCATGCCTGGTGTTTCCTTAGGGTGTTCCCATGGGACTTAGTGACAGCCAGACTAAATTCACACAAGCCTTATGCCCTATAACCTCCCCTTCTTCCAATCTCCTTGTTTTGTCAATACCTCAGAAAAGCATTTGTGACTTCCACTGACATTTCAAAGCCATGTAAATGCAGGACTTGCTTTTGCCATCCCTACACAAGCACAATTATGTACCTCAGTTAGAATTTTGACCAAGGAAGGACTGCAGAACTCATATTTACATAAACTGAAAATTATTTTTGTCTCCATTTATTGATAAAGCATTGGAATACCACAAAGAATCAGTATTCTCTACAACATACTCCACCATTTGAATTGGGTGCCTTGGCCACGAACCAAGAATATAACTGTTATTGTTATAGTGCTTGTATACTGTGGGTGTATTACATTACCCGAGAAAAACATTAATATCACATTAGCAGTAACCATCAGGGACTAGTGATTCTTTACATACTGCACTGTTTTACAGCACGGGCTCATTTTCTGTCCCATTGAGTGTTCTGCTCTTTAAATATTTCAATGCTTCAAACAAATTTTTGCCAACCAAGCACTACATACAACATTTCTTTTTCTAGCTCTACGTGGCTGGTATAGAAACACGGCTTTTAAACATTAAACACAAGACAAGCAAGATTATGGTGTTCCTCATTTCAAAGAAGAATCTTAAGTTCACACTTCATCCAAAAGGTCTTCTTGTGAGAAGAAATCACAGAGGAGCAGATGAGGTCTATGGTTCTCAGTGGAAATGAGTGGATTCTTTTCTCTGTGTGCTGTCATAAAGCCTCCCTATCCCAGAGTGTGATGAGAGATTCTCAATTCCTTTTTCACTCCGTCATGCAGACAGGATATACTGTGCAGCTTCTAACCCTAGCATAGCTCTTTTGGCTGGCATTTACTGCACGAGAACTCATCTCAGTTGATATGCAAACCTAAGGAGAAGCTCTTGTCCCTAATAACTCTAAAGGAGACGATCGGATCAATGGAGTTTGAAGTGAGTCTTGCTGCAGATGGTGTGATACAAAGATGAGCAAAACGCTAGCCCACAAGGAAGAACTCTGACCTTGCATGCCTATGGACATTGCTATTACCTTTAGCCACTAAAGGTGCATTGTTTACCAATCCCACATCTAATACAAAAGGCTGTTCAAAGAACTACTTGTTAAACTGCTGGTAAAAAAATTGTATAATTAATGCTGTCCTCAGATTAAGGATTCCAAAAGTGGTTGTGTGCCAATTAGTTTGTTATTACCATACGGCCTCTTTCACTAAGTTAACATTCCTTGCCCCAAATATAACATGCAATGAGAATGGGTTTTCCTCAGTGCACCTGTGACTGTGGATTTATGTCTTACATAAGTACCTTTAAGTGAAGCACTTATTCAGTATCTGTTTCTGTTCTATGACCAAATTCCTCTCCTTTCAAAGGGAATCCTTACCAAATTAGGAAAATTCCTCTATCTGTATCAACTCAATATCTGTTGGCACTACTTAACTTGCTTGCATGCGCCAGCAAATACAGTTTGAAAACAAGCCCAATGTTTATTTGGCAAATCCCAAATGGCCTAGATAGTTTTATTGTGGGTCATGTTACTACCCAGTCAAACGAAACCAAGAAGGGGGAGCCAAACCTCAAGTTTTATGGGCCCATTTCAGCACTCATCCTGTGGGCATCCCAAATCATCTCAAAGGCCAAGTAGGCAGGCGAAGACGAGAAAGGCAACAAGGAGCCAGTCTGTTTCTGTGCTGCCCCCACGCTGGCCAGCACAGCCCTGCCAGACGAGGAGAGAAAGGAGACTATCCTTGTCTCCTGAACAAGACAGAGGTTAGAAGAGGCCAATGGTCCCACATTAGCACTGATTCACATGGCATTCGTATGTGACAGCACCACGTTCACAGCAAAGCTGGACCAGGGGTAGTAAAAACTGGAAGGCGCATTGCAGAAGAAACGGTCTTTTAAACTGGAGTCACTTCCCTAAGCTTTTCCTAACATGTCTGAACTATGCATCACTTCCTACCAGGCTTAATCTAAAAACTCGTATTGATTACAGCCCTCAGGACTTGCTGAGCATCTGAAAATGGAGTGCTGTCATTTTACCTGTTCTGTCTAGCACCACGCTCTGTTATGACACCTTCTTAATAATGGGGGAAGAGAGGAAGAAACAGCATAGCTTCTGCGGCATGACTCCCCCCATCTCCAAACCTCAACTGATTTACTGCATCAAGGTTTTGGCATTGAAAGTGCCGAAAGAGAAAATTGTTGTCCAATGAAGAAAATAATCTACAAACTCAGGGCAGTTTTGAGAAAAGCCTTAGACAACTGGTGTTGGAAGATTAGAGGAGCAGCCTGAATGTGATGAAACATTTCATTTTTTAAAAAAAGAGGGCAAGATTCATTGTAAGAATGGCAAGTATTTTTTCAGGAATGCAGCTTCCAATCCCCTCCTTTCTAAAGGAAAGTTGCAAGGAGAAACAACTTATAAAAAGAGCCTCACAATTTTATGTGAAAATATAGTCTTATCAAGGGTTATTGCTTCAATAATAGCACCTAATTGAAAAAAAAAAAAAAATAATTCTTTGGATAATTATTTGAGGTTTTAGCTGCTTATCAGAGGGTTAATTGTCTTTGCCTTATCAGAACAAGTTGACTATATTTTTCTTCAAAAAGAGCTTGATCCTTCATATTCTTAATCATACTGGAAGTTCTTAATCCCATACAGTAACCCCATTGAAGTCAATGGAAGCACAAAAAATGGCAGAATTTATGCTCTTAGCTTTGAGAAAATGCACATGCCTCGGTTTAAACAAATACATAAACATTTGTATGGTCTCAGACTTACTGAAGGAGCAGCTTTTGGTAAGTCCCTAAGTGAAAGAATCTGGATAACATTAATGCATATTTGCATACAATTGTGAAATTCGAGGCGTTTTCCACTCCACAGTTTTCCAAGAGAAAGACCTGGTTACTGTGCGCTAAGAAAAAAAAATATCTACCCTCAGCCCTCGAAACAGAAAACTCTCTCCTCACTTACGACAAACCTTCCCTTTCCACTCAGATTCGTAGCTCTCGCCGATCCCCCAGCACCGGGCTTTTTCCCTTCCCAGAGACCATCTTGAATCCCCGCACAGCCTCCACGGCCGAAGCCGCCGTGCCCCCGGGGCACGCAGTCCCCACCGATGAGGGGACCCCACCGGTGGTCTGACCCCCTCCTTAACCTCCTCGGTACCCCCCTGGTCAGGCGCCGGCGCTGCCCTCGGTTCGCCCCAGCGGTGCGGATCCCGCCCCGCACCGGGCACAGCTCGGCTCTCCCCGGGCGCCCC